>OZ018387.1:68852324-69147539 GCA_963969525.1 Ontholestes murinus | reverse complement strand
CATCCGCGTAGGGCTTCTCGCGTATTGGCATCCATAATTGGGTCAAACATGAAAATCCTACGGTGCGAGAGCGGAGCTGTAGGGTGGATGAGGAAGAACAGTCCACTGAAGTTTTATGAGCTTCTCTCGCGAAGACTTATGAGAGGGGTGGCATTGTCATGGAGAAAGAGAAGTTCGTTTGGCTTCTTGTGCCTACGAACACGCCGAAGTCATTTCTTCAATTTTCGGAGAGTAGTACAATACAATTCAGAGTTGGTCGTTTGACCATGGGTTAGGACATCATACAGAATAACCCCTTCAGAATTCCAGAAAAGCGTACCCATGATGATACATGCTTTGTCCAACAACTCACTGTGCTTTTGTCCACTGCCAGATCTCCGTAGACATTTGGCAAGCACCTATGAATATTTGAGATACCCTGGATTTCCACTAAAAGAAACTCAATTACTACCTGTTGTTTGAAACACACCTTCGCTCCAGATGCCAGATTAACGACTAGGTATAGCGCTGTCACCGCTCGGCAATCAATAAAACTATACGATACGAAGCGGGAATATTGAATATTCCACACGAAATGTTCAGGTTTTTCAAAAAAACGTAGCCGAGAAAAAAATGTGTTATTTTAATTATTAAACTCCGCTCGTACATTCTTTTAAATCATGACATAAATTGTTTTTACTTTTCACCATAAGCGTTTAGATGATTACAAGAAATAACTTTGGGTTTACCTTGGGGTTCTTTTTAAATCCGATATATTTCTTCGTTGTTCCTTTTTACGATTATTGACATTCATTCTTATTTTTGTCATTAAAATATGTCTAATAAGACTAAAATATGCTTAATTTAAACATTAAAATCACGAAAAGATACTGCAGAAGGTATTCTGGAGAAGTATTGATGGCATATAATCATGGGTTTTAGTGGAAGATCTTCTACAAAAAGAACTCCGCTCGTTTTCCTTTCGACTAAAATATTAAGTACATTTCATATTTTATAATGTAAATTAGTGTTATTTACTAGAAATAATAAAATATGTATGCTTCTTGGTTTCTTAACGGGTATGCGTAGATCCATTTACTAAAGTACCTATATTGCTCCTTCTATTTTATCTGGAGTTTTAGGGTGCAAAAACATTCGAATATATTTAAATATTTCCTAAATTTTATTTACTTTCTACCATTAGTTATTGCATTTGACTCCCAATGTTGTTAAAATATTTGGAATTATTTTAAAACGGTCTGCGATAATGTGCATTTGAGTTTCTGGAATTAGTTAGTTAGTTTGGCGTTTTTCCCTTGTATATCAACATTAGAGACCAACTTTCTTAATAGTTGTAATACCTTCCTTATCAAGCAGTAATTTCAATTATAGTGGAAAATACAGTAGCTGATTACCCGATTTTGTCTATTTTAAATTTAGGAGAATAAAATTTTCAACGTGGTAGTTGGTACGCAACGGTTACAAGTGCGGTTTTAACTTCTTAAAATGTCTCCTGATATTCCTTCCACGAGGTAAGTAACAGTTAATAAAATAACTTATAATCAATTTCTCTACAGTTTATTAAAACCAAAATCAAGTTAATCAGTGCGAACATATATTTATTTAGTCAATGTGTTAAGGCAGGAGTGTTTCCGAATTTCATAGAAAACCGAACAAATATAATGGATATCAAAAACATACAAGTGACATAGCATATTAAATTAAACTGTGCAGAAAGTGATAACAAGTTATTTTGTAATACATCATCTTTACGTAACTCACCAATCAACATTTTAAGTAACAGTGATATTGAAAAATTCCCTACTGTTGATAATATGTATATAATCCAAGAACTTTTCTAAACTGATGTAAGCCCTTTGGAATTGGCCATCCATATACCACAAAGCAATTTCAATTCATTCTTAGATATAATATGTCCTAGGTACTGTATATAATTGTTGAAAATATGATATTGATGAATATTGATATGTGTTTCTTTCGGTTAAATTTTAAAGTATAATCAGGTTAATTAATAAAATATGGTTGGTTGTTATTACACCTGTTTTTTTTATTCGTGGCCTTTATTGCTTTACTATTTTATTGTCTTTTTTAATGAGCTTATAATGTCGAAACTGGTTACGTCGACTAAGTATATTTTATTAATCTACCTGATTTAAAATGTATCACAGAGTAATGCCTTCAAGCATCAATAATAATAATACAAAATCTTTTAAACATCAAAATACCTTTTATAACTTCTATATGTAGTTCTCGAAGAATTTTCCTATCAAGAATATATTTTCGAGGTACGCCATGTAGATATTCCAGGGAAATTATTTCAGTATTATCTCCAGTATTTTCTATAATGTCGCAAACGAAATTTATAATCTAGATTAATTGTTATAATCTTTTTCCTGTGGTAAATGCTGTTTTCTCTTAATCCCCATGAGCCACTTTAACTATATGAAGATTTTTATTCAAGAAAATAGTTTGCGCCAATATGTCTAAGTTTCATAGATTTCAGGTTTTGGCTTACTGTCTTTTTTAGTCATATTTAAAATTGGCGGTAACCAACACAATTTGTAATCATGCATTTGCTCTCTTTTATTCTACCAATTTCTCTTTTTTATTTCTACTCTTTTAATTTATCACTATAGCAGCATTTAAATCATAATTTATTATTCGATTTAAGTGCTGCCTTAAAAGCACTCTTTACATCATATACTTCGAATAAAGTTTAGTATTTAACATTCTAGTATAGTTTTATCAGCTTGAACATAAGTTTGGCTCACGGTTATTTTACGTCCCACTCTTCGACAATGTGACATGCTTGTACGCATTTATTAACATTTTATGAAATTAATTAATTAATGAACGTAGTCCCGACTATTTCCAAATAACCCAAGTAATAAAGTACTAGTCTTGTATATCATGTATCGGCAAGGCTTAAGCTAACTCTGATCTTAATGTAATAATCAGGATGCCTCTTTTTGCTTTCATATTGTATCTTAGTACATCTATCGGCGGTGTGATGGTAGAAACGTCCTTAATTATACTGTTTCTTTAAGACAGTGTTTGTATTAAATTTTAAGATTTCGTTTTAAAAACCTAACTATTAGCATTTAGTATTCATAAAGTCCATTACGAAAATAAATTTATTTTTACTACACTTACTATAAGTTGATTATAAGATGATAAAATTACTTGTTGCTTGCCGCAATTATTTATTTAATAATAAATAAAAATAATTTATTTCATCGTAATTAGCAAGTTCTTCTTTTAAGGTTCATAATCTAATTTTCATCGATTAAACATTCTTCAGTCTCGATAATACTTCAGGTTGAAGTGTTATAATCTAGTTCTAGTTGGTATGAATTTTGGTATACCATATATATCCATCGAAAATTACAGTGTTTATATGATGGAACAAGTATTATTTTTTTACAGTTTTTTCTGGGTTTGCAAATCTACCGCTCCTCCTTTATATAGAGTTCATATTTTCTTCAAGATTTATTTTCAAAAAGTTGGCTTGTTTCACAAATTAATAATTTATTACACTAGTTTCGGCTCAAGGCCATCATCAAGAATGAATGACTTGAGCCGATACTAGTCGAATAAATTATTAATTTGTGAAACACGCCAAGTGAATTTAATTTAACCTAAAACCTACATTAATACAATGTTTCACCAATTGATTAATGAGAAACAAGTATATGATACGTTTTAAATATATTGGCAGCTTCAATCTAATGCGTCTAATAATTCAGTTGATCGAGAAAGCATCAACATCTGTTATGTTTATTTAAATTTAAGCTCTTCAAACATTTCGGCATTGATACTCTTTTATAAGTAGTCTTAACTCTATTGGGATAAGTAAGTTATGATAAACTTCTAATACATTTTTATTCATCATTCAGTCTTAAATCTTGTATGTATTAATTCTACATTCTAAAGTTATAATTTTCACTAGATTTTTGTAGTATTTACATCGATAGAATAAGTTTTAAATTTTGGACAATTGTGTAAAATTTAAATGATACATGCGTGTGCACATTTTTTTACAATTTTGATACATACAGATACATTATATATATTTTTTATTTCAGCAAGGAACTGGAAAATTAACAGGGAACCTACTAGCCAACATCCTGCCAGGTCTCAGTGGGCCGGTAAGAATGTTTTTGATTAACCTCTTTCAATTACATAATTTAAAGAAACACTTATTTAATAGCCCCCTGCTTCATCTGAAGAGGACAGTAATGGAAACATGAATGGAAATGGGAAGAAAGGACTTGATTCTGGGTCATTTCTTGCCGGGCTTCTAACCAGCATGTTGGGAGCCAGTAGTGGTACTAGCAGTGGAGGACATGGTGGAACTATGAATGGGGTAACTTAATATCAATAAATATTTATTAATAAAATTTCCTTTTAAATTTAACAATTTATAGACTATTATTATTAATTATTTTAGTTAATATCTATTTGTTTCATTTCATAAATAATATTTAATAATTTTGTTTTAAAATAACGCAAATGAAACCGAACATAGTTTTAATATGTATAAATCCACATTGTTCTCAATAATATTTAAAAAACTTATCTCTATTATTTTTATAACATTTACATAAATATTTTGAGCAAAATATTATTAATAATTTAGTACTAAATTTACTGGCAGAAAATATTTATTAATATTTATACAAATCATTTAAATAATTAAATAAACTCTTGTTTTACTGTGAAACAATATTTTGCCGTATGTTTCTTTCAACTTTAAAACTTTAGAAATATATGTATAAAGATAATAGGTGTCTATATATGCGAATGTTTGTTTGTCTAACGGGACAGAATCTCAAGAATCAAAAATAGATGTTAAATCCATCCTTTTAATGCAGAGTCTCATTATTTATTTAGATGCACTGAAAAGCTTTTGATAAAACATTGTGCACTAAATATAGGTAAAACTGCAAGGACTAGTTTGGTTGTCAAAATGTTTCTTAATAACTATGGATAATTTTGCGCAATGTTTGAAAAAAGTAACAGCGGTTTTTCGCCACAAGCCGGTTCTGATACCTTTTCTTAAGCAGCACTTACCCGATTGTCTCGAACAAACATATCCTTAAAATATAGCATTCCAGCTCATATTTTTGTCAAGATAGTTCTCTCTATCGTTGCTTGTGTAAAAAGGTATACTAATTTAAAAATGAGTGAAATATCTGAAGAAATACGGTATGTGATGCTTTTTTACGAATAAAGAGGCAAAACCGCTGCAAGAACATGTAAAAAAATGTGAACTTTACAACGAAAATGCTGTTAGTGATGAAGGACCCAGGAGTGGTTTACTAGATTCCGTTCCGGAAATTTGGATCTTAAAGATGCACCTCGCTCTGCCCGACCAGTAACTGAAAAAGTCGATGAAATTTTGCTGGTGGACCAAGACTGACACGCAAGTTGCCTCAAAATAGTGGAGGAACTAAACATGAACCAAATGACAGTTTGGAATCATTTGAAAAGAGCAGGCTACAAAAAAGCTCGATATTTGGATATTACATGAATTAACGGAGAGAAATTTAATTCACCGAATTACCATGAGTGATATGTTGTTGAAATAAAACGAAATCGACCCATTTTTGAAACGAATGATTACTGGTGATGGAAAATTGGTGAAATACAAAAACATCCAAAGCAAGAGATCGTGGTCAAAGTCTGAATTGACTGCAAAAAAGCTTCTTTTGAGAATTTGGTGGGACTGGAAGGGAATTGTCAATTATGAGCTGTTGCAACCTGTCGAAACTATCAATTCGGTCCTGTACTGTGCACAACTTGACCGTTTGAACGAAACAATCAAAGAAAAGAGACCAGAATTGGCCAACAGCAAGGGAGTTGTCTTTCATCATGACAATTCACAGCCACACACATTTTTGATGACTCGGAACAAATTGACGGAATTTGATTGGGAAGTTATGATGCATCCACCGTATAGCCCGGACCTTGCACCGTCTGACTATTATGTGTTTTGATATCTGCAAAACTCCCTTGATGGTAAGAAATTGGGAGAATGAAGCGTCTCTGAAAATCACTTGGCCAAGTTTTTCGCCGATAAACCAGAGGAGTTCTACACCATCGAAATTATGAAATTACAAGATAAATGGCAAAAGGTTAAAGGTAATAATGGTCAATATTTACTTCATTGAAATTGATTTTCAATTAAAAGAATGTTTGTTCAAATATGTACGAAAAAACCGCGGAGACTTTTTATACGACCCAATACTTAAAAGGTGTCATTATTTTACGATAAGATATACACATAAAAGATATAAGATACCAATATGATGTCAGTGACCTCAGCTATTGAAATTTGTCTGTTGTACTGTATATGAGTAACTGCCCATATAAGTAACTGCAGAACAATAACAGCCGATACGATGAGATTTATTTTCTTTTCAAATCGTTTACGGTTTTCAGATTAAATTTATAGATAATACAGAAATCGGCAGTATGTCTTGATTTCAACTAGCCTTATCTACAATTTCTTGTATTACAAGAATATAATCCATTAGTCCTTAAACTACCACTATTTTGATGAATAAAATTGTTAGTTGCAGATATTAAGTATAATTCTAATCTAAAATATACAGGGTATTTATTAAACATACGGTAAAAATTTAAATGGTTGTTCCCTAGATTATTCTAAGAATAATATTTTATTCTTTACTGTTATTTGCTATTTACTAAAAAATGCGACAGTAAGCACATTGTAATTACCAAAAAGTACATGTCAGTACTTTCAGATAGGATGCTGCTCATATTTGTCTACTGAACTCTTTCAAAAACATCAGGGTCGTTTCTTATTGTGTTTCATCCAGCAATTATACTATTTTTCCACTGAAGTGATGTAAACTAATAACTTTAGATAGCCTTATAAGAAATAATTCCAGTGACCGAACAGGTCATGTGTGAGGTGCTGATGGATCATTCAGAATATGACATATTGTACTTTTTGATGCGAATGACGCATCTTCCAGAAACTAAGGTTATTCTAAAAAGTTGCATTACACCTTGCCAGTAAGGTTAAAATTGGTAATAATTTACAATTTCAATCCCAATATTCAATGAGAACTGATGTTGAAAACGATTATTCGAGAATCTCATGTAGATTTTTTCAACCCACAAATGCTTATTATGTAAATTCCTTATTCAATTTCTTAAAAAAATCGCATTATCACTAATGAAATCAGCGTCAGTATTTTTATCAAAGTGGGCAAAAGCCAATTTTCAAAATACAATACGTGGAGTAAAATCAGCTGGACGAAGTGCCTAAATGCGTTGTATGTAATATAAGTACAACAAATAGTCTCATTATTGAATTTTCAAAATAGTCCCATTACTTACATTCAAAGTATTTGCAATTTTTCTATGTACTGTACTTTTGTATTATTTTAGGTTGAGTTTCAATTAGGAAGCTCTTAAACATAAACACTGACCTTATCTTTGAGGAACTTTAGCTGGGGGACCTGGGCATAGTCCTTTTATTCTTTGTGTCTATTATTCGTTTGAATATCATGAAACTTTAACTAATAAATTTAAAAATACGAAAACATTTCGCGAATCTACAACAATGAGTCTTACTAAGACTACAAAACAAATTAATTTGAAACAACTACCTCTCTAGCTAATACTTCGACAGACATTGAATAATACAAATTAATTTGCGTGTTACAAATAGTACAACTATCAAAGCAACACTAATTTGAATGAAATTATTTCTGTTGAATAAACTAATAAATGATAAAATGTACTTTAGAAGTCGTTCTCTAAGAAATATGGACTGATGGCCCCACCGGCCCAAAATCCACACCAAACAGTGATCTTTTCGGGATGCATTGGATGCATTTTGTAATTGAAAATAACACCCAGTTTATTCCTTACTTCACTTGTGAACCGAGTGTTATTTTTATTTTCACTCATGCGGATTGGTATCGCCTGAAATTCAACTATTTTGTTTTTTGACTGAACTGCTTGAGGGCAGAAACTGCTCTAGGGCAGCAAACACAAGTCATCGTCTATGGTCGTGTAGCATCAGCTCTTGGGTCTCTTTTATAAGGATGCACGCTCGAGTCACGACTCAAAATTCACCAAGTTGTGGTGTGCAAAAGGACGAGTTCTTGTGACCGACTGTTTCGATCTCCTGCACACTCTCACGGATATCAGCATTTCATCGTCGTACGGGTGTTGGTTCATTGTTTATCGATAGGACAATTATAGAGACTGTAAAATAAGTAAAGCGCGCGGAACATTCATTTTGATAAAATAATTTTACCTTTTGCATAAGTTGTTGAAAGTTATATCCAATAATTGTGATTTTTCAGAACAAACTAAATAAATGACAGCATATTTATCAGACATAGCTTCAATAGTATGGTCGCTATCAACTGTCAAATTTCGGAATTTCCTGTTGAAAGACCCTTTAAAAGGTACTAATGTAGATTTTATCTCCTGTAAAATTTTAATATTTTTGGAATTTTCTACAAGAATTTTAACATATTTTAGCATTTTTACTTATAAAGTTTTTAAATTTTCAATTTATTTTTAAAGGCAGTTCGCGGTTTCTTGCTTATCTTAATGCGTTTTTTTTTTCTTATTGATTATTGTTAATCTTCTGTTTCCTACAAACAAATCAGTTATTGTAATTTACGTAAATTTGTCTAATTAATATCAGGTAGATTAACACAAGAATAGATTCATACTAATTGGATAAGCGTAAACCTAACTTTGCTCAATAAATTCTTCTATGAAGCTATTTGATTACAAACTTGCCACAATATATTAAAATATGTTTGACATAACATTTATTGTAATATATTAGCTTTGAATACTTCTTGGATATGACAATGCAGAATTGATTATCGCTTTCTGGCTTATTACAATAAAAGTTGTATTGCCTTACCGCAAAGGCGATTGCTTTAGGGTAGGTAGTTTAGATGATCACACTTCTGAATTATCTTATTTAATTAATTTAGTATCGAAGATTCTTAGCACTAACCTATCCTAATTTACTAAACTACATTAAGTTAATACGGCAAATGCTTTGATGCAGATGTCAAATGTCAGTTTTGTTTTTGGTAAAATTTTAACTTCAAAGATTAAATTTTAAATTGTATCAAATAACAAATTGTAGAAGACAGTTAACAGATGACAGATAACAGACGACAAGAGACAGATAACATGACAGATGGCAGATGACAGATGACATGACAGATGGCAAATGACAGATGACAATAGACAGATGACAAGAGACAGATAACATATAACATGACAGATGGCAGATGACACATGATAGGTGACAGATAACAGATAACAGATGACAGATAATAGTTGGCAGATAACAGATGACAGATGACCGATGACAGATGACAGATAACAGATACCAGATAATAGATGGCATATGTCAGATGCAAGATGGCAGATGATAATGACAGATAACTGATGGCAAATGACAGAGAGCAGATGACAGATGGAAGACGATCAATTACAGATGCTATATAATAACTAGCGAATGACAAATGATGAGTGAGATATTAAAAATACTAGTTTACAAACGATATATGACGGATAACAATAACATATAGAAGATAGCAGATAATATGCTTTTGGGGGCAAACATTTAAAAAATACAGGGAATTCTGAAAATTAACAGATTTAATTATCGTTATTTAAATATATTTGGAATATGGGATATTTTAAGTTATATTTTGACTTTTTTTTAACGTTTTTTCATAAATGTTGTAGGTTTCTAATAGTAAATTTTAGTTTTTTTTTAATTTAAATCTGTTTTGAGCTGCTCTTTTAGCAAATTATGATAAAATTGTAGTTTTAGGTTTAAATTTATTTTTATCTAATTTTAAATTATGAAAAAATAACTGTTCTTCTTTTGATATGTTTTGTTAAATTTTAAATTGCTTTTGTAAAATACAATTATTTTAGAGTAAATTTATATTTTTAATTTTTCTTCCTGTTGTTTGCAAAATTTGTTGACAGATGACATATGGCAAATGTCATATTTATACAAGATATTTAGGTGAAAGTTTAAAAAAAACATATACAGAAATTAAGAAAATAACTTGATAGCATAATTTCAACTATCAAAAATCAAACTTTTTTCAGACCGATTATTTTTTTTGGAAATTTTCTTTGTATGTTCATAATAGAATATTTCTATAATTTATACTTTTATAAATAAGTTTCCTTATAATTTGTATGATTTTCCTGCAAGATTTCACTCTCAGTGAATTATTCAACAATTTTTGCTCCATCTTTGGAAAACTGATAAAATATATAAGTCCTTTACGTTGTAGAAAATTCACTAATAATTACAAAAAACACGAAAATATTTCGTAAAATCTACAACAAATGAGTCTTATTAAGACTACAAGAAATAAATCACTTTTGAAACAACTACTTCTCTAGATAATATTTCGACAGACATTGAATAATACAAAAGTAATTTGCGTGTTACAAAATAGCAAGGCTATCAAAGCAACACTAGTTTGAACGTATTTCTTTCTGTGAAATGAACTAAAAATGATTATATTAAATTAAATATTAAATTACATCAATCTAAATTCATTTTTTGTTCCAAATTTACCATAGTAAACTCACAAACTATTTAACGTACATTCAATCATTTCTAGTTTTCACGAAATATTTTCGTGTTTTTTCTAATTATTTGGAAAACTGTTCACAATTTCTTGTTTTTTTTTCGATGATTTTCATGAATTTCTCTTTTAAATTGTGATGAATGTTTAAGAATTTTCTAACAAAGAAAGATAACTATTATACTAAGAATTTTTTTCGAGGACAAATTATATGTAAAGCCTCTGCTATCCGAATTCATTCATGTAATAATATTCTTCGCGATTCCTATTAATAGCTTTAGACCTCATACTAATTTATCTCACTAAAATATGAAGAAAATTCAGACAATAGTTACGGACTATTTTCAACCCACTCGGGACTCATCGGTGGAGCCGTTGAAGATAGGAAGTGTGAATATTACTAAGGAGTTTATCCGTTTTATTAAAAGTGAAGATAGGAAAAAATTTACTTAGTTATTAAAAAGTAATTTTGGTTTTTACTACATAAAGTTTATCTACTGAAAAATAAATAAATTACAGCAAAGAAGTGACAATAAATTTGTATCATACACAATAATGGAAAATTATTTAATTCTATAAATAGTTTTCTTAGATAACTTGCTATTTATATTGCTTATACTCTAAATGTATATACTATATAAAAATTAACACCTTTATTTATCATATAGATCCTTCAGATTAAAACATACAAATTCCACATTCGCGAATCACCTAATAGAAAACCGACATTCTTTTGATGAAGATGTACTCGAGATAATCCATTTTGCCGAAAAAGGATTTAAAATGGATTTACTCGAGTCCCTAGAAATTCACAAAGCGAAGAGTAATCCGAAAATCCCAGTAATTAATGACCAGGTAGACCTAGTATTTTCCTCCTTATTTAATTCTGTATAAATAAGTGTTTTGTCGTAGATTAATTTACTTTAAGTTTGATAATGATCAGTTAATGATCGAAACTCGAGTCACTTAAAAATAAAGTGTGATATTAACAAAGTAAACGTTTTTGTTTAATTTTCCAAAATGTATCACGAAGTTAACGCCTCAACCATTAATCAACTAATAACCTTTGTTTTGCCAGACATTAATTAGAAGAACACAAATAATTATCCATAATTATTTTAAACTAAATTAATTTCATAATCACAATCGAAATACGATTCAGTTAATTAAAAAAAACGATTATTTCAATTAATATTGATGTAAGTACATAGAGCTTCGACTTTCGCCCGTTAATTAGTCGCCAAGAAATTTTTGGAAAGAAGAAAACATTACAAGCTAAATGTCGTTGTTTATTCATTATAACAAAAATTAATTGTTGGGGAAAGTCGTACTTTTTCTACGGTTTTTCTCATTGTACACCGCTTTTTTTGTACATTTTATCCGACATGGAATTGTGCAAAAAAATTGAGTAATAGCAAGTTGACACCGATAAGTTGCACACGGGTCAATTGCCAAATCAAAAACCGGTCGAGACGTTATTAACCCAATAAATCTCTTTAATCGTATTGGGTCATTAATAGATTGCGTTGTAATTAAAAACAGGACAAAATATTAAAAAAATAAATTACCAATTAACATACTGTTTAAAATTGCGCGCATTGTTATTTTTTATATTTCATTAAAAATATTTTATCATGTCATTAATACGTAATGACGTCCGAAATTTCAAAATGTTTTACAACACCGAATTTAATTAATTATATATACATTGGATATTAAATTACTGTTTTTTTTTAATTTTTTGTGGTATTTATGAGGCTACTTATGAATGTATTAATAGAAAATTGTGACTGCCATGAAAATTTATATGTTATCTTATACCAAAAACTATATGTATACATAGATGTCTATATAATTTAACAGTATGCTAATTTACTAATTAGAGAAGCAAAAATGAGTTTTAATGAGTTTCAATATTACGAAACCCGTCATATGTCTTGGTAGCATAGCATTTTATAACATTAGTAACTTAGAATTATAATGTATGAACTAAAAATAAGCTCACTGCCATAAGTAACACCGAGTTATTTCATTTCAAATACTCTATTGATAATGATATTATTGATAGTGTCTAATAAGATATTCGACTTGTGATGAAAAGTTATACCTAAATATTTATTGAACTTTAGTGTTAGTTTATGCGTTGTACACCATTTATTTAGATACTCAAATCGTCTTAAAAGAATTGCAGTAGTAAGCTTAAGACTTCACAGTTTAAGTTTGCACAGGCATTATTAAATCATAATAAAATAGACTAGACCTAGGCCAGATCCTCAAAAAGCTGCTGTAATAGTTAACTTCAGCAATTTGTAGATGTTTACTTAAATAACTACGTTTGTTACATTCTAATAGGGTTTAAATTTAAACAAATAATAAATTAACAAAAAGAACTCAAGGTGGTGGACTTGATATAGTCTGTATTGTCAACATCGGTTTGCTTAATTTTACTTATTGCTTCAGTTACAAATTAAAATAAGTTACACAAATTAGTACCCGCAGATCGTTTCATGAAAAGCTATGTTAATGTCTGACAAATCATTCGAAATATTTTCAAAAACCATTTGTAAGAATGATTATAGGTAATTGTCGATATCCAACTTATTCTCAGATTTAAAAACTGGACGTATTCGTACTTGTTTGTATAAATTTATGAAAATTACTAGTTTTGAGAATACGTTGGTAAATAAATGTTAACGGTTCACAGAGATAATCTGCACAGTTCCTAATAATTAATACTGGTAATATATCTAGTCCCGTAGTGAGTTTTGGTTTCATCTTGTGTCAATTATATCTAACTTGGAATGAATCTATACATTGATCTCTAAGATTAGTTTGCGATGCAATAGATACATTATAAGTAGAAGAATCTCGCAGGACAACTTAAAGTTATCTGCATAGCCTTTAGAAATTTCTTCAGATGTAGATAAGTACCAGTACATGTTAAATCACCTGGAATCCATGTAAATAATAATATTTTATACGAGCATTTCGATTTATATGTTTTAGAGGGCAGTAAACCTCAATCCACACAATCATAAATAGAAGACTAATCTATAGACATGATATTATTGTATAGACCTGCTAAATTCGTTTTTCTAAAATAATACTTTCAGTTTTTGTTTATATTTTTAAATTTATTTTTTAAATTATACAAAGTGTAGAAATAATTTCAAAAGACGCATAGTTACCTTTTTCTAATTTGACATTAAACAAAATTTGCTAAAATAACAGTTAAAACAGTTTGAGAATTAATTAAAATAATTAACGAAATACAATAGAAAATATAGAAAAAAATAATATTTATGAAAAAAAAAATGTTGATCATAGTAATTACTCACTTTTCCTGCATCGCTCTTTTAAATCTCTTGAATCAAAAAAGACACAATGTATCTATTAGTTTTTATTTATTATTTGTGATCTATTATAAATGGGCGCTTGTATCAAATATTTTATCTGTAAGATTACAGATAAAATATGCAGATGCAATCTGCCAAATGTCGTTTATCGCCTCTCCTATATCTTCTATCACCTGTCAAGTGTCATGCGTTAATTTTCATTTATCAACTGACATATGTAATCAGTAGAAAGCGGATAAAAAACTTAAAAATGTAAAAAAGCACTTAAAAAGGCACCAATAATCGTTTTTGGAACTGATGCATACTTCGCTAAATTTGGTGCCTTTTTAAGTGCTTGTTTTCACATTTTTTAAGCTTATTTATCCCATCTCTACTAATTACATATGTCAGTAGATAAATGAAAATTAGCGAAGTATGCATCAGTTCCAAAAACGATTATTTAAGTTAGACAGGGAGAGAAAAAAGCATTAAATTTATTTTCTTAATATGTAACACGTTTATCAACATATTTTACATAGAAATTCTGCTTAAAACTAAAATAAACATACATCCTTTACGCAATATATAATATTTGTAAGATTATTTAAAAATTAAATTGTAATTTTGTATACATTTCAAAATAACTAAAATCTATTCATGAAAACAATTGAACACTAAATGTTGTTCTAGGTGTTCAATTTTAAAAGTATTACTTCTGTCGCTCAATACATTTTTGAAAGTGGATAAGTTTCTCTTCATTTTAAATTATACATTTGACAATTGGGAACATTGTCGCCATTAAAAATCAATTTTATTTTATGTATTATTATTAAAAATCCTTAATTTTTACCGAATATTTCTTCCGATATTATTTTGATTTTTTGGCCAATGCGTCCAGGCATTTTCTAAATTGAATCTGCTTTTATAAAGATTTTATTGCGTAGCTCACAAAATTTAAACGGATTTTATGTAACTAAATTGTTTTGAAGCTCTTGTTTCTTAATAACTGATTGACAGTAATTTACTGATTTTCTTGCGGTCTCGGGAAAGTCGTATATAACCTTATTAAATCCTTCAAAATTGTTCGCATAGTACATCGCAGCATCTAGCCAAGTCCCCCATCTTGTTAGCACTGGTTCATGGGGTAGTGAGATATCAGGTAATGTCTCCTTGAATAATTGTATTCACACAGGATTATAAGAACTATTTTCCATTTTTAATTAAACCTACCAATGGAAATTTCGTTCTTATATTTTTAGCAATTCGTTTCAATCCATGTGCTAAACTTATATAATGTATAAAATGCATTAATAGTAAAATTTTGTAACTTTATGAATTTTGCTATAGTGTTATTATCAGTTTTCTTCAATTCTTTTGAATATATCAAAATACTGTTGGTTGGGATGTCTTCATGTAAAACTCCTATTATTAAATTAAATATGAGTATGTTGTTTTATCCATACCAAACTACATATAATTATTCAACTTTGAACTTTCAATATGAAAATTAACGAAAATGATATACTTATGCGCCAGTCGTCCATTAGTATTTTTACCTAGAGTAAAAAATTTATACGGTTGTAAATACCTGTTTATTGGCTATTACTTAACTTTGTTTACATTTAATACTTACTGCGACCCCTATTTGCGCCTAGTCTAAAGACGTTTACACCCCGAATATCAAAGGTGTGATTCCTATGAAGTGTTCTTCTGTTTTATCTTAATAATACAGACGGACTTATGTTGTAAAATGGTAATTTATACTAATATTTACTAATACTCAATTGGTACAAATTTTATAATTTATACAAAATAATAATTATTATGTCATTTTATAAACAGCCACAAATTTTAAACAATTATATTGTCAAAAGACACGAAGAAAATATGTCATAAAAATATAATCTATAAATGATGGGGTACAAATTTTTATGAAAATTCTCTATATTAGTACATTAATTTATAATCAGTTTAAATGTTTTATTAAATCTTTAATAAAAGTTTAAGAAAATGCTCTAAAAAGCATTTTAATCTAAAAAAGCATGAAAATAAGCACAAAAAGTCAAAATAAGCAAAAGAAGTCTAAATAAGCAAAAAAATCTTAACGCCAAATAATCACATTTTCCAAGATTCGTATACATATTTAGAAATCTTTTCGATGCTATAAATATTACGGATAAGCATAATGGCTAGAAATCCGCTCTCTAGTAACAGTCTTTTGTCACCTTCCACATATAATCTTTTATCTGTCATTCATAATGTGTCAAATACTTTCAAAATTTTATGCTAACAATGTTATGCTTGAAATCGTTGATTTAACTAAGAGTACACAAAATAAAAATTCTATTAAAAATTAATAATAAAAATTAAATTTCTTTCTTAAGGCTAAGCAAATATTTATTATTTATTTGAAGCATTCATCGTAAAAGCAAAGTTTGCTGAAACATTTAAACTAGTTTAAACATTGATTCAATGATTTAAATTATAATAGAATTCTATTTGAGAAAGACAAAAAATATATATTAAACAAAAGTGTGTATCATGGTAATTTCTCAAATTCAATTTCCCTGTATATCTTTTTTAAATCCCTTGATTTAAAAAGATAACATTTATCTGTTATCTTTTATACATTATTGCTATCCATTAACTCTTATAACTTAAATATTTTGTCTGTAATTTGTTATATGACAACTTTCACCTTTCATTTCATCGGGACTTTCTACAGCGACAATTACAACAATATCAATGTAAACATTAAAATATTATTTCCTGTCAACAACTGCCATAGACCGGTTTGGATGTAGTTTTGGTCTCATTAGCGCATATTTATGAAATTATCTTAATTTACAATTTAAAAATTTCAAAGTAAAACTATGTTTCCCTGTCTTCAAATGCGCTACTCCAACGAGATCCCAAATAGATCGAAACCGGACTTTGGCTATTGTTGACAGAAAACAATAATTTAATTTTTGCATATAGATTAAAAGAAAACAACACAGTTGAGAGGGTTGGCACCAATCTGTGAAGAAACATGTTACAGTGTTCAACAATAAATGTGAAACCCTCTTAACTGTGTTTTTTATTTCAAAGTGTAATGGAGTTTCATCATGTATCCGCCTCGTCAGTTCAATGTTACATATAACTTAATTATTTAAGACGTAAATAAAATTAAACTACTAAATTTTATAAAACAATACGCAAGGCCGATTTAAAATTTCCAAAAAACAGTTAAAAATTTTGTTTATAAAAGTAAGAAAAGTATTAATAAAGTGTAGAAAAATTGTTATAAAAACATTTTGAAATTTATATAAAAACGCCGAATTATTGCATAAAAGCGCCTTTTAAATATTTGCTAAAAAGCTGTTGAAAAGTTTCTAAAATCCATTATAAACTTTTGAAGAAACAATTTAAAAATTTTATAAATAAATACCTAAGAGCCGTTGGAAATTTTACTAAAACAATTGAAAATTCTATTTAAAAATTTATTAAAAATGTATTACGAGAATACAAAGAAACGAAATGTACATTTATGAAAATAAAATAAACTGTGGAGAGAGTGAGTACAAATTATTTTATATTGCATTATCTTCACGTAACTCATCAGTCAACATTCAAAATTAGTTTAAAAACCTTAAATTCTTTGAAAACAAAAAAAATTCTTCAAGTATATTTATTTATTTATTTATTTATTACAATTTATCTTAATTTTAACAAAATACCAAAGAATATACTAGAATAAAAACCTTTCGACCTTTTTTGCGCGGCGAATTGACCCAAGCGACTAAAACTGGTCCCCATGAAACGGCATACTGGTCGAACTGGTAGCAATACGCTCAGTATCCCTTCGGTCTACTTGCCTAATTTGTTTCGTCATTTTTGGTAAGCAGCGTACTTAGCGGCTGCCAATTACTTCATCTCACTCTCAATCACCGAGACCAGGTTATTCGGTGTCAGTGCCCTTCTCTGCCCAGGGCTTCCTGCAGGACCACCCTTTGATAATCCTATGCTGGACAGGCCACCAAGATGTTCTCGGCATCGTTCGGTTCCGTATCACACTGGTTGCAGGAAGCATTTACCCGCGTGCCTATCTTGTACAAAAACGCTCCCAAGGGGCCATGTCCCCTGAGGAGTTGGGCCGGATGGTAGTATAGCTCCCCCTGTTGCCGGTATATTCATGACTCAATATTCGGAATGAGGCACCGCGTCCAAGTTCCCATGCGTGCCTTGTTTAAGCGGGTCTGAAAATTTGATAACAGGTCCTTCAATTTCCTCTTGCGAGTCAATCGTTTGGGAATTCCCCGCGTCTTCATACGGTGATTTTCCGCTCACTCTCTGAACATCAGTTTCATTTGAAAAATAATCATAATAATTTAAAAGACCTAAAAATTTTTATAAAAGAAATGGACGGTAAATATTTACTAAAAAGCACAGATGCAAACTTTCTAAAGCAATTAGTAATTTTGGTTGTACTTACCAAAGTTGAAATAAAATTTGATAAATAAATCCATCGTAGTAATTTCTCAACTTTCAAGTATTCTATTAATCATATATTCAGAATTCAATTGTTCCAGCGGGGCTGCCAATTTGATAACAGATCCTCCAATGTCCTCTTTGGGCCACTCGTTTGGGAATACCCTGCATATGCATCCGATGATTTTCCGCTCTCTCTCTCTCTGAGGTTCAGGTCCACGAGCGGAACCGATGCCAGAACCTCCGCAGCATCAGTTGAGATGGTCCTTTATGACAATTTTGATATTGCCAAGCCTCATTACTTTTTTTAAACATATCCGTGTTTCGTGGTGAAGATAACAAGGTACCCCACGGTGGAGCGGCATACAGCAGCTTCGCCTGCATCGCACTTATTAGCAGCTTCCTTTTAGTTGGGATAGCCCCTCCCTTGTTAGCTAGGAACCTGTCTAGGTTATCCCATGGCTTCGCGGCTTCCCTCGGGGAAAGCAGCACTTGAGAGCTGTAAGCAGTGTTGGCTTTTAGTTCGATACCTAAATACGTTATAGTTTTTTCTATTTGTACCGGGTGGCCCAAGATGTAAATGGTTTCCCCCACAATGTGACCTGCGCGCATTTTGCCTAACCAGGCAGCTGCCGTCTTTTCCACGCATCCCCATCCATGTCGGAAACGAATCTTCGCGGCGGAAGATTATACATCCCTAATAATCGGATTAGGATGTTCTCTTCGAGCACCTTGAACACAACCGTGGTGCCTCCTGGGCTCGGGGCCTTGCGAATAAGAAGCCTCCTAATGGCCTCTCTCAGTTCTTTTATATTAAAATCTATTACCGACTTAGAATTTGTGGTATCTATCCTTTGGCGTGGCGTATTAACATTGGGGAACAGCGCTTCTTTTACAAATATGTCACAAATAACTACATTTATTGTCTGTAGAAAATTAAGAGATTTAATAACAACTGGTGTTCCCCAATGATCTGCCCTCCGACCCTTATTATTTCTTATTTTTATCAACGACATTGTAACGTGTGATAATACAATTAAATTCACATTCTATGCTGACGATACTACTTGTGGTGTAAGTAACAACAATTTACAGATATTGATTCAGTCATAGGAGAATCAAAAATTGAACTAAAGCAGTGGTTCTCAGCAAACCTTTAAATACTCAACGAAGACAAGACAACACAAATGCACTTTTTCATTAAAAACTTGGCAGATGTCAAATATCATGACAGTAAAAATAAAATGGTAGTTCAAAAAGATTCCAAGAACTGGCCCACCATTTAGTTTAGTTGCGAGGCTCTTTTTTCAAATCTCTTGATTTCCAGTTTTCAAGTTGATGTAATTTCCTTCCTTTTTCTCTCTATGGAGGATCTAGAATTCTTGAATAAAGGTGTGGCTTTCAGACAGCAGGCTAGATGTACAAACTTGTTATCAGATTAACGGTTTAGATCTTAGTAAACGATAATTAGCAGAAAAGTAGAAATCTAAATTGGCTAAAATATTATAATTCATTGTAAACTGGTCAAAAAACAATTCAAAATTTGTTTAATGAAGCTTACAAAAGGATTTTCTAAAAAAAACACTTTAGAACAATTCAAAATTTGACTAAGCAGTTAAAAATATGATTTAAAAAAACCTTAAAAATCTATTAAGAAAAAACAATAGAAAATTTTGAAAACTAAAAAAAATTAAACAATTTCAAGAACCTAAATATTTGTGTAAATCAGTTGAATTTTACATAGAAATCGCTGTTAAATATTTACTAGAAAGCACAGTTGCAAACTTTCTAAAACTAAAAAGTAATAGGGGGTTATACTCGTCAAAGTTGAAATAAAATATGAAAAATAAATCAATAATAGCCATTTCTCAACTTTCATGTATTTTTTAAACCATTTATTCAAAATTCATTTGATAAAATTTTCCTGCTTTCCTAAACCAATTATTTATATTCTATAGCTGGAATAATAATAAGTCGACTTAAAAAACACTTCTATATAAATTCAAATTACAGCGTTATTATAAGTATATGTTTTATTTTATATGTTATTTTTTTAGATGGTTTGGTCGAGCAAATAAATTAAACTTAACTTAAACGTTAAATTTATTGTGATCAACTGATCACAATAAATTTTAAATGTGACCCCATCGTAATAACAACACAAATATTTGATAAAATTTGTGATCTATTACAAATAATTTGTGTATATATAACGCAATTATAACCTGATATATTACAATAAATTTAGCATTATCATGTAGTAAAAACCTAATCAACTTCAAATAACTTCAGATTGCATTAGTGTAGTTTTAACCGGTCATAAAAAAATATACTGTAACGTATCTAAACACTAACCTACATTATACAGATTATATAACGTTATTACAATTTTGCTGCATTTTATGAGAATATAAAAATTAGAAAATATATCTACATTTGGTTCTTCTGGCCGACTGCAATAAATTTGATATTACCACAACCTAATTTTATCTATTGTAGTTTATTATATTAACACAAATTTAGGTCGATCACAATAAATTTTACCCCAAACTATAAAAATACTAAATAATATTGAATTTGTATTTAAAGTTTAAAGCAGAATTAATTTTGGCAAGATAACTTTCTGTAGTTAATTACATTTTAAAATTTTAATTTAATTCGTTTAGCAACAACTCTAATTAAGTAGTAATGAAATGTATACTAATATTACACAATTTTAAAATATTCGATTTTAATGTTTTTTCTAGGGTATGAATGGCAATGGAGGACAGCAGCACGGCTCGGCAGCATTTTTCATGAAGGTAAAATTTGATTTACAAATATCTCTGTTTTTTGCCAACTTGACATTTATGGTATATGTTACAGATCAAGAACGCAATCTTTAAGTCGGTGTTTTCCATTATTACGTCGGTGCTTACGTCGTCATCTGGATCGTCTTCGGGTGGAAAGCATTGATTCATTGATTTTTTTTAAATTTCAATTTTGTATTAATTTTAATTTTATTTTTATATAAAATATAATTACTTAACTTTATAAGAGTATTTTATTTCCTTTATAATATTTTATATACTAGTGTTATTAGAGTAAAAATATAATGTGCGTAATTCAATCGTTAAATAATGCTTTTTGAAGCAAAATGAAGTCAAAATGGCATTTAGACTTCTGCAATTATAATCAACTCTGAATATTTTAAATGCAGCATTGGGCTGAAAAGGAAGAACATTCTTAATAATAATAATACATTTATTAACGGAAACCATTTACAGAGTACAAGTACAAACGATTATTAAATACTAAACACAGAATAAATAATTAAAAATTACTGATAAAAACAAACACGTTACAAATTATTAAGTATCCGACGCAAACTACTTCAACAACAAAAAAAATCAAAATTGGCGACTGTGTTGGCGTTTTTTAAAATTCGCGTTGGGGCTGAGTGCCGGGCATAATCCGTCCTTTGAAAGAGAATATAAAATGTGGTATTATCACGTAAGCGGCGAGGAGGTACTTGAATGCCCATTAAATTGAGTAGGTCAGGACAATCGATGTTGTTTTGAACGATTTTGTGTACAAGAATTATATCTGAATTAATCCTTCTTGTTTCAGGACTATTAATTTTGAAGGTTGAGAGAATATTGTTAGCTGTAAGGTACATTACACTTAAATGATAAAAATCGTACAAACTTCTTCTGAACCTGCTCAATTTTTCCTTTATCAACACTAGTATGTGGAGACCAGACACTGGAACAATACTCCAGCCGTGGGCGAACAAGAGCGTTATAAAGCAGGATTAGTGTGTAAAAGTCACGAAAATCTATCCCGTTTCGTTTAATAAACCCCAAAAGCTGGTAGGATTTTTCCACGATATTAGAGATATGATTAGAAAAGTTTAAGTTGGTATTAAGGCCAAGGCCTTTAATACAGTTTACTCGTGATAGAGGTTCGCCCAGAAGAGAGTAGTCATATAGCAATGTGGATTTACGTCTAGAAAAGGTTATCACATTGCATTTTTCGAGGTTTAGTGAAAGCTTATTTTCATTACACCACTGCCCAAATGTGTGTCAAATCATCAAGCACTTCGCATTTGAAAAACAGCCCACTACATCATTTATAAAAAATATTAAAGAGCAGGGGCCCTAGATGAGAACCTTGCGGAATACCAGATGTTACATTAATAGGACGAGAAATACAGTTCCCAATACGAACATATTGAGTCCTGTCGGTCAGATATGATTTTAGCCAGTTCAATAGAATACCGCCAATACCGAAACAATGCAATTTATCAAGCAAAATCTTCTGATCAACAGTATCAAACGCTTCCGAGGAATCTACCTGACATCTGTCTGCGAAAGCATCGACAATAAATGATTCCTAAACCAAAATATTGGTCGAAGTCGATTTTCCTGTTCTAAAGCCGTGTTGGTACATGGAAATTGAAGATTGAGAAATTGCTGCTAAGTGGGAAGTAACTCACTTTTCAAATATCTTAGGCACCACATATAGAATAGATATAGGCCTATAATTACCAACATATTTTACTTCGCCAGATTTCTAGATCGGTGTAATAAATGCGCTCTTCCAAGCAAATGTTCCTGTGGAAAGAGATATGTTATACAGGGTGAGTTTTTTTCGATGTTCTCTATGGGGATCTCGGAAACTATAAGAGGTAGAGAAACGGTTAAATGGGGAAAGAAGTGTAGATTTACGAGACGAATAAAATTCCACTTTCAAAGTTTTCAAAAAAGTCAAGGGTAACTAGATATTTTGAAAAAAGTAAAAAGTGTCAATTTTTTCAAATCAATATATCTCGGTTATTATAACAGATAGAAAAAAACCGTAAAGGACAAAGTTTTAGATAATTTTATGCAGATTAATAAAAAATAATCAGAAAATTTATATCGCCATTATTTTCCGAGATATAACGCAAACTTACATTTATTTAAATGGAAACCATAGTTGGCTGTGACCTCATTCAAAAGGTAATTTTTTTCTCTTTAATCCAATATGGCATATGACATAGTTATTTCCAAAAATGAGTGAGTTATAGTCATTTTAAATTTTATTATAAATAAAAAATGGGTAGCCATGGAAAAGATGAAAGTAAAACAATTGCAATTGTTTATAATATTAGCAATATTGTAATTATTAGTTCTACAAAGTTAAATAAAAATGAAAAACCAGCATAAGAATAATATTTTTGTAATTATCAAATGGCCTCCTATAGGAGGTATAAACCCATTTATCAAGAGAGTAAAA
Source organism: Ontholestes murinus (assembly GCA_963969525.1). Lineage (NCBI taxonomy): Eukaryota > Metazoa > Arthropoda > Insecta > Coleoptera > Staphylinidae > Ontholestes > Ontholestes murinus. The sequence goes on along the minus strand of OZ018387.1, from coordinate 69,123,841 downwards.
CGTTTCTTACAAAAATATTATGAACGGATGAATATGAAGTCCTGATGGAATTTCTGGTCATTTTTTAGCAAATTGCATATGTACATTGGCTAAGCCAATCCATAAATTGTTTCAGTCATCAGTTAATAACTCTTACTTTCCTGATATACAGGGTGAGTTTTTTTCGATGTTCTCTATGGGGATCTCGGAAACTATAAGAGGTAGAGAAACGGTTAAATGGGGAAAGAAGTGTAGATTTACGAGACGAATAAAATTCCACTTTCAAAGTTTTCAAAAAAGTCAAGGGTAACTAGATATTTTGAAAAAAGTAAAAAGTGTCAATTTTTTCAAATCAATATATCTCGGTTATTATAACAGATAGAAAAAAACCGTAAAGGACAAAGTTTTAGATAATTTTATGCAGATTAATAAAAAATAATCAGAAAATTTATATCGCCATTATTTTCCGAGATATAACGCAAACTTACATTTATTTAAATGGAAACCATAGTTGGCTGTGACCTCATTCAAAAGGTAATTTTTTTCTCTTTAATCCAATATGGCATATGACATAGTTATTTCCAAAAATGAGTGAGTTATAGTCATTTTAAATTTTATTATAAATAAAAAATGGGTAGCCATGGAAAAGATGAAAGTAAAACAATTGCAATTGTTTATAATATTAGCAATATTGTAATTATTAGTTTTACAGAGATAAACCAAAATGAAACAACTGCATAAAGTAATTCTATAATTATCAATATATCAATGGGAGAGACATTTTAATATTAAAAAAATATGGTCAAAGAGTCCAGTATTAATACTATTATGACATAAATTATATCTTTTTAAAATTGAATTAATGGCTTTTTGATTATTCTCATGTAAATTGAATTAAATGTTTCAATAACAACTAGTTTATGATCCTCCACAGATTGATATGATTTTTCATATATTTTGTTTTTTACATTACCCCACAGAAACAATTCTAAAACGCGTAGATCGGGAGATCTAGGTGGCCCTGGGATTGGTTTATTTTTTGCCACTTATGAGTTAGGAAAAGCATCATTTAAATAATTTGTAAAGCCAACATGTTATGAAGTGAAGCACCGTCACATTGGAACCATTTCAATCTTGCTTGTAATGATAAATTTAAACAATCGAGCGTATCTTCAAATGTTTTCTGAAGAAAATGAAAGTAATCATTTTCACTTAGTGAGCTTTCAAAAACATATGGACCGAGAATTATTAATCCAAACACACCATGGATTAAACCCAAATTTAATTTGTAGTTTTCTCAGTAAAACTTTTCGTGGATTCTCGTAAGTTCATCTATGTTCATTGTGGCGATTAAAAATACCACAATTAGTGAATCGCGATTCATCCGTTCATAATATTTTTGTAAGAAACGTTTTACTCTCTTGATAAATGGGTTTATACCTCATATAGGAGGCCATTTGATAATTACAAAAATATTATTCTTATGCTGGTTTTTCATTTTTATTTAACTTTGTAGAACTAATAATTACAATATTGCTATTATTATAAACAACTGCAATTGTTTTACTTTCATCTTTTTCATGGCTACCCATTTTTTATTTATAATAAAATTTAAAATGACCATAACTCACTTATTTTTAGAAATAACTATGTCGTATGTTATATTGGATTAAAGAGAAAAAAATTACCTTTTGAATGAGGTCATAGCCAACTATGGTTTCCATTTAAAAAAATGTAAGTTTGCATCATATCTCGGAAAATAATGGCGATAAAAATTTTCTGACTATTTATTATTAATCTACATAAAATTATCTAAAACTTTGTCCTTTACGGTTTTTTTCTATCTGTTATAATAACCGAGATATATTGATTTGAAAAAATTGACACTTTTTACTTTTTTCAAAATATCTAGTTACCCTTGACTTTTTTGAAAACTTTGAAAGTGGAATTTTATTCGTCTCGTAAATCTACACTTCTTTCCCCATTTAACCGTTTCTCTATCTCTTATAGTTTCCGAGATCCCCATAGAGAACATCGAAAAAAACTCACCCTGTATAATAACCATAAAGGACGGCTAAGTGCAAAAGCACAGTTATAAAGAAAAATTGCGGGCAGTCCGTCAGGACCAAGGCAGTTATTAGCCTTCAAGGAAAGAAGTTCATTCAGAACATCGGATATTTTTAAAACAGGAAGAATGCTCTCATTAATATTAGTGTTCATGTTCGGACTATTATGTGTTAGATTAGTGATAGTTGGAGGTCGATAAATACTTCCAAAATATTTTGAAAATTGGTCAACTATTCCCTCTTCACTGGAAATATTTGTGTCACCATCTACAATGATCGAAGCAATATGATTGGATTTGTTTACGATTAACGTAACCCAAAAAGGCTTTTGGGTTACTTTTAATAGAATTTTCGACCTTATGAATATGGTTAGAATAACATTCTTGGGTTAACCTCTTGCACTGATCACGAATAATAGAAAATTTAGAGTAATCTGAAGGGCACTGAGATAATTTGTATAATTTATGTTATCTTTTCTTCAAAAGTACAAGACTTTTTAAGTCAGTACCGAACCAATTAGGGAAACGTTAGGTCTTCTTGCGGACCGGACTTATTTTAGGTACATGATGATCTAATATCCCAAATATAATGGAATAGAATAAATCGCAGGCGACATCGATGCTGCAACCCTCGAATATAGCATCCCACCGGACATTAAGGATGGCATCGTTGATTGATGTGTAATCCGCGCGTTTAAAATCGTAAACAAGAACATCCTTATTACCTAGCCAAACATTTCCAAGTGAAGCTTCTAATTTAATAGTAATATCTAATGGTGGGCGGTGGGCATCACAAGGTAAAATAGAAGGCGTAGACTCGGAGAAATTTAAATTGGATGCTAATTCAGATGGTGCAAAAATAAGATTTAACATAACTGAATTCGAATTATAAACACAATTTAGTTCGTGAGAGTTAATATAACTAAAAGTGTTGGACACTAAGGAGGTTTTAGTACAGGTGGAATCAGTTCTAACACCATATTCATCGTTAATCCAAGATGCGAATGGCAAGTTATAATCGCCGAACATCCACAGACTCACAGTGACTTTAATAAACTGCAAAATCTGAGTTAGGTGGTATATATACAGCTCCGAGAATAATTTTGCAGCTACCGATGTGAATGCAAACATACAAATCTTCATGGAGATTGCTGTGACTATGAACTTCATGGGATGCGTATATATTAGATACTGCAACTAGAACTCCACCGCCACGAGATTTAGACACAATTACATCGGTAAACTCTACAGTTAATGAATCCTTATTCGGAATTAGATATTGAGCCCGTCAGCCACGTTTCTGTAGGTATAAAAAAGCCATGCTCGGATAAAGGTAAAGCAGTATTTAATGCGAACAATTTAGAGCGCATTCCGCGAACGTTTTGGTAATATACACTCAACGAAGGGTATGTAGGTTGATCAACTGATATGGACTGTCGATGATGATGGAGATGAAGGTGGCAGGGCTAGACTGAAATTTGAATTGGGTGGGCTGACGGGCTTTGTAAAAAAGTAGATTTATGAACGTCGCTTGATATATTGGATGGGTTGAGTTTACGCCTACGATTTATAAAAACACGCATGGAAACATCCTTTGGCCATTTATCAGCTAATAATATGCTGTTTTTGGTAAGCGGTAAACGAGTAACGTCGCTGATACGAAGATTATTCTGGTAACCGATTTGAAGTGGGGATTTTTATTAGATGGAACAGATTCCGGTAATTTATCAGATATTACTTCAGCTGCTGGAGACTTGGTAGCTGGACGGACGATTGACGGAATGTCGATGACGATCGATGGACGATTTGTAGTGGTTTTCCTAATATTACCATTACTATTGGTAGAAGTAGTTATCAAGTTAACATCCACCAGATTAGGAGATTGGTTGATAATTTCCGAACGCAATACTTCATTCTCGTTCATTGATAAACGTTCACACAGCGATGAGAATAGTGATTTTAAATCAATAATTTCGCGCTTAAGATCCTGCAACTCATGTCTCACTGCGAGTAATTCCAATTCGACTGCGGGGTATTCTGGAGTTAAGATTGATTGATCCGTGCACTCGTTTCCGCGAATTTGTATTTCTGGAGAGGATCTAGCTGGATTAGTAACCGATTAGCTCTCACTTGGATCGGACCCAATGTAAGATGGACATGCGGGGACATCGGACTTTAAATTTGTTAATCCCTTATAACGTTTTATACAACTACGATGCATTAAGCCATTACATGTTAAACATTTAATTCCGGTTGTTACCTGAGTTTTGCATTTGTAGCAAATCATGATTGTAAGTAAAATATAAAATAAAATCAGCTGTTGTAAATAGCGGATGAAACAGAGGTTAAACAAGTAAAATAAAATAGGAAATAAAATAGGAAAAGACAATGGACACTCTCTTCACAACACTAGGCCCTTAGTGTTGGCTTAAAACATACGTTACAGGTTAAAATAGGCCACGGAGAGATGGAATATGTAGCAGTAAGAAAACACAGCGAGTGAATTAGTGTTGCTTGAATTTAGAGGTTAGGTGTGAGTGAACACATTAATACCAAAACGTAAGTACTTACACTATGGAAATTAAATGGCTTAATTACACATGGTATAACTGTAGAACGCAACACGTTCAATTTATAATAAAACACTAGGATAAGATAACCAAAATATAAAATTTTATAAGATCAGCTATCAGCTGTTGATATATGGCACATATTCTGCCGAGTGAATTCCCCCCAGATCTCTTACGTCAAAATTATAAGTACATATTTTAATCTATGTAATTTGTAATATATTTTTTATTGTAAGATGATTAAAGTATTAAATAAAAATACAAATACAATATTACTCATTTATCATAGCCTTCAACAACTTTATATATACAATAATCTTTATTTGGATAAAATAAATATACATAATAACATTTAACATAAATATAAAGAAAAAATTATCTTTGCTAGCTAGCTTAACTGACCTGATGAGTATTTATGTATTATTGTTAAAAAAGTAATATGTGTTATTTTTCTTTATAGCCTCCGCATTGATGTGTACTTTTTCCAGCGATTTCTTTATGACATTTACGAAGCCTGTAGTCGGTCGTGTCTGGCCAATTGCTCACAAACGATTCTACATTTAGGTCACATGGCGTCCTCCCAATTCGTCTTTGAGTGGACCAAATATATGGAAGTCATTTGAAGACAAGTCGGGGCTTTAGGGCGGGTATTCCAATATTTCCCAATGAATTTTCTCTAATTTTCCTCAAGTTGTGGCTAACCGTTTTCATGAAAAAGAATCACACTTCAAATGAACAGGCCTCGTCTTTTCTGTGGATAGGCCAGTTTCGCCTTATCAAGGAGCATATTATAATATTTAACATTGACTGTTCATCGCCCATGAAGGAAATCAACACGCAGTATGCCTTTTCTATCTCAAAACATTTCCAAGAACTTTTCTCGCACTGCACGCTTGCTTGTTTAGATTCTGGGGTAAAAGTGACAATGTGACTTAAAAATTATCACCGCCTGCTTGGTATTGCGCGAAAAGCCTTCCTCAGACAGCATGGCGGTTCACTTTGTGAACCCACCTTGCCAACAAATACCTGGGTGTGCACCTTCAGGCAAACCCACTCTTCAGTCTACACGTGAAGAAGCAGCAACTGGAGTAGCCACTGCAGTCAGGTCCATCAGCAGACTCTTGGCCAACATAGGTACCCGTCAGAATGTAAGAGAAGGCTCCTGATGGGTATAGCACGGTCCAAACTGCTCTACGCGGCCCCGGCGTGGGCAACAAGTGTCAAGTCCCAACGTAACATCAACCGCCTGCGCGGCGCACTGAGGCCTAGTGCCATTAGGATTATTCGAGGATACCGGACAATATCCACGGACGAAACCGAAGTACTAGCGTCCACTCCTCCCACGAACCTCGAACTTCTCGCGAGGCAGAAGATTTATGCGGCAACAAGAAGAAGCGGGTCATCCAAGCGCGAGGCCAAGCACGATGTTGAAGAACGGCGTACCACAAGCTGGCAGTCAAGGTAGGAGAACAGTTCGAGTGGTAACTGGACTCGACGACTCATCCCCGTCCTGAATCCGTGGTTACTCCAACCCTTATGGCGACATGAGCTACCACCTCACCCAGATCATGACAGGCCATGGCTGCATACGAGGGCACGGACGACGCAGAACACACCTTTTTCCACTGCCCCATTTGGCAGGATGACCGCATGGAACTCGCCACGAAGCTTGGCCATGTGCCTACAGTGGACACTATTGTCGAGGCCATGCTGACTAGCGACGAGAACTGGAAAGCGGTCGACCATACCGCAACCGCGATACTCGACAGAAAGGAGGCACTGTTGGCCGAACGCGAAGTCCAGGCATAATTGCACTTTAGCACAGTGTTTTTTTTTTTATTTTCTTTCACATTTACACCTGTTTTCTTGTTATCACTTGTAATTGTTATCATTGTCATTTGCATCTTCTGTTATTTGTTATCATCAGAATGGCTACATTTGTTATTTGTTATCATTTGTTATTTGTTATTTGTTTTCATTTGTTATTTGCTATTATTTCAACATGTATGTTAAAGATGATTAATAAAGATTATTAAAGATGGTGGGGGGGGCACCAGGTGAAAAAATGTAATGGTTCCACTGGTGTTTCCAAAATTCAGGGGGGCCACTGTTAGCCGTGTGCGGTCATCACGTACCTCATTAAACAAAGCTTAATTAAAATTAGCTTTATCTATAAAAGTTCACTCCATTTGGATAATATTTAAAAAAATGTTTTTTCAGCCTTGTATGATTTTATTTTTTATGTTATCACAGATTTGTGTTTTATTTCATAATGAATATAAATCGACGCCAATTATTTGAATTTTGTTTTTTTACTTTAGAACTATTCAGAATTAATAATTTAAATGTTAAACAAATTTAATTAATGGATAAGTCAAACATAAAACTTACATTAGAATTTTCATCGTAGAATGAATACGAAATTCTATTTCTTTCACAAGATATGAAGAAATACACGAAGAAAGAGACAAAGAGAAAATTCAAGAAGATAGGGATTACAAAAATAATATAAAGTAGATGTCAGAATAAGGGTTGAAGGATGAAGGACTATAACAGAGGAAGGTATTGGTTTTCTTTTCTTTCTCGCTGCTTTTATCTCTTTAACATTGTTCCCTTTCTCTCTCTCTCTCTCACTGTGACCCTGTCTATATTTCTCTCGTTTTCTTTTTTCTATCACCCTTCATTTGTCTATCTCTTTTTTATTTTTCTCATTATTTAAAAAAATCCTTTCTTATTCTAAATAATAAGAGCTATCTTTAAAAAAGGTAGAATTAAAGGTAATAGGAGAGATAGAGAGAAATATGAGAAAAACATAGAAAGGAATCTAGAGAGAAAGAAAGAGGGAGAGATAAAACCAGAAAGCACCAACAAACACTAAAGAAACGAAAAAATAACAGAAGCACAGAGAAAAAGAGAGAGATGGATATATATATATATATATATATATATATATATATATATATATATATATATATATATATATTATTACTAAAAGTGGAAAAAGGACTATAAAGAGAAAGAAACAGATAGACGGATAAAAGAGAGAAAGATAAAAAAAAATGGATGACAAAATTAGAAAGATAAAAATATACAGGCTTATGAAAAGGAAGAGAGGTAGAGGTGAACAGAGAGAGACCGATATAATGCAAAAATATTAAAGCAGAGAGTAAGAGAAATTGGTCGATTAGTGAATAAATTTACACTTCCAACCGTGAAAATCATGTTAAATTCAAAAATAATAATTTTACTTTTAATAACCTTATTTTTTTATAAATTATATAAAACACGGATACTAGTAATTAGTACAAGAAACAAAAATCATTTTATTGTCTTTGTTCTGTGCTTTTTGAAAGTGAATTTTGGCGACGGATTTTACACCAACGTTTCTTGTGAGCGATAATTAATTGGGAGATCGCATTAAAGTGTGCACAATAAACATTTCTTTTCGAATTTCGACTTACTTTACTTTTACTCGCCAACGAAAGTGTCTGCGATCGTTATTTGCAGAACTAAGTGCACCCAATGAGAACCGTGACGTAAATTGAATCAATTTTCGAATTGAGAATGTGGGAAAGATGTGCGATACAATAATGTCCATCATTAGAAAATGTTTGTGTGAAACTTTTCTCCGTTTTATTAATTGATAAACGCTTCTTTGTTTGATATTTAATTAAATGTACTTGTAACACATATGTATATTGTATGTTTCATAAATTATTTTTTGCTGTTTCTATTCAATAATACGAAATTTAATTGTGCACCCATTTATTATGTAACATAAATACTTTGTTTTCGTTAATTTGTGATTGTGTGTGTATAAATTATATTATTTTATCAAACTGATAATTTCTACTTTCTCTATAGATTTCGTGATTTCGAATCCGGTATGTTTTAATTCGGTAATTTTTTAAATATATCTGATGGGTTGTCGACAAGAACTTTGTTTTTTAAAACCAAATAAAGCAATGAATTTAGAATAAAATTATTCAAATTTTTATATTTTAAGTAAGAGTACAGTGTGGCAATTATAAATGAAAATAACTTTGTATAGACTCTTTAACATAGGCCCACAAAAAATAATCCAGTCATATTAAATTAAATTTCATGCAATTATAATATTGAGAAATTTGTTTTGAAATAAATGAAAACAACATATCAGTGATATACATATCATCAATAATAGGCCATGTGGTCGTTTTGGATAACACCAATTATTAAGAAACTCGATGAATTGAAAAATTCAGATCTTCCTCCAACATTATGTACCGTGCCTGTTACCTACCGACCAAATTCTTAATAAATGTAATTTTTACAGATTTATCATTTTTATGGTGGATTTTTATTATTCCCCTTTTTACTTCAATAATTTCCTTACTTATCTCTTAGTGAAACATTCTGAAATAATAAGTACTTTATTATTTTTATCAAATGATAATATAAAGAAATAGTTTGCTTACATAAATAAATAGAGACAAGTACGGAAGAAGTAATATGACTACATAATTTTTAACAAGCCAGCGCCTCAATGTAGAAAAAAAAAATTCACGTTTGAACTGTTTTTAAGTTTTTTTTTTTTAAATTTCAACTAGAATGTCAATGAGTTTTATTCAGACAAATACAGTTCATGACAGTAATGAAAAATAATATTTTTGTTAGCTATGATGATTTGTATAAATAATTCAATAAAGATGCTAATATTTTGGGTTTTGAGGAAAACAGAATTTGCGGCATAATATAAGCTGAGATATGGGTATGTCTTGGATTTTTATACAAAAGATTGTTTGAAGTTTTTAGAGAAAGTCTTTTAATAATAAAGTAGTAGTAATGTTGATTCAAATATTTGTACAACAATTTTTGTTGAAATGTAATGCCAAGTCATGGTTTTGTTTTGTTTTTAATTGCTTTATTCAAATTAGAGTTTTGAATTGGATACCATACTACTAAAGGATAGATTGTTGTAATCTCTATTACAATCGAGGAAATGTATACGAGATGTGAAAGAATTGACTTCGGGTGCCATTTGGAGTCAAAAACATCTGAATGATTACAAGCAATAAGGGTAGTGCCTTCAGCGAAATGCAAGAAATTGGGATTATTTATTAAGATATTACGATACAGGTGCCATCTATTGTCTAAACTAGACAAATAGATCTGTATGAGTGGATAACCATCAACTACTAAAGGGATCTACCGACAGCTACAAGTGTAACAATAATTATTATTATAATTGTCGTTTTGTGAGATATCTTTAATAGTCGGTGATTATCCACTCATTAGGTATTATGTATAATGTATTACTTATTTTATCCAAAATGCTAACAAAAGATTCTAATATTATACATAATAATTTTCTACAGAATATTTGATCACATTTGGAAAGGCTTAAATTCACAAAGTATGAGTTCTTGATAATGTTTCAGTGCCAAAACTAGTCGAATATTAAATAAACAATTAAATGAAACAAACCAAGTGAATTTTTTCAAAAACCTATTACGAAGTCTTCCATTCCCACCCTATATTCTTCTGGCGACACTTGCTCCATGAAGACTCTCTTGATGACGATTCATCAAATTATTTGCCAAATATTTCCCCTATAAAACGATATTTATTTGATACTATATGATCTAGTGCAACGTTTAGATAATACAGGGCACCTCTATGGTAATGTCTTAATCGATGGATTGGATGTGGATGTCTTGAGGAGTTTTCTAAGATGAATGATTACCAATATTTAATATAAAAGAATAAACGTCAGGCCGGGGTGGTATGAAGATTAAACAAATACATCAACCATTAACTAAATTACAAGTATTTGTGGTTTACATTAATGTACTCAACTGTGTAGCAAAATCATCAGCCATATTCTCAGTGACATGAATATCAGAACACCAAGAAAGGGTAGGAATTGTTTTACCAAACTTTCTACAATTGTGAAATTATTAAAATAAAGCAATTGATTAAAGTTTTAAAGAGAAGAACCGTTATATTATTAATAAAGAGGTGATCTGCAACTATTGGTTACACTTTCCTACTTTTCGTGGAACCGATTTTAGCAAGTAGTTGATAATTTCTTAAGGTATTGCATCTCAAGAAACCTATAATTTGTACTGAAGAGCTTGCAACATCTGCGGAAGAAGCTATAAGTTCTTTAATCTTCTCGCCATAATATCAGCTATATACTCAATGGGAAAATATCAGGAGATTATGCGTAGTCATGGCAAGATATTGACATTATCCTCAGAAAATCGGTCCATAGAAATTGTTTGAATATGGGGACAGGCATTAGTTTGTTAGAAAAAGTGGGTCTCCCAACTTTTGAAGAACTGGTAGTATATGTGGTTCTAACATCTTATCTAAAATTTACATCACCTCAAACCATAATATCCACAGCTTAATACACGTGCCTTTCAACAAAAAATTCAAAATTGCGTGGTGTTCCACATCTATGTCTGATCCTCATCTGACCAAATAACGATATATCTAAATATGCATTAAACCGCAAGGATTACAGGACGACCGTCAAATAACCATAAATCGGCCATTGATCTTGTAGTAGAGAATGGGTCTCGGTTACCATTAGTCAATTCTTTTCCCCGGTTCCTCTTCTGGGATATTCGTGTTCCTTTCTGGTCTATACCTGATAGTACACGACAGTGAATTGGTTTGAGTTAAGATGATTAGCAATTAATAAAATTATTGATAAAATTAATATCAAGATAAGGAGACTATCTGATTTTCAAATTTGGTTTATTTTAAACACTACATAAAATATACAAGACAATATTTTTCACCTGAAGAAGCCATTTAAAAATCTGACAGTCTCGTTATCTTAATATTAAATATAAAATTTCACTGCCCAAGGGCCTCAATAATCAATCAAATGATAAAATTGTTAGAAAAAAAACAAAGACTTTATTACATAAAGGAAATATTTTAGACGGGACTTTCAGGTTAGGAAATGGTGAATGACAGCGGGAATTGGTACTAAGCCATTAGCCATCATGAAATTTTAATAATTTTCATTTAATTTGTAAATGAAAGACACACCCACATCCATGGATACTCACGGTGTATTCTTCCTTTAAAAAATCCACCGCCTGGCTGGGTATAATCACTTTAAACAGTTGCTATCTTTAAATGTCACTTTTTCGTTTTTTACTAAGGGACGCCTTGAGTTGTGCTTCGTTGTTGATGTCAATTTGAAATTCTCTCGATCAGCCAAATTAAAATAACATCAAAAATACAAGATATTAAAAATCAAGAACTAACAACCTCTTTACTAATCTTACCCCAAATTCGCTGTGAGAAAAATCAATAAAGAGGAAACGGATGCGATGAGTGTGGCGCGTTCTCGAAGGTTGGATCGAAGAAATTTTTTCGAGAATTAGTCATAACAGTAGTTGATCTAATAGTTAATTATTATAGCTAAAACTTTACTTAGGTACATAATACAACGTAGATGTCCTACGACCAAGTTCTTCATTAGAAATAAGTAAGGAACTTTATCCAAATGATAAATGAAAATTGTACATTTTGTGATAGAAAGTACAGTTTTATTCTTGAATTTTGGAGGCGTTTACTTCGTGGTACATTTTGGATTTTTTAAATAAAGAAAACACTTAACTTTTTATACCACTTATATTTTATTTCTCGTGACTAGTTTCAATTACAAGGTAATAAGTTTGATAATGATTACCTTGTAATTGAAACTAGTCACGAGAAATAAAATATAAGTGGTATAAAAAAGTTAAGTGTTTTCTTCATTTCAAAAAGTACAGTTTTATTTATTTTGCCAATATTAATTGGTTTGTAAGGGGTAGTGCTACTGTTATCAAAGAAAAATCTGCTTAATCAAATGGATCGTGATTTACAATACTAGATTCATTAGGACTATTGGCAAAAACAACAGTCGCATTATTACTAGCGTCAATCGTCATGAAGTAATTATTATTACGAGTATTAACTGACATTTTCCGGAAATAATCTCAATGAAAAAAATAATTAAATGAGTGTAAATGGTCTCCCAATAAAGACCGAGATTTGGCAGTTGATGACAGCCATATTTTTGAAGCTGATGATAAAATTGTTTTATCAAAATGGGTAATTGGGTTGTTTGAGTTACTTGAAGATAATAACCACTTTGCTAAAGACACTTAGAACCTTTCTTCAATATGTTAATTTCCCAGCAATAACCTTATACCTGCCCCTACCAACACACCCTAATGCCCCCTTTTTGTTGTACTTATATAAGTATTAAATTTGTTTTTTCATATTTGTATCAAATACTTGATAATGGTCACTTTGTGTCTAAAATGTACATCTGGACCAAAATGAAATTTCTAAGAAGTGTTTTTATCAAAATCAAAATGGGGGTTCCGCGTGCTTGGCCGAAGCGACATTCGCAGCGTAGTGTATAAATTTGAGTAATCAATGAACCGTGCGACGATGAAACTCAAAATCTTCCGAAAACATAAGCTGTCCGTTAGAGTGTGCAGGGGCAGTCGATGCCACGTCGCTCTCAAGAACTTGGTCTTTTGCAGACTACAACTTGGAAACAAAAATTCAACTAACCCAGAAGTTGAAGGTAAATGACCATAGAAAACGACGTGTGTCAACTGAATGAGTTGAATTTTTTCTTGTGGGTTTTTATTAAGTCGCAGGTCTGTGCCAATAAGGCACAAACCACAGTGGCCCTCAAAGCCAACATAACCCATGTCATTGGTCAAATTAAGTCTGATTTATGCGCCAAAGTCATGAAAAATTGGACATTTAGGATGCGCGTCACCCAGCCAAGGCGCGGCTAGCTTTTGCATGATTTTATATTCCATTTAAAATGGCATCGATAAATCTTTCAAACGTATAAAAATTTCGATATTTCACACATATTTTGTTTTATTTGAAGACATGAATCGCTTAATGAAATTAGTTATAAATTATTATTTGAAAAGTTTTTGGAAATATCAATTTATGTTCCATATCATTCCGGACTTAGAATCACCACATTAATTTTGATTGCATTAACTCTACAGACGCTCCGCAAGGTAACAAGGGCTGAAGCTTATCCAGGAAGTGCCCTGAATCACGGAAAAGGCCTGCTTCTTAACGTCGTCCCGTTCATTCACTTTCGTCCTCTATCTAAACCTTCTCTTGCTACACCCTATTACATGGAAGGACATATCGAGATTGTCAATACCTTTGGCTGCAAAATACCATTTTCTTCCAAATTAGAACCGACTATTTGGTTGCTACAAAGCAAGTCAATATTTCGAGATACTAGTGTTACAAATTCGTTGCGCAGGAATAAATAAACAACCGGAAAGGATAATTTCATATCTGTGATATGATGAATAACACATCAAGACTACATGTACCAGATGATTAGCGTCCCTGAGGTGACTACCGCGGCTTAAACAAAAGCATAAATCCAGACTGGTATCCTTTGCCTCTATTTTAGAATTGTTAAAACTGTAAAATTATTATAAATCCTTGACACATCTTAAAAACGGCAATTACAACACATTTTGGCCTTTACAAATATACAAGGATGTGTTTTGCCATAACTCAGAAAAACGAATTTAGAACGAAACAAAATTTTGCTTCTTGGATCAAAGCATTAACCATGAGGGAAAAGAACCTTTACAGTAACAGCGTTATAATGTTTCATGGACATGATAAAGTTTTATTACTGTTTCATCAATCATTTTTGAGTGTGCAGCATCAACTCCAAACTATTACACTATTAGACTATCCTATCCTCCAGTTGTAAATTATAAACAATAATTTCCTTATAAAAATGGTTTTAAATATGTTAACATATTAAATCTAAAATAAAATTGCTTGTAATTAAATTGGTATTTAACAAAATGTATGATCTATAGGTTGGAGGGTGGGATAGAGGCCAACCACGCACCCTACATATATATTGTTATTCTATCACAATAACTGATTTAGTTCCGTAAAACAAAAGCAATAATTATTGTTTAGGTTTTGTTTTATATGTAGGGTGAGTGGGTGGCCACTATTGTACACTCGAGCTTAAAATTATAAACAACTATTTCTTTATAAAAATTTTACTTGTTAGGTCTAGTTAGGTCTTATTCTAAAAACAAATTTATATTCAGTAAAATACGTATGCATCTTATATAGATTAGAGGTTATGATTAAGGCGACCCGCCCACTCTACATAAATATTGGTACCTTCATTACTGCAACAGTTTCAGTTCTTTAAAACTTAAACCAAATTGATGTAGTTATTGTTAGTGGGTTTGAAAACATTGCTGTAGATTTAGTCTCATTGCATATGTAGAGTGGGTATGTGGCATCTATCCTACCTTCTCAGTTTAACTGCTAACTGACGGTGTTTTTATAAAAAATATCAGAATAACTTTTACCACTGCAACTGTTTTAGTTGATGATATAATCAAAAATAATGCAAATGATATTAATAATTTTATAAGGTCCCGAAGCTTCTAGCTAGTAACTATCTATGTGTGTAGTCTGACGTTGCACCAGGACATTTCTAGGGTTCAGCGACCGATATCTCAAAATCTTTAATACCAAATGAATACAAATACAGCACGTTTGGTCAGATATTTGGTCATACAGAAGGTTAAATATTACTGATCTCGCCTATTAGTATTAGTAGTAGTAGTGTTTTGGCTATCAACCACGTGGTCCTTCCGCCATATGTACTGAATGTAAATCTTCACAAGGAATGGGAAGGGCGTACTTGTGACCACATACCAACTATAGATGAGCTTAAGACTCACACGATTTATAAATGTGAAAAATTTACATAATGAGTGTATCAGAGCGAATCAATACTGCTAAAAGAAACAATTAGTGTTTTAATTGCCTTGGTAAAAATCATTCGGCTCAAAAATGCTCCAGTCTCTGTCGAATATGTAGTAAGCCTCATCACACTAGGCTGCATCTAATTCAAAATTCAAACCTGTAAAGTGATTATCTAAGACATCCATAGACACGAACAAGAAGTACAAGCTCTTTTGGACACTGATTCGCAAGTGAATCTCATATCCGGGTTATGTGCTAAATGCCTAGCGACACATCAACACTGTTGTTGGTAGGAAAACAAAGACCCTGAACTTCCCTTCCGGGTGACTAGATTCAAGAAGTCTAATAATGCTTTAGTTATCAAGAGGACAACCGATCGAATTCCTTCGCGTTTGATTCAATTCCATTCTTCCCGTATACCGCTGGTATCGAGTTAGCGGATCCGAAATTCTACAAACCTCGCGAAATAAACTTATTAACCGGTATTGGATATTATCACGATATAGTGCACGACGGTTAGCTAAAGATGAACTAATTTTCACTTTATATTGCCCATTTCGGCCGGATAATTTACGGGCAGTTACCGAGTGATCCAGAAGTTATACAACAAAATAATGCCGCTGTATGAAAGATACGATTAGAGTAACAACATTTTGGGAACTAGAGAGCTACAAAGACGCCTGCTGACGAAAGGTATAAGGAACTCTTTTAACGGAACTTCAGGAGGAATAAAACAGGTCGATTTGAAGTGGCGCTTCTTTTCAAGGAGGATCCTTGTAGACTCGAGTGAATCCACAAAGCCAAAGTTTTTTGCTCACGAACGCTGGCTTGCCAAATCGCCTGACACCTATACTGCATATCGTACATTCATTGAGAAATATCTGAAGTTATGACATATGAGGACAGCCAATGGAGATACAATTATTATTATTCACCGCATAACTGCGTATTTAAACAAGATAGCCTAACCACTAAGCTGCGAGTTTTTTTCAATAAGTACAGCTCCCACCAGTACAGGAGTTGTTCTCAACGACATTCTAATGGCCGGCCCCCAACTGCAAAGTGATTTATTTTCCATTATGTGTTGTTACCGCTGACGTCGCTAAGTTGTATCGTCAGGTAAAGGTGAGACACGAGGATATCAAATACCAGCGACTCTGGTGGAGAAAGAACCCAGGAGATGTATGAGTTAACTACGGTAATATACAGAACGTCAAGTGCTTCATTTCTCGCTATCCGGGTTCTTTGAGAACTTGCTCAAAATATGTGCCATGTTGACCCAATTGGAAATCAGACTTTTACGTGGATGATTTGATAACGGATGTAGATACTCTAAGCGATTTAAAACAAGTGCTCCATTAAAATGATTCTCTTCTCGCCCATTTAAGGCCAAGCGTTGGGCAAGCAGACTATTTGCAGACTTTCAACCCAAGTGTATTGAAAATGGAACAGTGTTAACTAGAGGTGATGTCATCAACCATCACCATCAACTCTGTTACTACGTTAGGAATAGTATGAAACACCGTGAGTGACACATTAAGAACAAGTGTGTTGTCTTACCACCCAGAGCAAAAACGAAGAAGAGCATCTTGTAGATATATCTCGAGTGTATGATGCGCTGGGATTAATTAGACCAATTACAATTACTGACAAAATTATCATTCAAGATTAATGGAGATTCCAGTATGGATGGGACGATATCTGCCGGAAGTATTGATTCGACGCTGGCTCGAGTATGCCGAAAATTTGAAGAAATTTGCATCCGTTTCTATTCCGAGAATGGTAATTTCGGCGACGGTGTGACCTGGAGCTACATAAATTCGCAGATGCCAGTAAACACGACTGCGGTATGTGTATTTACGTAGTCAGAGTGCAGCAGTGTCAACGGATGTGCAGCCATATGTGCTAAATCCAGAGCAGCACCTGTCAAGACAACCAGCATTAGCAGCGCCATATAAACGAGTAAGTGAGTCAGTAAATCTTCAGCAATGTAAATGCTTTTACCACACTGATACCACGATATCGTTGTCATGGATAATGCCAGACTCAAGACGTTTTAAATCGTTCGTAGCTAATCGAGTTGGAGAAATTCATAAATTAACAAACCCTTAATCTTGGTTACACGTCTCAACAAAGGAAAACCCAGCAAATATCATCTATCGGGGCACAATGGCTGATGTTCTCAGAAATAGTCAACTGTGATGGAGTGGCCCGACGTTCTTACTGAATAATATACTTACAGACGAATTTATTCCTGCTAACACTTATATTGTTCCATTACTCTCTACCTAATATTAATATCTGCTTCCATCAAGAGTGTAGCGCAACAAGCATTAACTTTATTATTCCTGCTGAGTCACCTCCTGAATTGAAATGCAACCTTGCTAGTATGTGTACCAAAAACTATATGAAAATGATGTTAGCAACCGTTACTATGTGGTAGTTCATTTTAAAAAAGGGTAAATGAAAATAATTTTTAAGTTTTTTTCCACTATTTATAAATAAATTTTCAAAAACTATATATGCGACACAAATATACTGGCATGTAATATGATACATAGTGGACCTTTAACAATAACAGACTTAAAACAGGCAACTAACGTCTAATTCGAAATGTGCAGTGTGTGAACTTTAATTGTGAAAGAGAGTTATTAGCCAGAGGTGCCTATGTTTACAAAATCAGCAACTTAGTTACACTCATTCCATTTATAGACTCCTATGGATTTATTTGTACTGGGAGGGGGGCGTCTTGCACACAGCGACTTGCCAGTAAATCGTCAATGTCCACTGTGTGCATCAGTCAGGGTATACAGTCGACCATGCGTGATATCTTGTGTCAAGTGTATTCGTGCAAACCCACGGCTTCAGGCTCCCCTCAACATTATTTTTAGCGCAGCCGACTCGACCATTTCTAAGCACTGGACATCATTACGCGGGCCCATTTATCATCAAGGATGGTTCCAGGCGAAGCAAAAAAACTGTGAAAGCATATACCTGTATATGTATATAAACACTGAATGTTTTGTTGCTGCATTTTTACCCTTGATTGGTTGTCTAGAGTGTGTGTCAGAGTACATCAGAGATAATGCGAAAATTTTTATTGGTGCTCGTAATCATCTGCGAGTATTAGAACAGTTCTTCGAAAAAACAGATAATTCTGAGATTATATCCTTAGAAAAAAATTAATAGACGTTTATCGTGTCCAGAGCTTCTCATTTTGGAGGATTATGAGAAGCAGCCGTGAAAAGTGTTAAGGGTCATCTTCACAGAGTAGCTGTGGGGGGAGGGTTTACTACCACTGTGTCCGCTTACTAATGACCCTAATGACTGCACCACCACCGCACAGTGTGGGATTTTGCGAATCCAGAAGGAAAAAAGTGCTAAAAATAACATACATAATATTTACTTATAACCCACTAAATGCTTAGCTGAGGTACTAAATATGCCATTAGCAAAATATATAATCTGTAGATGCCAGGCCTTATTGTTAACCGTTCGACAAAAGAGGTTAAATATTTGTTACTTAAAAACCGATTCGCAGTCATTCCTTACGCGTAAATTGTGAAGGTCGTATTATATAAAGTATTTATTTGTGACAACATTTTTGCCATGGATAATTTACATCAAGGTATGTAGTTTATATTGTACCCTAAGAAAGATTCCTCAATTATGTATTTTTAATAAAATTTTAGCAAAGAATATTCGATAAAAAATCAGAAATTACTTAGAAGTGGTGATTTCATTAGACTGCCAAAATTTTTGTACACCTTTGTACGCCATGATTTTATATTTTTTATAATTTTGGATCCATCTAGAATATATACAATAAAATTTTGAGTGCGATAAATTGCGTATTTCAAAGATATCCAAGTGTTAAAAAGTGACGATAATAACCCACGATCAACTTCTTCTGCGACTGAAAATGACTTGTGGATTACCTTAAAAGTAAATTTAACATACATCATTGTTCTCAAATAACGTAAGACGAATTAAACCGGACTGTTCATTCGTTCACGATCAGATTCTACCAAAGATGAAAGGCGTATTATCGCAATAAAAATATGTTTTTAAACAAGTTCAATAATTGATTGAATACTACCGTTACAAGAATTAATTTGGATGCACCCAGTACAAGTGGAATCCAGAGTGCAAAAAAGTGGGCTGCCGAAAAAATACATTAGTTCAAAGTTAAGTTGAGGCAATCTGGCAAAAGAAATGATGTGTCTATGTTACAGCAATTGCTTTCAAATCTAAAAAGACGAACTAAAGGGAAGAAAGCTTTTCATACCACAGGCCAACAAACACCTCACTATTCTGCAGAAGAAGCATTGGCATTGATAAGTACAACAAAATTAACGTACAGAAAATATGAAATTATTAGAAAATCGGCATTAGATAAGGAGCTAAAAATATATCCATCCTACGACAAAATAAAAAGAAGCTATGTATAAATGTACAAACATTTCTGTAGAAATATGCGTGGATTATATTTTACAAACTTATTTTACGTCCTAAATGAACTAATACAATTCAAAAAGATGTTTTATTATAATTTATAATTTTTTCCAGCTAGATTTGTAAAATCCCACACTGTGCACCGGCGTGTATTCGCGCCTATTAATCCACGAATAAATAATAAGATTTAATTTTTACTTGTTTTCATTCAGGGTGCAGTGCCGGTCTTTGGGGTGTGCGGACTTTGCGGTCGCACAGGGCCGCCACTTTCAAGGGGACGCCACTATCAAGGGGCCGACCTTACTAAATACAATAATAATCGCTAAGGCGGCAATCCGCAAAGATTTTATGCAACACTGAGTCGACGGCGACGACATAACCAAACGCAGATCAAACAGAAAATTATAATATTGAAGGTGTCAGCAAGATGTGATCTCGCTCAATTTTTAGTAATAGAATAACCTGGTGCATATAGTTCGCAAATGGTCATGATTAGAGTTACTTGCTAGCACAGAAGTGCCTAAGAACCTCAGCTAACAATTTCTTTATCATCGTCCTGCGTTGTATTCTCATTTTGCAAGTCTTGTTTCGAACCTCTACTTATACATAAATTCAACTACTTAAGTAATAGATTTTTTCGGCTCTTAGAAATCAAGGTATGACTTATATCATTTATAGCCCCAAAATGTTTTCTCGAAAACGATATCGCATTTAAAAGAAAGCGCAAACAAAAATGCGACGCGTTTATTGCCAAACAAAATAATGCGATACTGTGTTTTTTTGGAGAAGAACTCCGAATTCGGTGAATTACCGACAACAGCAACTGAGTCGGCTACAAGTTGCCATCAAAATTTTGCAATTTATAACAATCAGATGGTTTGCAAAGTTCATCAGAAGACACTCGAGTACAAAAGCAATTGACGAAAGTCAACTGTCACCGCCACATAATTTATCTATCGACTTGAA
This sequence comes from Ontholestes murinus, assembly GCA_963969525.1. Lineage (NCBI taxonomy): Eukaryota > Metazoa > Arthropoda > Insecta > Coleoptera > Staphylinidae > Ontholestes > Ontholestes murinus. Next base: position 69,103,012 of record OZ018387.1, on the reverse strand, counting down.
AGATCCCGCAATGTGGCCAACAATAACAGAAAACAGAAAATAATCAAAATTGTAATTGTATTCATTTCATGTGTGAATTCCATCAAATACTTGATTAGCATTTAAAATTGAATGATCATATTAACAGCGATGTGGCTAAAATAAGGAAGTTTGTTTATATATTTAGGAATATTAAGGTTATAATGGATGTAAAGTCGCTGAGCATAATATATTTTGGGTTTATTCAATAGTACTTAAACTACGGTCTATTGGTTTGGGGCTCCGCAGCTTCTGTATATATGAAAAAAATTTACTCTGCTCAAAATATGATATTAAAAATTATGTTAAGAAAAGATTTTATGTACCCAACCAATAAAGTATATATCGATGCTAATGTTTATAATATGAAGCAACTATATTTTATATGCTTATGTAAATACCTGTACAGGCATAAATCTGAATCAACTTTGATTTTTCATCAGCTAATAACTTGTTATATTCTCATACTACCGCTAGTTTCAAAAGTTTTGTCAAAAGAATTAAAATAAATTTTAAGAATATAAGCTTAATTGAACTTTCATAAATCATTGGAAAATAAGCTGCCCTTCATTTGTTTCTAATAAATATTGTGCTTTTAGCATATTACTTCTGAAGTTCTTTTGTTGTTTCTACAAGCTTTTTAGCTTCGAAGAAACAACAGCTGTTATTACTAATATTTATAATGTTTTTATTAATGTTAAATTAGTATTAAATATCGAATTATTACTATTATTCCTGCTACACTGTTTTTATAACCAATAAATGTTATTTTATTCTATGTGAATGTACGTGGTAATAAATAAATAAATAGATAAATAAATAAAAAACAAATAAAATCTCCATTGTATATGAGGAGTTTGATATCATGACTAGAGTTAAGACTTAAAGAAATTAACAATAGATAAATAGACACAGCTTATTATTGACCGTGAAAGAAATCATTGGAATAATGTTTTAAAACGAATCGTTTCCGTTTGCAAGTTTTTGGGAGAAAATATCTCGCTTTCCGAGGAAGCGTTGATCGCTTATTTCATCCCGATAATGGGAATTTTCTGGGCTTAATTCAACTTCTTGGAGACCTAAGACGGATACAGAGTAAAGAAATAAGTGATAATTCTATGAGCAAATGTATTCAGAATGAAATTATTGATGGGCTCTCATGTACTGAGTGCAATAATTTTAAAAAAATCAGCAGGCAAAATATTTTTCATATAATAATAATACTTAATACTTTGTATAACTGGATTTATTTTATACTGCTGACTAATTTGGACAAGATACTTCTCATTTTCAAAACATAAGTGATTAAAAAATAAAACAGCTTTCTATAATATTGCAGCAATTTATAGTATGTTGTATAAATAAATAAATAATACTAATTTTAACAAACAGCCGAGAATAGACGAGTGTAAATAAGGTCAATCTGCTCGTTTAATAGTGGAAATTCTGGATTGGCACGGGCTTTGTGAATTTCGAGTGATTTCAACAGATCCATTTTTGTCCCTTTTCAGCAAAGTGCAATATCGAGAGTACATCTTCACCAAAAGAATGTGACTCATCGATAAGATGTTTAGCAAAAGTTGCCTTGTCTGTTTTCCTTAGCTGAAAAGATCGTAATGGCTCAACCTAATGTGAAAAATACGACCAGATTGTTCTACATAGACTCCTTGACAATTTTTAAACTTAATTTATAAATTCCCGATTTACTCATTTTTATCCTGCCTGGTTTTGGATTAAACATAATAGTACGAATTTTTAAAGTAGGTCTAAATGCTACCTTAATATTATGTTTTTTTTAGAATATTCAAAATTTCAAACTGCATTTACCAAAATATGTCAAAGGCCAAAACTACTGCAAACAATTTTTTTAACCTTGCGCATTTCGTGTTTCTTAAGTAAATTATTAAAAATGCTGCCATTATAACCATTATTGGTTGCTATTGTTTTTATTAAAGAAATTTCTTTCTTTATTGCTTCATCTGATGAATGTATATTTTTTGATTATCCTTGATTGTACTCCTGATATAAGCCATCAGGAACAAATCACGATGATACTTCGTATTCTGGACGTAACATCGCCATCGCCCAGAGTAATAGAGCATTTTGTAGGCTGCTTGCACATCGCGGGAAGTACTGAGGAAAAATTGGCTGAAGTTTGTTTAAGCAAATTTAAAGAACTAGAAATAGTTATAAAAAATTGCCGTCGTCAAGGCTACGACAATGGAGCGAACATGCATGGTTGTCACTTTGAATGATTTTGGTCATCAACTCAAAAGCCTTTTTTGTGCCTTGTAGTTGTTATAGCTAAAATTTATTGCTGGGTGACATTGCCAAATCATCAGTTGAAGCAATTAGTTTATTTGGAACTTTGCAACAAATGTTTATTTATTTGGAGCGTCAACACAGAGGTGGGCAATTTATGATGTTTTAGTAGAAGTATCCGAATCTGCTAACGACCCCAAAGCGCGAACGGAAGCATTATCCTTAGCCCAAAAAATAAGGACTTTTAAGTTTTTGGTAACGTTAGTGATATGACCTTTTGTCACAAATAAATGTCGGTAGCAAAATATTTCAACAAATAAAAATAAAATTAGATAGTGCGATTCAATGTTTGAACAAAACTAAGTAATATTTCCAAAATTATAAAGAAACCGGCTTTTCTGCAGCTCAAGTGACAGCAAGGCAACTGTCAGAAGAGTTACATATGACTCCAGAAGAAATGTTTTTCCCACAAGCACTACATATTCCACGTCGAGTCAAAACGCTTTCTTATGAAATTGAAGATCAACCAATAATTGATTCAGAAACGAAATTTCGGACTGAATTTTTTAATGTGGTCATGGATCAGGCCATAATTTTATTGAACGAACGTTTGGAACTATAGACCAATTCTCGAGAAAGGGCGGTTTACGAACTAAGTTCGGAACATTCAAATAATATTGGTATCCTTTTCTACTACCTGATAACCGAACGGATATTCCCAAGACGTACGATTTCGTCGGCCGTATCTAGAAAAGACACACGCGGCCTTCGTAGCTCGGTCTTAGACCGAGCGGTAGAAGGAGAAAGAAATAGTTTACGGCGTCCCTTACTTACCGGTTATTTCATAGGCGCGCGCGATTTAGTCAAGCATTGCAATTACGCAGGGTAATTGAAAGAAAATATGTTTTTAATGAACTTATTTCATATGTTTTAGCAAATATGGAAATGGATATTAATACAACATTAAAAAATACTTATTCTAATACAAAAAATATAAATGAAATATGAAATAACTAATATGAAAACATAACAAATTTGTGACATTCATTTTATATGGCCGCGCACGCCTATGGTGGAAAATGGCAACGCGCACTACTTGATTCGGACGGACAAGACACCCCGACCGCCATCTCTCCTGAATAGCTCTATATTAAGAACACACAATAATTATTTTAGATTTATTTACAACTTTGACAGTATAAAAGAAATGAGCGATAAGGACCTCTTGTCTGCCTGTCAAAAATTAGAAGAACTGTCAGATTAATCTGAAATGCATTAAATATGTCTCTTTTTCCTGCATAATATTGTTTCGTAGCTTCTTTTAGACGGGGCGTGGTATGGGATCATCTAGAACGCGATAATAATGAATTCGAGAAGCGGCAAGGCGTAAAGGAAAAACCATAGAACGAAAATATTGCTTTTTGCAAAAATGGGAATATATGTGCATTGCCGTTTTCTTTCACTAATTATGTTTCATATCATTCCGGACCTGCATTCACCACATCCTAAATTTAAATTTTCTTTTATTAAAACTAAAACATGTTTTTTTGCGGTTGAAAGATAAAACTATGGTGTCGGTGTGACGAAGAATAGAACAATAGCTTGTTGATTAAATTAATTACATAAAGTTTAACTTTCAAAATTATGATTTCAGATATAACAAAATAATTAAAATTGTAAAAAATACATTCTTATTTGGATTTTGTGGAAGGTATAAATATGGTCAGAAATGTAGTAATGACTCAGATTAAATAGGAGTTAAATTGATATGGTACCCCAGGGGTAAAGACCTAATGTTTAGCTTTAATTTTTGCCATTAATCTGACAGTAAGAAAAAATTACCGAAACCTCAAATTACAGTTTTGAATATTTTGTATATTAATTAAAATCATTTACTGCAAAATAAAATAAAATTATACTGCTTGCTTAAATTTAACATTTTCTCCGTTACTAGTCGAGAAATATAAATCCGAGTGGTATAATATTTTTTTGTGTATAATTTTCACATCAATTTTGCACACGTCATTAATTTGACAAGCAAATAGAAATTCGCAAACAGGCTGAATTTTCATTATCAAAATTTATGTAAACGCCCTGGCCGGCGATCTATCGCTGTCGATAAATATGTATACAAAATTTCTAAAATAGAAAATTGGTCGCGTACGCAAATGGTGAGAGTCCTCGATGGGCAGCCCATAAACTTCTTCACTTTCATTATCGGCCAAGTGAAGAGAGAACTGACCGTGAGAGTCGGCGCGCGTGCACTTGTTTTCGTTACAATTTTCGAAATAGTTTCATTACATATTTTTTTTTCTTGCGTCTCGGCGCAGGTGTGTAAGGTCGCGACCTTTGATTCGGTTATGCAACAATAAGCAGTATCGAAACTGTGCGGAGTGTCTTGCGGCCAAAAAGTTTATCTGCAAGGAAAACAGGTAATTTACTGTTGAAATCGAGTCAAATTAATTATAAATTAATGTGATTATAAAATTAAACGTTTCGTTAATGTTTTCATGACACCAATTAAAAATAAAACTAAATTCAATGTAATTCTAACATTAACGTTATATTTTACTTTATTTTATAATATTTTCAATGCTGCCAACATGAATCCGAAAGAAAATTAATGTTTTGAATTTATCCCAGCATAAAGAAGAGTAAAGATATAATTCTTGAGCTGTTTATAAAGAACATCTCAAAAATTTAATAATGTTTCAATTTTGTCATACGAATTTTTTTATTTGAAGGAGAATTGTGGTTTCATCGTACACTCAACTATTATAAAAACAAATTACAAATACTGCCTCTGCAATAAGTGTAAGAAAATAATACAAACTTAAAAGGCTTATGTTGTTATAAGGCCTTAAAAACAGTATAAAACTTTAATGATTCTCATAAAAATTTGAAAAGTAATAATAAATAGAGATTAAAATTATTAAAGACTATTATAGAAATCAATAAAATTAGTAATATCATAGCTGCAACAATGATAAAAATTATGAAGCCTATTTAATTACATTTTTAAATCTCTCCTAATTATTGTATACATTTATAATAACAGAAAGAAAATAAGTATATCCATTTGATACTATCTTTACCAAGGGAAATAAAAATCGTATTTTTTACTAGATTTGTGGCTGTCTTCTAAAAATTTATAAGGATTAAATGGTATAGGGTTTAATAAATATTGAACATAAAATGAACACAATTATAAAAAATATTTTAAACTGATTAGCTAATTCACCAGAATTACCCTACAACATAGTAATAATTATATATTAACATAATTTACAGCTAGTGGCGGCATCTACAATGTATCCACTATATTTAATTGCACATATCTTTATTTTTTAACTAATTAGTTAAATTAAATATTATGTTAATTCCTTCCATTCTAGCAAATATTCTTACTATAATATCATTAAATTGCATTCCTTTTTTGATCATTTATAACCCCAATCTCAGAATTATCAAAAATACTAAGAAACACATTTTACGTAAATATTTTCTTGGTATTTACAAAACTTTGTTCAGCTGACATTTAGAAAACCACGTTGATTGTTTACATTGAATTGTAGTTTTTTTTAAATAATTTATATCCTTAAAATCAGAATGATAATTAATACTAACAAGTTAGTTGCAAATTTTTGCCATTAACTAAAATTTATTAAGTTGCCATTTAGAAATCGACGTCGATGGTTTCACTATTAAAATGCAATTCGTCGCGGCGATGAAAGTTTTTGATGATGGTTGTTGTACTTTGCCTCCTCCTTTCCCCTCTGCCACCCGCTACTTTCTATGCGGTCAAAGTTTATTACGCCGAAAATTCCGGCGATATGCAAATAGAAACGTTCGTCCTTAATATTCACAAGATTTCTTACGTAACGGCCAAATGCATGCGTTTTAAATTTGAAGAACATTCAATCAGATTAATATTAAATCTGCGAATTATTTAATAATTCAAAAAGTAATTAATTGACACTATTAAAATAGCAGATATATTAAGAGTAAAAGTATAATTATATGTATAAACTAATGTTGTAAATATAGTCCTAATTGTTGATAATAAAAACAGACTAAATTTACGTACTAATTTATTAATATAATTGGTATTATGTATACCTTTAGAAGCTGGTATTACCATTTAGAATATTTTTTTTGTAATATTGATTAATTAGAAATTATGCAAATTATTCAGTTTAGTATTTTTTGTGTAGCATATTTTTTTAATGGCATTCAATATTTGTTCCGCGTTTACTTACTCCCAAGTTTTTGTTATGGAACTTTGGTAAGGTCAATTATTTCAACAAAAAGTATTATTTTTTTACTGAATGATTAATAAATTATAGCTTAATTTAATTTACGTCATACGTCCGGCAGCAGATATTGCAATTTTTTTGTAAAATATAAATTGAAATCTAAATTTGTGTATTTATTTATTAAGGTTATCGATTGATTCTATTTACGTTATCTAAACTAAAATCTAATGAGTATATATGTAGAAAAAATAAATAAGCGGTCCAATAAATTATTAAACAGTAGGAATTGTAAAAATATCCCTAATTTAATAATGTTTATATTCTACTAAAAGTCGTCCACAAATAAATAAAATTTTTAATATTTAACATAGACATAAACATAATGAAAAATCATTACATAATGCGATCCTTGAGGAACTTTCGTAAACCTATTAATTACATTAAAATTAAAAATTATTACTTTTTAGATATTAGATTGTATATATTTCAGCCTATTTGATAAATATCTGCGTAACTACTTTTTAATTTATTCGCGAAATCCTATAAGTTTCCTATTATATGAAACACAATAGAACAGTTTCATGAATAAACAATACAGGTCCTGCCATCTGATAACCAACCTCCATAACATAAATTTCGAAATTTTATCAGTAGAGCTACTCAGAACGTTTTGATGTCCATGTGCCATTTGTGTTCTTTAGAGCGACATGAAAAATAGAAGTGGGCCAAAAAATGAAATTAAGCCGAGCGATTATTTTTGAATTTTATTATCTGAACAAGAGTGAATCGATGAACTTAATTTAACTTTTAGCGATGAAGCATCACCATCAAAAACATCTATATATTGAGAGTATACGGGTTTCAATCGTGGCCATAATTCGCTTACGATAAATTTGTCCCAAAATAATTGATGCTGTGCATGTACTGATATTGCAAGATCGTCATATGACTTATAACGGGTGTCCAACAATTATTGCAATCCCGGGTGGCGTTGGAATAAAAAACGTAGGTCGATTCTTACATGTTGCAAATAAATGAACTGATATTTTTAATGCACATTTAGGTTATGTTTGACAATTAACATGTCAGTTCATTTATTTGGCACATGAAAGAATTGACCTACGTTTTTGATTCTAACGCCACCTGGGACTGCAATAATTGTTGGACACCCGTTAGTTAGCATACATTCAATACTGCAAGAACATTTGGCTGTCGGCGGTGGATCCCACATAATTTAACAATCGCTTAAAATGAGGGTCGTGTCTATTGGTCAAAAGAAATGCACAAGAAATACAATTGTGATGTTTTCAAAATACTTCTATAATATAGAAACAGTTGACTAATCATAGAAATTGTCACATTTGATAATAAAATTTCAAAAAAGAGTCCCACCTAAATTGAGTATAAATGCGCCAGTAATGGCTAAAATATTGTCTGAATGGCAAATATGAATATTGGATATGAATTTCCGGTATTGGGTCTGAGTGGAAGAACACATAGCTGTGAATTGTGAACTCCGTCTGTAAGTCCTGTGAGCCAAATTATTGTGATTACTTTATATAGTTATAATATGGTTATATGTATAATTTTAACAGGATATTGTAAAGTTTGAATAAATAAATAAATATGCGCATGTACCTAAAAGTAAAAAACAATTGGTTGGATCTGTAAAAATAGGCCAAATCTAAGTTGTTCGCTGACTGTACCATTAGTGCAATGTGTGACGGTTAATTATGAGTTGAAGTTTGTCAGAATTTTTTAGAAAAATGAGGAAAACCAACCGTCAGAGACATATTATTCTATATAAGGGCGTTGTGAGTACTCACACATCGGCTCAAATAAGTGATGACTTAAAAAGGCTAATTAATTGATGATTAGCCATACAACCTTAAATTGGCACTAATTAATTTCTTTTTATACCCACAAATCAAAAATAAATTACAAGGTCAGCGTTTTTTGTCCCAAATGCATGTTTTGGAGGTGGTACAAAAATTGTGTATTTAAATTTATTTTAAAAAAATGTATGTATATATTATCAAAAATGCCATTTACCTTTCGGTGTAGGCTATGGATTTTATATTACTTAATTACAATACTTTTATTTTATTTATTTGCGAACTCTTTCCACTGTCTTCTTTTCTTCGCCTTTCCTCTATGGTTTATCATTTCTTCTATTTTTTTGTCCCAGTTTTCTCTTGGTCTTCCTCTACCTCTTTTGTTTCCTGTTCTTGCTTTCCAAATTTGTTTTATTTGATTTGTACTTTCCATCCTGATTAGGTGTCCCCACCAGCTGAGTTGTTTCCTTTCTATAAACTCATCTAAAGATTCAATTTCCAGTTCTTCTCTTATGTCTTTATTTTTTATTCTGTCTCTTCTCGTTACTTGTTTTACTCTTCTCAAATATTTCATAAATATTGCCTGTAGTCTACTTTTATCTCTCTTTTTTTAGCTTCCACGTCTCACTTCCATATGTCAGAATAGGTCTGTAAATTGTTTTATATATACTCATTTTTGTCTTTCTACTTATCTCTTTTTTGTTATTAAGTATTTTATTCATTGCATAGTATATTTTTATTGTGTTGTTTATTCTGTTACTTAATTCGCCCTCCATTTTTCCATCTTCTGTGATTTGAAGTCCTCTCTTCAGATGAATATAAGCCACACTTGGCAAGAAAATGGTGAAATAAACTCCGCCAAAGAAACCTCATGTGGGAGCAGTATCATCAAGGCAACAGTAGACAAGAGTGGTAGATCAAATTTTTATGAACTCGAGCCTTTCCATATGCAATCAAAAATTTTATAAGACAGTATTTTTATATTTGTATTTTGAATTTTATTTTAATACAATGGATAAATAAATACTATCTACTCCTAGGTATTTAAATTGCTCCACTTGTTCTATCTTTATAATTATGTGTTCCTTCCGTTTTCCTACTATCATTACCTTTGTTTTGTTGCAGTTCATTTTCATGTCATATTTCTTTAGATGTTTATTCCAGACGTTAAGGTTGTGCTGCAAATTTCTTTCATTTTCTGTTATCACTACTATATCGTCCGCGTATGCTCCTTCTGATATTTTAACCACTTGCATATTCTTGTATCCTACATTTGTTTTTATGATTTCTGCTTTCATACTCTTCATTATTTCATCCATATATTTTGTCTTGAATGTTCTTGATATTTGCCCCCTTATACATTACCGCATTACTGTTGTTGTTGTATATGTTCAGTATTAAATTGACTGTCTTGTTTTCTATACCTCTTTTGTCAAGTATTCTCCACAGATTATTTCTTGGTATCATGTCAAATGCTTTTTCTAGGTCTATAAATCCTAGATATGTGTTTTTATTATTTTCGATTCTTTTTTCTGTGACTTGTTTTATTGTAAAGATCTTGTGTGGATCTTGCTTTTCTATAACCGCATTGTGATTCTTCTAGCGTATGTTCTATTTTTGCTATTACCCTCTTGTTGATTGTTTTTTCTAATATTTTAATTCCTTTGCTTATTAGTGTTATACCTCTATAGTTGGTGCATTTCGTCTTGTCGCCTTTCTTGTATATTGGAACAATTAGAGCTATTTACCAATCTTTTGGTATGTTATTTGTCTCGTATATTTTGTTTAGTAATATTACTAGTTTATCTTTTCCTATAGGTCCCAATTGCTTAATCATTTCTGCTGTTATCTGGTTTTGTCCTGGTGCTTTTCCTGTTTTCAGTTCCCTTATTATTTCCTGTATCGCTGTTTTGTGTCTCTTGCTCATTGACGTTATTTGTATCTAGTAAGTCTTCAAAATATTCTTTCCATCTTTCTATAATTTCTTCCTTATCATTCAGAATTCTTCCGTGTTTATCTTGTATGTATCTCGCCTCTTGTCCTTTTCTTTCGTGCATCCTTTTATGATTTTATAGAATAACTTTTGGTTTTCTTTTGCGTTCTTCTCTATTGTCTCACCGAACTTTTCTCAACCCCTGGTCTTTGCTATTCTGACCTCGTCTTTTACTATTTTCCTCTTTTCTTTGTATCTTTTATAGTTATTTTTGTGTTTGTCATTTAAGTACCTGTGCCTTGCCTTTTTCTTTTCTTTTATCTTTTCGTGTATGTGCTCTGGCCTCCAAGCTGTCTGTTGTTTCTTGTTTGTACTCTTCTTAACCCCACAAGTCTCTTGTGCCGCCTCAAGCATACTTCTTTTTAGATTATTCCACATTTCTTCTACATTATCGCTTTCCTTTGCCACTACTAGCTTGTCCTCTACTGTCTCCTTATATCATATTGCTGTTTCTTGATCCCTTAGTTTATATGATCATATCTTGTTGTAGTTTATTGCTGTAGTTAGTAGCGGCTTTTCTTTTTCTTTATCCTGACAGTCTTTCTTAATTTTAGTTACTAATAAGTAGTGATCACTTCCTATTTCGAAGCTTCTCTTTACTCTTGTATCTCTTATTTTGCTATTTCTTCTTTGTTCTGTCACTACATAATCTATTATAGATTTTTCGTTCCTATTTACTACTTCTCTGGTGTATTTGTGAATCTCCTTGTGTTTGAATAATGTATTCGCTATTACTTCATTGTTCATTCTCCAATAATCTAACATTATTTTCGCATTATCGTTTATTACGTTTTCCTCTAATCGTATAGGTGTCTTTTTCGACTTTGCCGATTCTGCTGTTGAAGTCTTGCTACATACACTTCTCCAGTGAACTGTTCCCAGAAAGCTTCTTTGTTGCTCGCTAAATCGTCTTCATTTGGTCCATATACTATAATTATTGTTCTGATTCTGTTGTTTCCTTTTAATGTTACTGTTAATATAATTGACGATATTTCTTGCCATGTTTCTATTTGGTGTTCTATGTCTCTGTGTATAATACAACCTACTCTTTCAGCTGCCCTTTTATTCTTTTCTACCCCACTATATATTATTTTGTGTTTGTTATTGGTTGTGTACATTCCTTTTCCTTTTCTTTTTGTCTCTGTCATTGCGAGTATCTCTGCATCCATTCTTTCGAACTCCTTTTCCAGCTCTTCCTCTTTGCCATGTATACTCCTTATATTCCAAGTTGCTATTCTACATATTCTGTATTTTCTACTAAACTCTTCTCTTGCTCATTCCAGTTGAATTGATCCCCATTTATTATTATTTTCCTGTAGCCTACCCTTATTATGTTACCTTTGTCTCTTTTCTCTCTGGCTATACTTCTAATTTGTCTTTGTATTTTTCTCTCTGTTGCGGTCATATCGTTGTCTATATATATTTTTGTGTCCCTCAATTTACTGCTCTTGGCTTTCATTCTTTCTTCTTTTTTCTCTCTAGATTCAATTTCCTCTACTATCATCTCAACTCCTTTTCCTTTTCCAATTTATTAGCCTCGACTACTTTGGCTTCTACTTGTAGTGTTTCTTTGGAGAACTTCTCTACTCCATTCTTTATGTTCTCTTTCCTTATATTATTTATCACGATGTTGTTTCTTCTCTTATCTTTCTCCATATTTTTCTATTCTATTCTCTAATTATTCGTATCCTCTTTCCTATTCATCTCCCGCCTTATTTCTTTTATTTCTTCTCTTAATTCTTCTGCCATCATCTCCTTCATCATTTCTTTCAATTCTTCCATATCTTCTCTTTCTGTTTTCTTGTCGCCTGTCTATGTTTTGTTCCACAATTTGCTTTTATTTTACTTTCTTTCTTCTTGTATTTTCCTTTGCTCTGGCGACCGTACAGATCTTTTTGCTACCCGCAAAGATGTCATTTTCCTCTCTTTGTCCTTGTTCTCTATAATTTAGTCGCATATATTTCCGCGCGTGTTTTTATTTCGCGTTTAAAATTGATTATTGCGGCCTCTATTCTCTCTCGCCCCGCAACTCGACTGCTGGCGCTTTTATAAAAAACATGTACGATAATTAATTTCTTTTTTTTTAATTTTCATTTTCTGAAATATCAAAGACAGTTTTCATGTACCCTTTATTTTGTAGTATAAACACTAAACATTGAATGTGTGCACACGATATGTTATTGTTCAAATTGATGTGCAATAAGAAATTTGATATTTTATCTGCATAGAATTATACAAAGATTCTGCATAATACCTGGTTATATTTCAGGTTTGAATTATACAAGAAATTTTAAACAGTGATCTTACTAACCAAACTAAACACATTGAGAAGCTTATAAGTAGAGTGAAGTCTACATAAAATTATGAAAAAGTGCGAAATAATTCACAAATTTATATTGAGGAAAGGACTTTTTTAATCATTTGAATATTTTGATATTGATCTCCATAGATAATATTTTGCAAAACAATAATCAATTTCGTTTCCTTTTTCTCGTTTTATATTTCTGAAATAAAAAATACTTTATTGTCTTTAGCTTACAAGTCACATTAAGTCAATGACAAAAATAACAATGTCATAGGTATATACTCTTTAATAGCCAATCTTTAGATTACAGGTTACAGGTTAAATTGGGTCATTTTGAGGATAATGAACCTCTCGTGAACTGCTATATAACTTATCTATTGTTCTGCCTTTAACTAATCACTTCCCAAGCAGCCCTACGTACTCTATGAACCTTGTAACTTTCTTGGGGGTGGTGCCGGTCCTTCTTCGTAGAGTAATCAGTCCCTGCCGAAGTGTGCGACGCAAGTTCATAGTATGTGCTCGGTTGTCTCATCTACTGAATCATATAATCTGCAATTTCCACTTTCCTCATCTCCCATTTTTCACAAATGGTACAGGAGGGCACATCGCCATGTCATGAGTTCCATGAATGTTCTCAGCTCATTCAAGCAAATTTGATGAATCGTTTTGATTGACGTAGGCCTGTGACAACGTTCTAGTACTTACGTCTTCTATCTTCTTCTCATTTCTCATTTAGCCAATCTAAGCTCGAATTCCTTATTCGAGATTAAAAAGGAGCGCCTGCCTTATTTGCTCGAGCATACACGATTATTCCGAACAGAAATGCGTACGTTAGCTTCTCTTGCAATTATCAATATAAGATCTGACCTTCAAGTAGTTGTTGACTAGGTTTAATATATCTACTTCAGCTCCCATGGCAAGCAGAAAACTTTATCAGGTCACTTTTCTTTCCTGTACTAGCTAAGCTACAATATATTATTTGAGATTATACATCTTAGTTATTAGAGCATATGACATTAATCTCTTTTACATGAGAGGTAAATGATAGTATTGCATAATGAGCGATGAGAATTTCGGTTTTAGTTTATGTAGAAACGAACACTGGATAAAACACTATGTTTTTAACCACTATAATTATAGTATAAATAATAAAAAATTTCACTATAGTTATAGTATAAATAATAAAACACTTTCTAAGTTTTTAACCACTATAATTATATGTTTTATTCAGCGTTAATTATGAATTACCACGTAGTAGCAGTTGCAACCATCATTGTAAACTCCTTCATATACATATATCTTCTCCACGTATCTTCTCCAGCAGATAGAGTTATTTATCAGTGATCGATAAGACTGAGGCTTGTATTTAGTCACTAGAACTGAATTTTAATCGAAATCTTACGTTATTGATGAGGCTGTTACTTGTTGAAACTTTAATATCATTTAATACAATTCCGACATAGTATTTTATTAAGCGAAATCTTAGTAGTGATATTATCTTTGAATCAGAGCTAATGTCAGAATGTATCTTTGTCACAAAGATTGCAAGTAGACTAAACATTTAGTTCCTATTAGCTACCTGACTTCTGAAAAAATAAAGTTAAAATAAGACCATAGCGTCGGTACACTTATTAAACAAGTCAAAACTTGTACAGTACCAGGTCAAGACGGTAACCTTAAGGTTATGTCTAATATGTTATGAGTAGGTTGCGCAGTTCAGCTTTAAAGTTTTTAATATCAAGTGTTTTAATTCTGGATAGTAGTACATTATATAAATTTACTTGCGTTATATACCTAGCGACTAACGTAAGATTTGTTTTGTATTATAACAATTGATTTCCGTGCCTAGTAGGATAGGGATGGCCGTGGTTAACACTAGTGAATTTATCTCTGTTCTTATGGATATATACACATGTTTTAAATATAAATAAGGCGGGGACTGTCATGATATCTAGAGATTTTAAATAAGTTCTACACGACTCAGAGAATTGTAGTTTACAGATTATTCTAACTGCCCTTTTCTGCAATATAGCCATATAAGATATGGCTAATAATTAAAGCATGGTATGCCTTCATGCATGTAGTAATAGAAATTAAGGGGTCCAGTCTTCTCAAAACAAAAAGTGATTTTGAAATTTTTATGGATAACTGATCAATGTGGTCATACAATTTTAATTTATTATCCAGTAAAATTCTTAATATATTAATGTTATGACTTGACGTTTTCCGTACGTCTGGACTAAAAGTTATTTTTTGTGTTTTGTTCCCATTTAGTTTTAATTTATGAGCATTGAACCATAATAAAGCTTTTTGTCTTGTCTAGAGTTAATCTTTGTAGAGTGCCTTTATGTGCACTGATGTAAGTCATGTCATTACCAAACAGAATAACTTCAGTCGGTTCTAAATAGCTAGGTAAATTGTTTATTTAGATAATAAAGAGGACCGGTCCCAGAATTGAGCCCTGCGGCACACCATGGTTTATAGGTTTTCAACTTGATGAAATATTTCCGATGGATACATATTGTTCTCTACCTTTTAAATATTATTTTAAAAAACTGTAGTCGTATGCCTTTTATATTAATTCGTTCTGGTTTTTGTAGTAAAATTATATGATCAACACAGTCGAAAGCTTTTGATAAGTCACAAAGAGTGAAAGATATGTGTATACCCCGATTTAGATTATTTAGGAGTAGCTGTAGCAATTTGTCCACGGCCATCTCAGTACTTTTATTTTTTCTGAAACCATATTGGCTATCAGATAAAATTTTATATTTATTTAAGTAAGAAATTAACCTATCTTTTAATTTAATTCTAATATTTTCCCAACAATGTAGATTATGGCTATCGGTCTATAGTTGTTAAAGTCTTTTTTGTCGCCTTTTTTAAATATTGGAATAATTCTTGGGAATTTAAATATTTTGGGGAACACGCCATTTTGAAAACATATATTAAAAAGATAAGAAATATATGCAGCCACATGATGTGATAAAGTTTTTACAATAATTGAATCGAGTCCGAATGCATATTTTGTTCTATTATTTTTTAGTAGTTTGATTGCATTCTGAATCTCACTAGGATCAGTAGGTAGGAAGTAAAAAGAATCGTAAAACGCATTTTTATTTACAGGCTGGTTTATGTGGGCATTCGGCAGATTTTTTATTATATCTGATGCCATATTAACACAAAAAGTCGTTTAGAATGGACTGGTGTATTGTTATTGTTTCAGTTATTTTTTTAGTACCTCTTGCAGTTTTTATTAACTGCCAAGCTGCTTTGGACTTATTATCAGCTATATCTATGATATTATTATAGCAAGCCTTTTAGCACAATCTAGATGTAACCTATATTCTTATTTAAAAGGCATATTAGTTTTTTTGACTCAGGAGCATTTGTCATCTTATGATAGTCTTGTATAAGATCCAAATTGTCTCGTAGTTTTCTCAGGTCAGGCGTGAACCATTTTAACTTAACATCCTTCTTATTTTTGTATCTCTCTTTAGTAGACATTGCAATGATCTCAATAAAGCACAATTAAAACATTAAGCTACTTCAATAACATCACTAGCATTGTCAGATATCACGATTGGGTCTAAACTAAATTGTTGATTAACGCGGTCGAAATTGGTTGTTGCAATTTTGATTTTATTTGTATGAGAAACACTATTTATATTCGCATAAGTTTTAAGATATTGTCCTAGGTGGTCTGATATGTGTGGATTTACTACTTTCTTTTATAGTTGTATTTAGTCCAAACGAATGAATAATTTCGATCAGTCTTTTTTGATTGGCGGACTTTTTATCAAAATAAATTTTGAAATCACCTGCTATAACAAGTGCTGCCTTATTAAATGCATATTTTGAATATATATATATATATATATATACATATATATATATATATATATATATATATATATATATATATATATATATATATATATATATAATTTAGTACGCTAAAAAACTTATCGAATGAGTTATCAATATAACCTAAAGGCGATCTATACAAGCAAACAATTATTATTTTAAATTCAATCAGAGAAATAGCACAGAATTCAGCATTTTTATTATTGCAGAAATGACCAATCGATAAATTTTCGTATTTTATGTTGTTAAGATCGTACATACATGTTCTTCCATGTGAATAGTCAGTTCTGCAATAGTAAGCTGTAATTTTATAGCCAGTTAGATATTGACAGTCAATCAAATCTTCTCTAAGCCAGTGTTCAGAAATAAAAACTATGTGCATAGTGTTATCTATTAAGTAGCCTGTTAATTTGTTTAACTTATTAACTAACCTTTGTATGTTTTGATAAAATATAAATAAATCATATAATTCGCTTGTATATTTATGTGAATTTATTTCATGTAAATTTACTTGTGAGGAGTTGATTCCTTGATTCTGAGAAAATTTGACGACTGTTTAGAAAACTAAAATCTATTTATTTAAATGCCTTTTGGTCAGAATTTAGGGTCATTAATAGATTTGAAGTGATTAGATGGTACTCCAATTTTGAATGATGAATAATCAGCCTCCTCGTATTTTGGCTTTAGCAATTCAACGATAAAGTTTGCAGATTCATTTGATCCCTTTTTCAAAAATATAATGACAGAATTTCCGTTAGGTTACTAGTTTCCATTTGCCAAACTCCCACGTACAAGTTATGTTCATACATCAATGATATTTTACTACAGCACATAATATAGCTGAATAGAATTAGTAGAAATAAACCGAACATATTACAAAGAAGTAATATTAGTATTATTTGATATGGATGCTGTCTATGTAAGTACCGGATCTTAAGAAAATAACGCATGATGCCATAATTATCATGCACCACTAAAAACAAGATTTAATCAAGTTCGATTGATATTTTAGATTTTATAATATATTTTACAATACTACCTTAAAAATTTGTTATTTAACAAAATATATTACAATCCTTTAGTTCTTTGTACAAAATTAAATAATAATTTATAAATTCAAAATGTAATTTAATGAAATCAGTATAAATTCGATTATTGTTCACAAGTTTTCATGTAATATTCACTTTCAAACAGTCTAAAGTATATTTTATCATCTATTAGTTTATTCAACAGAAATAATTTCATTCAAATTAGTGTTGCAGCGATAGTTGTACTTTTGGAGCACGCAATTTCATATCTGTCGAGGTATTAGCCAGAGAAGTAGTTGTTTCAACAAGTAATTTGTTTTGTAGTCTTAATAAGACTAATTATTGTAGATTCATGAAATGTTTTCGTATTTTTAAATTATTATTGTTGGTTAACTATTGATTATGGACAAATACTGTTCGAAATGTATATCTAGTGCTTAAAATTCCATTATTGCATGGTTTCAAAACTTCTTAAGTGGTCGTTCTCAATGTGTAAAAATTACTAATCATCTATCTAAAATATTTCATGTCCCTTCAGGTGTACCGCAAGGGTCGCATTGTGGTCCTTTATTATTCCTTCTGTTTATAAATGACATATCACATGCCATTAACAACTCAAATTTTCTGCTATTTGCGGATGATTTTTAGATTTTCAAAGAAATACGTAATATTGAGGACTGTAGACTTCTTCAAAGCGATATTTCATCTGTAGCAAATTGGCGCTGTGTTAATAGACTTAATTTTAACATTGACAAATGTAAATTTATGACTTTCTCTAGGAAGAAACAGGTTCACCATTTTGATTATTGTATTAATAATGCAGTTATTGTTAAAGTCGATATATTCAAAGATCTCGGAGTCTGGTTTAATAATAAATAAATAATCTTCTATTAAAATTGTATATTTTGCATATGTTCGCTCGCACCTCGAGTACGCCTCTAGTGTTTGGTCGCCTTATCAATTAAAACATATTAACCAAATAGAAAATATTCAAAAAGCGTTTATTAAATTCATGTCTTTTAGGTTAAGTTTTGACACGACCGTGGATAGTGAATTTATAATTAATATTTTACATATTGATAATTTATGTTGTAGAAGAGTATATGCAGATATGTCAATTTTGTATAAAGTTATAAATGGTGAGATACAATGTTCTGTTATTCTGTCTATGCTAAGTTTCTACATCAAATCTAACAATCGTCGTAGCCGTCATATGCCTATTTTTCGTATGCCTTTTCATAAGACAAATTATGGATACAATAGTCCTATCAATCGCTTTATGCGCACATGCAATAGGCTATCTACTTTTAATAGGTTTGACTTATTTTGTAATTCTTTACCTGCTTTTCTGAAGACCATTAAATCTTTGAAGTTTTGTCATTAGTATTGTTTAATATTATTTAATGTACTTCTGTTTGCTATTTAGTTTTAGTTTTACATCTTTGTATTTATATGTATTTTTTTTATCTATCTATATATTTTAATTTTATATTATCACTTTGTACAATGGTTATATCCGTCAATAAAGATTATTATTATTATTATTATTATTATTAAATAAAAACAGTGAAGAAAATACATCAACCGCGTTTTTATTATTAAATGAACAACATAGTTCTTATGCACTCGAATCTAAAATTACATGCGAAAATGCTAATCATATTTCAATAAATAATTAATCACATAGAAGTAAATAATGTGAAATCAATTTAATAATCTCCCGGAAATGAATATCGATAATAGTTCCAATAATTGATATTTTGCATATATTTGATAGATCAATTAAAATTATCCAGTTAAAATAATGTTTTAAAATGTTGATATGGTAGGTATTTTGATAATGATATATTTACATTCATAGCTCTTGACATCCGAGATAACAAACTGCTTATATCCAAATTAATAAAGCCCAAATATTAATAAAAATAATATAGTTCGTTTGTTGTTATCACATCTGCATAACTAATGTCAACAAGTAGATATACAGGGTTTCTACTTCAATGGTTACGCTTTCTTCATTGGTATACCTCAGGGATCAAATTTGGATCCCTTTCTATTCCTTCTATAGGGTTTTTCAACAAAACCTTTGTTTTTAAAAACAAGATAAAACAAAGAATTTAGTAGAAAATTATTAAAATATTTATTGTATTAGAAAGAGTATGGTTTGGCAATTATAAAGGAAAAATTATATCGTTTCATTTATCACGTCACAGTTTTAAGGCTGCAAATTTGGTTTTTAATAAATTCATTGTTTCCTTTTGAAATCACATTTTAGTGTTATTAATATCATCAATAATAGACCATGTGGTCGTTTTATAATTCCAATTTCGAGAAATTTTAGATGTTATATAAAAACCGCTTCCTTAATAAAAACGCTCAAACAAGAACTTTCTATCTATCTATTCTTATTTATATAGTCCATTATTTAGCAATAAAATAAATTAATCTTTAAAAAAAACGCATTGATTTTATTTCTAAATGTAAATTTAAAAATTTACTAATTTTTCTGACCTAAAAGTTTAAAACTTTAATGTGATTCAAATATATCAAAAAATTTATGCTTTGAAATTATATATTACACGCATCAAATATAATTGCTAAATTACAACGTGTTCAAGCCTTCATAATATCTATTTTTAAAACATATTCGATTTAATAATAAATTCTATGAGCCAAGTAGAGACCTAGCAATGGATTCGCCTCTGAGTCCACTCTAAGGGGATATGATTCATGGCACACTGAAACATATCGAGGAATAAAAGTCTAGTCTAGAATTTAAAGAAAAGCACATATCGACTTGTAAAAGACATAATTTCTTGTTTTATTTGCACCTCAATGCTAAATGGATCGACTTTTAAATCAAATAGAAATATTTACCCCAAATTTATCTTAGAATACTAACAAAAAAAATAATTAAATTTTGTAGACTTGACCTCAAGTCATAAGAATAACAAAATGTAATTTGATATATTTTGGAAACCCACAAATATAAATTCTCTTGCGATTTTAATTACCTATCACATAAACAGCTACCTACCAGGGAATGATTCACAGAGCTTCTGCAATCCCTTTGCTCCCCAAAAAACAAACCCTAGAATTAGATATAAAAATTACAAAAAAAAAATGGTTTTCCAATTGTCCTTATTTAAAATTTAATTAAAAAACTATGTTAATAACATAATTATGACCCATATTCACTATTGAAACCAAAATTACCCTCAGCTCCAATATATAAATAGAAATATATTCCCTGCTGATTTTGATCTTTATTGTTCCCAACTAACCATTTCACAAAATGTCTCAATTTTGGACATTTTCTGAAAATTATACTTGTATTTAGCGTTATAAAAGGAAGTTAAACTGATATTAATATGTTAGATTTCCGTCTTATTTAATACCATAAATATTATTTAAAATCTAACAATAAATACTACTTTGTGTTTTAATCCATATACAATAAAATCATGTTAAATATTTATTAGTATTTAAAATTATAATTTAATATTATCTTAAATTTTAAAACCATATGAATAAAATTATTGAATTTCTTACATTCTCTTTAATTTGACCAAAAGCTTTACCAAATATCAATTTTAATATTACCACTAGTACTGGTAACATATGACATTGCAAGATAAAGCCTTCCCGAGTGTTTTTCTTTTGGATTTATCAAACAAAGACATTGCTCTGATTAAAGCTTTTATTAATTTGTATTGTATTTTATTTGTGTCGTACTTGCATTAAAATCAGAACTAAAATCCTTTGAATTTAAGCAAGTTTTTGGCATAAGCTGGTGGATCCTCATTTAAGGCAGAAAATGATGGACGGGTAGTTCCCTTTCGCAACTATCTGAATACAAAACATGCATTAACTAAAAGTTATTATTTTGTATTTAAGTGCGACTCAATGATATTTTCAATAACTAAACAAAATAATTTATCTCAGTCTCATGAAGTTTATAAGTTTGTACTCATACACTGTAGAAAATTATGACTTATATTTAGACTTATATACCGTTTTATCATTAAAAAAATGTGCATAGTTTCAATTAATTCATAATTACCCACACTTACAAATCCACGGCATTGACATTTAAATAAAAAAAATTAAATCAAGGTAACCAAATGCAATTTTATGGTTCAATTTACCAACACACTCATTAAAGAATTTCAAGTAACTTCGACTTTTTAGCAAACAATCACATCGAGCGATTTTTAGAATGCGCCAATTAACCCGATGCAGGAACTATATTAGACAGGTGATTAGAAAAAAAGTAACGCCAATAACAAAATTGGTACACAATTTTCCTATTGCAAAAACTTTACAACATTTACACTTCAAGGTTGGCCTATTATCATGATTATCATGACACCAGAAATGCTAATAGATTTAACCTGGGGTGTAATTATAGTAACGCGTGGTATTAATTCACATTTTCGCGTTTCAATTATGAAACAGGAAGAAATTGCCAAATAGAAGAAAAAGGAAATTTGCATAACTAGATTTTAGGTTTGTTCTTACGATCAAATTGTAATTTTAAGAAAACTTCTTGAATATTAATAATATTAATCAGTACATTAATTATTAGCCAAAACAACATTAGTATTACGTCTATATTATTGCATATATTCTACACGATCTAAGATGAAAATAATAAAATAACTTGAAAGTTTATATAATAATTATACTGCTTTTTTTGAGAAAGTTAATAAAAGCATGTATATTAATAAAAAAAATAATAGTTCTAGATATTATATATATTTCAAAATTTAATATAGATTATAATCGTGTTGTTTCTAAATTGTTGTAATATTTAGTTTGATTATTGCGACACACCAGGTAGTCAAATGAGATATGTCATCGCTTTCGCGACTAATAAAGTCGGCGATAAAATCAGTTCTCTAATAACGTTCGTTTGACGTGCGAAAGATAATTTTCGAGTTAAAATAAATTGGTCGATTTCTCAACAACTAATGCCCACTGCCTGTTTCTGGGATTTTGGGTCGTAATCTCGATTTGTAATGATACGATCGTTTAAGGAATTATCGAAATTTCGCATCCATCATCGATTGCCAATCAATCGGTTTCAAAAGAAGCTTTACAAGGACTCATGTAGTGGGTGGCCCTTTTTAGGTCGAAGTTGAGAACGTAAGAAGAATAATTTTTAGTATAATATTTTTTTTTACTTAGCACTTCTTCTATCTACAAAAGAGGCTTTTCTTAAAAAATAGTAATACTAGATTTAAAATTCTCTTAATTCTGAATTTACTCTATAGGGTAAATTAATATTATTTGTACTAATTTGTCGAAAGCTTTTTAAAAGGTTACACTATCTATTGTACAGGATGAATAACTTTAGCTTTTATAAACCAGCTAACTTATTAATAGATTATTATCTAAATCAGCGAGAGACATATGTTACTCTCATCAACTTTAAATCTGGATGGTTCCTACTTTCCGACATCTGGTTTATAAGACTCAATATTAGACCCTGAATTTTTAAACACATTTAAGAAAAATAAACTATGAACATTGCAGATTATCTCAAAAGTTATTCTGTTGGTAACAATAAGAGTAATTGTCAATATTTTCAATGTGACTTAATTAAAGTTTCTAATTGATGGCGGGGCAATATACTTAATTTGAACGTTAAACATTTGTTATCGTTGATTATTGAGGCTTCTACTTCGTTATACATTTTGTAGTACTTTACTAGGAGATCTAATCATGTTGCATTCAATTAGAGTATTAGTAACGTTTAAATAAAAGGAATTACAGTTGATAATGATCTTTTAGTGTATACATATAATTTAAAAAAATTTATTTCACCATCTTGTTGAGACAGTTGCTAATGATGCTTTTAAGAGTTTGGGTTTAGATTTGCGGAATTCTACGAACTTTTATAGAGGATATTATAGAAACAATTTATTTTTCCAAGTTAGAATATGCTGCATTAATTTGGTTTCATGATAACCAACACATCAGCCTCGACTGTCAAAAAGTACCAAACGCATTTTTTTTAAATTTCTACATTTCAAATTGGAAAAGTCATTATCCAATCATAATACGTTGCTCAAATTATCTAATTTTAAATGCCTTAAGTTCTGTCAGTCACAAGAAAGGTGTAGATTTTGTAAATCGTCCATCGTTGTTCATGAACATAATCAAACTCTAGACTTCTTTACAGTTATCTTGCTACATAATCCTTGAAATTATTGGTACATGAAAGTTGTTTAAGAGTTGATGGTTCTTAACAGGATATTTTAGACAAATCCATCAACTGTACAAATAAATCGTTTGTTGTTACGCAGTAATTCCGCTCAAGTTTTTCAAGGTCTTACTAAAATAGGTAATTGTCTATTTGTATTTGTTATGAGATTCATTTCTTACATCGGTATCTCCAATACATTTTCTTTCTTATAATTAATAATTTAAATTTGGCAGTGGAGGGGGACCGCAGATTTTAGAAGCGCCTCCTCTTTTTCGAGGAAATCCCTCTTCATCATTAAATGAGTAAAAACCTCATGATTAGGAGGAGGTGCCTCTTTTGAACATCTAACGAATGATCAAATCCCACCTTCCTTTGATTAGATACATGAGGAAAATATGAGTTTATTTTGTGATTATTCGTCCACGGGAAGGAATAATAATTTAGAGGTAATTTCCTAAAAAAAATTAAGGTTAGGTCTAAAGAATCGGCAAATGAGAGTTGAATTCGCATGGTCAACAGTTAAAAGTACCATCAAGCATTCGTAGAAGGTAAATAGTATGGTATATCAATAGGGATACAAAGAGAATCCTTTGTGAGTATAACTCGGGCTTGATCCTTGTAGGCTTATTATTACGCAACTGACGTATAATACATAACTTGTCTTATATGTAAATAATAGTAAATATTGCATTTAATTGCAAGCACATATTGAATAGAAACTAGAGGTGTATAGAACAATCCTATTAAACCTAGTACAATTTCACTTCTAGTTAATATTTTGCAACGTTTTTCCATGTTATTTTGTACTTCTTCTTCTTAAGTCTTATCAAAGTTATAACTGTATTTATCCTTATGTATTTCAATCACTTTTAGAGTTATTTAACATACGTAACTATATTTCTGTTCTCCATTTAATGTTATGGTCATGTTCCAGTACATCGACCTTCGGTGTTTAGGAACATAGTCAGACTTTTAAAGCTTTTAAAGTCATTTTGCGACCTATCCCTAAGAATTCCTAGTGTATGGAAACGTTTAAATATCAGAATGGTTTATAATAAATATTTGTAGAAACTTGCTATCGTGTAATTTACTTCTTGTTACGTTACTCTCAGTAATTCTACTTTAGTTTCACAAGGTATTTGTTCGCTTATGATTTCTTTTATGACAGCTCATATCTGGTAAAATATAATTGAAAGCTAATGCTACGTACGTGCAATCTTCAATTTTTAGAATGCTCTCTTTGCGATAGCTTCGCCTATGCATGTTTCCTGTTAAGGGATATTAAAAAATCCCACAATAGACTATTGATAATAAATTCATAATTAAAAATAAATCCGGATTTATTTTTAATTATGAATTTATTATCAAGGTAATGTAGGTTTTTCAAAAAAGTGGCATTTGTGAGTTTTATTTGTAATACCTCTTACAAGTTCTGTAATATAACCTTAGAATTATTTTTCTTTTCTCTCAGTGCAGTTTTTCCATTGTCGCAGGTATGAAGCAAGTGGTATGAATCATTGTCATAATTCTGCCCTCACTGTAAATGTTGTCTTCTCTTAATTTTAGAAATCTACTTTCACTTAATCTTAATGCCAAGGTTCAAGAACATTGTATTAGGCTAATATATCTATTTCCTCAATGATTGTGAGGTAATTCAACACAAAAGCTTATCGATCCATTATTTTCATAATTTTATAATACTTGCATTGTGTGTATTTTATATGATCACATATACGTAAAGAATACTAAAAAAGTTAGGAATTATTATCAACTCTATTATCATATCATTCGACTTAACGAGTCTTCTTATATCAATACTAGGTCTGGAACTAAGAAGTATTCTACATATAAGTTTTGCAAGAACACAAAACACCATACATTACTGAAGAAATAATAAAACTTGTAGATACATAGCTGAAACAGGATTGCTTTTGTTTTACCAACAAATTATATACTCAAGAGAACGGCTTAACCAATTGATTATTTACCTGAAATACTTTGAAGAAAACTTATACAGATAACTCATGATATTCTGGTACAAAAATATGGATGATATTTTTTGTACCTGAACAGTTAAACGTACTATTAAAAATATTGAGTTATCTCATCATAAAAACAGAATTCACAATAAGATAAAAACAAAGGGAATCATATTTTTTTAATATGTTATGAGGTTCGGTGGATCGTAAGGCCTCTGAGCCTTCCGAAATTACCTTGACCTAAGAGATCTCTTGTAATTATCCGTGATCTACTTAAGTCCTCCAATGTCTAGACTTTCTACCTAGTCTACGATAGTTTGAAGGTTAATGTGTATCAGCTAATCAGGCTTTAAAAAGGCCGAAGACAGGTAGGTCCCTCTTTAGAGGGATAGGGCAGAGCAATCATACAGCTCTGCTGTTTCTTGTGTCTCAGAGTCTGCAGTTGGCATCTGTTGTCTGGTCTATCTTAGTAAGGTGGTATTTCAGAAGGCAGATAGTGCCCGTTTATGAGCCTTAGGTTGCCCTTGCTTAATCTGAGAAACCGTCCGGACCTTATAGCAGAGAAGGCGATAAACCTTTTCGCATGCCGCAAGCCAGGCGTGCTCCTCAGGTGGGCACTTTTGGCAGTATTTTCCTATTCCTGGATTATCCCCTTAATGCGGACATTTGTTATTCCTCTGTACGGTTCTGGTCCAACAAATAGAGTTTTGATCCCAGCGTGATTTGGAACTCAGAGCAAATTAACTCTGTTATTCCTGGTCAGCTGCTTCTTATTAATAAATGATTGTATATACCTTTTACTTATCACACACTTTTATCTTTAATGTGACTATATTTTCGACAGATTTTCTGTCATCTTCAAACTATATATATGTTACACCGAATTTGTGAAATTGCCTATTACATGAAATAAGCAAAAACATTGCCTAATTCGTGTAATGCGCAAGTCCGTTGCATAGTTCACGAATTAGGCAAATAATCTGCCAAATTTGTGAATTCGGCATTATTTATTTTGACCATTTCGTGCATTGAGCAAGGTAAACGGTAGTACTCTGGTGGTGTTTTTTGAAACTAAACGAAACGTCAAATCAATGGACTGTCACCGCTGCAATTTTTGAAATAAATTCGCAATAATCGGAAATCACTCATAAGGTTACATTATTTTTATAATGTCGATTTAACCAAATGTAGAATTTGATTATTTTTAGGCAACGTCTCAATTTGTTATATTTTTTCACTCGAAATGGACGTGCAGTCGGCAATCAACGACTACAGAAATAATCATCTGTAGACTGAAGACCACGAGAAATATGTAATAAACGTTTTAGAAGATAATAGTAACCTAAAATATAGACAGTATTATCACATTAAGAAGACTTTCAGGTTAATAAACTTTGCAGGAGTTAAGAAAGTGTCAAAAATTAAAGATCAGAAAATTATGGCAACTAGAAAGAGCGTATTGTCGATTATTAATGACATGCATATAGCTAGTGGACATAAGGGTGAAAAGAAACCATATAAAAAGTTTCAGAGCACTATGCTAATATACCAATGTCACTCATAAAATTATTTATACAACAATGTGAGAGATGCACGGAAAATCCAAAAAAGAGTTTGCAAGCAGGTATAGTTGTTCGCCCTATCACCGTTTCTGACTTAAATCAAAGAGAACAAGTAGATTGGTAGATTTTCAAAGTTTGCCTGATGGCGATTATAAATTTATTTTACATTATAAAGAACATTTAACAATGTACAGTTTTTTGAGGCCACTTACTTCTAAAAGGGCGGTAGAAGTAGCAAAAGAACTCCTCAGTATATTCTTAAAATATGGGGCCATTCTACAGTCAGATAATGGGAGAGAATTTACTGCAGATGTGATCTAAAAATTGGGGTCTTTATGGCCTGATTTGATGATCATCAATGGGAGACTAGGATATCCACAAAGCCAAGGTTCTGTTGAAAGAAGCAATCAAATAATGAACGATTCTCTAATTGTTTGGATGCGCGACCATAATACTTCCCATTGGACAACTGGTCTGCTTTTCGTTCAATGGGGAATGAATACAACGTACCACGAAGCTATAAAAATGGAACCATATAAAGCTCTATTCGGACAACCAGCTAAAATCGGCTTATGTTCAAAAATTCCACGCGAATTTTTAGAAAAATTTAACAATGGATTGTTTGAAGAAAGTATGGAAAATTACATTAAAACTGATAACTGTACTGAAAACAAAGACATAAATGCTGATATTAGCATTATTGATAATTTAGAGATCAATAGGGAAAATTTGATTGAAAATCAATCCGCCAGAATTAATACTGCCGATGGAAGTATACTAATGGATCAAGATCTTATCATTCAGCCACACACATCAGCCGTTGAATGTAGAAAAATAGCAACTGAAAATTTGCTACTTGAAGCTAACCAAATGGTGGAAAAGCCAAAAGAGAAAATGCCTCTTTTGAAAAAAGGATGATAGATATAAAGTGGGGACAATACATGGAATCATTGAGAATCTATTAGAGAAAAAGAGTGTGAAGAAGACAAAATACATGAAGCTAAAAATAAGTAATGTTCCCCCAAGAAGAAAAATCCATTAGGACATTAGTTAGTCTTAACTCCGTAGGTAGTGGTCAGGGATACCAAAGATGCCATAGTACTCAAGGATGCCAAACTGTAAGATGCGGGTGTTTCCGAAAAAAAATCATTTGCAATTCTGTCTGTTATGGTGGCAGACGTTATAAAAATTTTAATTAGTATTTTGAAGTTATCTACTACTTATATTAGTTAACATTGTTGTATTAAAATAAATACTTAATTCTAAAATCGTCATTATTTTCCATTTTTGATTTAATTTCATAACATTGTCCTATTATTTACATAGTCAGTACGATCTGGCGTGTCGAGTTGTGTATTATTAAAATTAAATAAGGTTACTTTATATTAAAAAGGTACTTCAACCAAATGCTGAAATGTGGCCAATAAAATACGCAGACCCTAAAAGACTCCATCCTAGATCAAAGGTATTGGTAAAGGATTATTCAACTAAGCTCGCTTATATTCACATTAAATAATATGATATGTTCTGTAACTCAGCTTGTTATTTGATTCCGAATTATCCATAATTGTATGTCCATGTCAAATGATACAGATCACCCAAATTTGACGTTTAATGTGGCAGGTCGAACACGAAACTAAATGCACCAATTATTTAATTGTGATATATAAATATATTTTTAATTACTTATTATATATATACACGAAATTATGGTGCAATAATAGATTAATGTAATTGACATTTTAAGGCTTCTATACAGTACCTAATTCGGCAGATAATTTGCCTAATTCATAAACAAAGCAACGGGCTTGCCTATTTCATGAATTAAGCAATTTTTTGCTTATTTTATGAAATAGGCAATTACATGAATTCGGCGTAACATATATACACGTTGTCCCCTGAAATTTTGAATATGAGTAATGTAATTTGTATTATATTTCGATTATTATTATTGGTTGCTATGGTTGTTGCTGCAATATGCATGTCAATTTGACATTTTGAAGCTATCTTAACAGGAATTTTATGATCATTTAGGATATTGTTTAACTCAACGAGAAGATGTTTACGAACATTTAATAAGATGAACATTGCAGTTATTTGTTATTCGTTACGTCAGCATTGTGTCTGTAAAAATAGTAATATTAAAATTACGTATACATATGTTTCATTTTGATTCCCTATTTTATTACAAATTAGAAATTACTGATTATTTCCCGTTGGTCAATCCATTAAAATATGTGACAAGCGTGGTAACTAAGCAACGAGTAATGCATTGAAATGCCCGTATTCAAAATTTCAGGGGACAACGTGTATAATTATAGTCACATTAAAGATAAAAGTGTGTGATAAATAAAAGGTATTTACAATCATTTATTAGATTTAAACTTTCCGAGCATATGCATATCCTCCTTTTGTTGTAGTCCTTTTCTAAACATACGTAGGCCCATGTGTTCAATGCTTCGATTTCTACCTGAAATATCGATGGGGATTGGCCCAAAGCCCTTGATAAGCTAAATCAAGGGCCAGTCATACCGATTCCGGCTCCATTTTCAATTTTAGATCCGTCAGTAAACCCAACTATCGAGGAGCATTGTAGCTGCCCCACTTTTGCTTCAACATCATGGCGGCCACGGATAGCCACGGATGGCCATAAACGTTGAATCGAGGTCGTAGTTAGTTATCATTTGGATATTAGGGTGCCCGTTAAATTCTCTATATTTTGGAGTATCTGTCTGGATTATTTTTATGGGGTCTAATGCAGAGTTGTGAAGTTTAGAATGGCTTCCATTGCTCCAGTAGGACACTTTTTCTTAGCTCTGTAATACCTAGACATGCTAGCCATTGAACCTTGCTGAACTTTGAGCTGTGTCCTCCGTTGTCTTTATCCACCAGGCCACGGAACGATAGGTGATTGGTGGTGTTGCCCAAATAGGTTTTCCAGTTAAGCCTCTGATCCAAAGTGAGGTATCTAACTGTGTAGAAAAACCCAGTGTGTGTCCATTCATTGTTAATGCTGAATGCTTAACTTTCTTCGCCTTGTAAATGAAACTATTACAGTCTTGTTGGTGTTGATGGTGAACCCCTTCTGTAGGCACTTACGTATATGGTGTCTTTTCGAAGGGCTGTCTGCATGCGGTTAGACAATGTTTTAATATATTGACTAGTATAGTGACAAAATGAAGTGCATAATGACAGAAAATCATTGCAGATTCATAGTAATCATATAAAATAAAACTACCAATCATAAATTCACACACATATACATATACCGATTTATAAGTATAGCAATGATAAACTTAACCTACAACAGAAAGAATATTATTATCAAACAAATTTTGGTGAACAACAACAATATACTTCAGAAAATTATTAAATGCATTTTTGGCTCACTTTCAGAAAACTCTTTGTAACAATTCTAATAATTTTCAGCAAGATTTAAAGTGTGCAAATTTATAGAATTTTTCATTATTATCTATTTGTTTTTTATGAACGGATATTTCCAGGAATTTTTCTCAAATTTCCAAAAGTTATCCTCAGAAGTTTTAGAGTTTTTTTAATTCTTTGGTTCTAGAACTTTTATGCAGGTTGATGGTTAGTTTATATTTATAGCAGAGAAAATATTTTATGATAATAATCATAAATCACACTTTTCATTTATTGTGCTCCTTTAAGTTTCTCTTAGCGCTAATATCTAATCGAATCCGATAACGTAAATATGATACTTAATGTTTTATTATCTCAGACATGTATCCGTTTGCATTTGAAATTTTTGAGATGGTTTGTTTCAATTGTTTATTTTTTACAAGCACCAATAAACTAGTTATGAGGGTAAAATACGCAATTTCGGTAATCGCTCATGTATAACCTTACTTTATTTTTATGTATGACCTGTGTTAGCAGTGTACTTTGCTCGATATCCATTCGATATCAGTCACATTGACGTTTCTTCAGAAGCAGGTGATACGTGATTATTTTACTGCCCTTGTGACACATTTTTAAAATAAAGGAAAGAAACGGACATTTTCGGCATATTTTACTTTTTTATTACCGTAAAAGAAAGACAGTTGCTTATGCACACAGAAATATATGTGAATTAGTTTTAAAAATTTCATTCTAGAGATTTTTCTTTTAAAGACGAAAAATATTCTTGAACTTGATGATAACTAAATCAAAACCATTCTCAAACAGAATCATCACATAACTGTTCGTGAGATGGCAGAGAGGTTAAGCGTATCGCATATTACGATAGAAGAACATTAAAAACCCATTGGGTTTTTTAAAAAGCTTGATATTTGGGTACCTAATGAATTGAAAGAGGTCCACTTAAGACAGCGAATGAACATTTGAGATAAGCACCTTAAACGTAATGAATCCGATCCCTTTCTGAAAAGAATCATAACCGGTGATGAAAAATAGGTAATGTATAGCAACATTACCCGAAAATATCATGCTATTAGAAAAGAGAACCAGCTCGAAGCACATCGAAAGCTGAATTGCATCAGAACTAAACCATGTTGTCAATCTGGTGGAATTACAAAGATATTTTATATTTTGAGCTATTTCCAAGGAACCTAACGATCAATGCAGATGTGTACTGCACAACTCAGAAAACTAGACGAAGCAATCAAAGAAAAATAGCCAAACTTGGTAAATCACGAAGGAGTAGAGTTCCACCATGACCTCACACATCTTTGGCAACTCGTGGAAAATTAATGGAGCTTGTTATGGTACCATCGGAAACCATTTATTATGCAGTTTTCAGATTTTTTAAATTGTAAAAATTGTAAAATTGTAAAAATGATGGAGATTTTGGGAAATATTGTGCTGTTAGGAAATATCCGTCCTAATTAATCAACACTATATTGAAAGTGCTCATTACCACTTACACATTGACACAACATGAATACACCAAAAATTCAGTAACAGCGGGTACCAGGGTTTGTACGACCGGGATATGCCTTCGTTAATTCTGGATATAAATTTTTGCTGAAATTCTACAAGTGCAAATCATGCAAGAGTTGCAAGATAGATGGTGTAAAGTCATTGAACAAAGTAGAAAATATTTGGTTTAAATTATTGGTTTTTGAGTTACGTGAAGAGAAATTTCAATTAATAAAACACGTTAGAATTCACTTTCTTCACAATTTATTTTGTAATCACTAGATGTACATTTCGAGCACTAAGTGCTCATTATCAATAGCTAACTAACAGATTCCAAAAATACTGTGAATACAAATAAGCCGCCATTACCTGTAAACCTAAAATGTACTAATATAAATAAGCCGCTCTTTTTAGAATCTGTTAGTTAGCTATTGATAATGAGCACTTAGTGCTCGAAATGTACATCTAGTGATTACAAAATAAATTGTGAAGAAAGTGAATTCTAACGTGTTTTATTAATTGAAATATTTGGTTGTTTAAATATTTTTTGTATTAAAAAAGAGTTTTATTTCATACGCAAAACCAAAATTACTTAAATAAAATATATAAGTCCTTTACGTTGTAGAAAATTCACTAATAAATAGAAAAAACACGAAAATATTTTCGTAAAATCTACAACAAATGAGTCTTATTAAGACTACAAGAACAAATCACTTTTGAAACCACTACTTCTCTAGCTAATACTCATTTGTTGTAGATTTTACGAAAATATTTTCGTGTTTTTTTCAAAATTACTTAGTTGCAAAGCCAATATTTTCAACTCTCCCATTGTACTAAAGAGTCAAGATTATACTATATTATAATGTTCAAAGCAAGTCTGTAGATATATATTGAAACTTAAAATAGGTAAATTTTTGTGTTAAAATATTTATTTATTAAGCCTTGATTTAATTGTATAGGTAAGTTAATAGAGATTTATACAAGTCCATATACTTCATTATCAATAGAAACATATGTTATAGAGATTCATACAGATCGATGTAATTATAGACATTAATCCAAATAAATTGTAGACAATAATAGCTTCTGTTTTGTTCTAAATCTTGATCAAAAACTAAGAAAAAACATTATTCTGTGTATTTTATTTAGTAATTTAGGGATTAATAATGATACTGATGATGTATTAAAACTGTTTGTCACCAATAAAAATTCAGTTGTATAAGTTTGTTATTTTTCGATTAAGTCTTACTTTTATTAATACCATCTTCACGTATTTTTTATAATGTAACTATGTAGCTATTATTATTAATTATTACGGCTAGTTGTAAGAGATATAAAATTAATAACTTAGGTTACTATATCTTATGGTTTTGCCCCCAGTAGAAACCCTCTTCTTCCTTTGCTATAGCTGATGCTTGCTGCGCTACATTCTTGATAGAAATAAATTTTACTAAAAGATTTAAGTAAAAGATTTAATCGTTAAAGAAAATTTAAAAAAAACATTTCAAAAATCATAACAATTGTTTTACTTTACGTAAACTATTGCAGTCATATGAAAATACACCTATTAAAATCTGTACCTAGATAAGTAGACAACCATAAGTTATTTTTTAGCTTTTATGTTTTAAATTATATTAAGATTTTATCTAATTTTTCGCAGTATATTAGATTTATTCAATTTAGTATAATTTTCTTTATTGACCAGAAATTTTGTATTGTTTGTTTTTAATGAAATTAATATTAGTTGTTCTAACTGCTAGAAAATGCATAAGCTTTCAATATGCACTTTTCCCAAAACAATTACACTTAATCCTTTGACCTTCTTTATTACTTGATTTAATTATCATAACTATTTCCAAAAGGCTTAAGAGTTTTCAGAGAATTACGGCAAAGTAACTTCCAAGAAAATATAATCCTCAAGGTCATTTTCCCTTAATCCGTTAAGGTAATCTAGTTTAGTTAATAGGAATTCTTAATAACCAAGAATACGTCCAATAAATTCTTTCTAATATGCCGACCAACGATTAAAATATTTTTAAGTGATAATGTGTAGTAAAAATTACCACACATATTACCCATATTTTCAATAAGGGTGAACTGGATTGATTGAAACACCCAATTTTATTTTATATTTTTTAAATACAAAATATAATTAGCAGGATTAAGTTAAAATTTTATATTTTATTTGTTTGGCAATATATGTTTGTTAAATATGATTAAAAACTCTTATTAGTTTCTTGCCACGTGTTCGAAGGTATTATCCTTTATTATACACCGTCAAGTTAAAAACACGTGCCAGAAAACTGCAAATATAAACATAGAACCTAACAAGTGTTTTTATTCACTAAATTTACGTTTTTCCAATTTTGTCACACTATAAAAGTGTTTTTGCAATTCTTTTTAAGGATGTGGTCTTTTTAATGTTGTTCTTTATAAACATTGTTAGTGGCTATGGTCTTTATTATGTTCAATTCTTTTTCAAAGTCAACTTGGTTTAATTAATATTCCGCTATACCAAGTTGGCTTGGAATTGGAATTGGAACAGGTTAGAATATGCAAAAAAACATTTCACATGAAATTAAAACTATATTACAAGGGAAAGAAAAAAAACATCATTCTGACTAACTCAATAAACTTAGAAATAATCTTAATTAATAACAAAATAACATCATGTAACAAATTTAAAAAGAGCGGAGTGTACGAATAGAAGTGTGATGAATGTAATTCAATATGTCTCGCTACACATTGCATCACATCCAATCATATTTTCAATTCTAATGATTTTAAAATATTGTATTCAGGTAATAAGGGATTAGTTTTTAATTACCGAGAAGGATTGGAAATAAGAAAAGCGGTAAACGCAGGCAAACAAGTTGTCGACGACATGGACGAATTATGGAATTCCCCAATATTAAATGCCCTTATTACCTGAAAGTATTTATAGTCTCAAAACATCAATTTTGTACATCATTCTTGATAATGGCCTTGAGCCTAAACTAGTCGAATACATTATAAATTTGTGAAACGAGCCAAGTGAATTTAATATTTAATCTAAAACCTACATTAAAAGACTCTAGTATATTGAAAAAGGTTAGTTTTCTGTATTGAGTTATTGGCCTAATTAACTTAAGAGTTATAGTAATTCGAGAAACCTCATCCTTGAATTGAAGCTGAATGCCTTTATGATCTAACGACATTACAAGTGGAAAAATTATTATCAAGCGTGTGAATGCCTCATTTGGAAAATCAACAGTTCCTCCAATCAGAACCTGATGATTTACTACATCTAATAAATCTAAAACAGAAAGCATAATGTTTAAAAATATTTTAAAATCCCCGTTACGCTAACGATAAACCACAATAAAAGTTTTATTTTCAGTAGTTAAATGTATTGCGGTTAATTCGCACTGGGATTCGACGGATAAATTATTTATGTGTCCTAGCCCTTCAAACTTTGTGTTCCGTTTGATTAATATCAGGACACCTCCGTGGCTTGAGTATTTCCTCGGGAAATGTGATGCGGTTTCCATGTTGTTTATATAATAATTTTCACACTCATTTTGTTTAATCCCGTGTTCTGTGAGGCACACTATATTAAGCTGTTGACATAAATAACACTTTGCATTAACAACCTAGATTTTAACCAAGCTTTGCTTAAGGATATAATATCCAAACAAGAGTTACAGGAGCTCGCATAAAATAAGTGAATTGTAGACCTAATTCTTCGAATATTCTGGTAATATAAGTTCAGACGTTGACATCTAGACAAATTTAGTTTTTCGAATTCAGAATATTGGCTTCACCAGATTCATTTCTTCTTCTTTTTTTTAAAATAATTAATTGGCGTCGGCTACTTGGCCATCTGCCACTATTCATTTCTTCTTAGGAATTATTTTTTTACCTAACGATAGAATTCTATGTATTGTAGTGTTGAATGATCCCTTAGGATGCTTATTAATATGAATATGATAGAGTGGTGTCATTTCATACAAGTCGGATGTCCAGATGTCACGACACTAGACTAATGACTATATTTCCAGTCTCTTTCACATTTAATTACGGATTTCGAGTCATTTGACTAAGATGTATTTTTATTTCTAATATAGTATACCTTTAAATAGTAAATAATCTTAACAATGATAAATGTTTAAGAATTGAAGGAAATACTGGGTCAATTTTCACATTGCATAGCCTGTCGCAGTGACTGACTTAAGACAACACAAGAATACTACGATTTCGACATATAATGATAACAATAGGATTATGCCGGATGCAATTGTTTATTGTCAAATAATAATTTTAATAAGATTATTGCAATAAAATTATTAATATTAAGTGAATTGAACTATATTACTTTTTTCTATACTGTGTGAGTCGAGTACGTTTCGGATAAAAGAAACGACCTTGCCACAGAAAAAAAGATTGTAGAGAATTCAGCCTGTTTACAATACACAGCAATTATCAAATATCAAATGAATTAAACCACATTAATAATGAATAGATATTGCTTAAGCACAAAATACTAGCACACACACACGTGTTGTATTAGGAGATATCGCTAAGGGTTAAATTTCATGAAATGTTTGGAAAATTGGTGAGATTTAGGTAGTTTCATAAAATCGGTCTTTGGAGGGATTATGAATAACTATAGTGCCTAAATAGTATTAAATAGTAATTTCTCTTTTTATTTTTCCCCGTACTGTTTCAAATGTTTAATCCTGAATCGATGATGCGGTTTTCTCATTATTCTTTCAATACTTCCTTTTAACATTTTAACGTTTGTCTTCTAGTTTCTGTATGTTATATACTACCTTTATTTTTGTGCCTTTTTTGTTCTTATTTTCATATTATGATGTCTAATAACATTTATTGAATATTGTTTATTATTCTTTGTCTTCGGTTTTCTACAATTTAAATCTATTAGTTATAATCGTTGATCTATAATATTTTGTTTAAACCGATTGACCAGGCACTTAGTTGAATATCCATATTATGTCTAATTAATATTAAGTGGTAATTTTCAAATTTTTATTTAACCCACTACAATTGTTTCGCCAAACTCTGACAATGTGGTAATTTGAAAATCAACCACTTATTATTAACTTAGATTTTGCCTTTAATATTTCATTTCTGCTTTTGTCTGCTGCTTTTTGTGCTGTCTACTTCTGTAAGTAAATTTGTAACAGTGATCTGCACTGTTAGCAATTCATATTGACTAGAAGAAATAACTTAACGAGACATCCAAGACAATTGATCTGCAACAAGTCTTTCAAGTAATTTTGGAATGAATGATTGTATACATACACCGCGATAATTTTCTATTACATTACGTTGACCACCTTTCAAAATAGGATTAACAAAACTATTTTTTCATTTGTTGTTGAAAATATGCCCGATGATAAAGACTTTGATAATATTAAATGTATTGGAAAACTCAATGTTCATACACAATTTTTGATATGAACCCTTGGAATTCCATCAGGATCTGATTTATTATACCATTAAACACTTGTTATTATTAATTGAAACTGAAGTTCGAGAAAGAATCAACAATATTCTCACCGCCATAAATAATTTTATTTTTAACAGACTCCCTTTAGGGACTCCATCTTTATTTTTCAATTCTCTAGTATATTTGAAGAAAAAACATGGATTATTAATAATCTTTGATTGTACAAACTGGTTGGCAATGTACAAACAGCACTACGAAAATTTTTAATAATAATATATTGCAAATTTTGTTTGTTTATATTATACAATAAATACTAGTATAAAAACGTCGAAAATATATTTATTTCGGTAATTTATAACCAGAATATTATTAATCAATCATAAATACTTAAAAACTTTCAGAGAAATGCACGAACGAAATACATTATCAACCTATTTATTTACCAAGTCGCCCCTTATTAAAGACAGCCAAGATGAAATAGAGTAAGAAGAAAGTCCACGTATAATGAGATTGGAGATCATGAGAACTCTTAAACATAAAAGAGAGAAAGAAAGTAGTCAGACTAGATAAAATATGCCCTGAAGTTCTAAAGTTAACAAATAAAGACAATCTGAATACCTTAGTCGATTGGAATTTAGCACCTTTGTATTAATTTCCAAAATGTTAAGAATTCTATTTGATAATCCTGATGTGTACTAAAATTTTATCTTAAAATAATACACAACCGCATCCTCAACAAGAATGAATATACCAAAGCAAGTATTACGCATTTTTCGTAAAGGACTAGAAAATAAGGATACTTTGTTCACATAACCAAATGTGTTTTATATACTACTATGCTATGTACTTGAGTTTTATTTACAATACAGATGTTTAAACCATGTTAAATATAAGAATCAATCGAAGGTCGTAGAATAAAAAATAAAACCAAAAACTCCTGAATTATATAAATCATACAATACCTATGTGAACATCAAGTAACATTAATAAAAAAAACGAAGAAACAGCATCGGTATCCATATGAGGTAAGGTCAAAAATGTTAAAAATATTTACCTACCCCGCAATCATATTTAAGAAAGCATTAGAAAGGACAAAGGATAGTATATAAGTCAATGGTTATTAACAACTTATATTATTGACAATTAACAGCCGAAAATGATGTCAATATTATAAATAGTATTTTAAGATAGAAATTTAGAAATATTTATCACATTATCAAAAACTGCAATTATATAGTCCTATATTATTCAAAAACTCTATTTCTGCTAGAAAATTACTGTAAATTTATAGATGCCGAAGATTAACAATGTATAGAATATAATTAGTTAAAAATATTATAAGATATAAAACAATATTAATAATAATAATAATAATTTATGTAGATGCATATTTTCTTTGCTAGGTTTTACTTAAAATATAAATTAAATGTACTAGCAATTAATATCTTATAATAAATAATAGTTGCATGAACTGTCATTAGAATAACCATCAGATAATTAAATTAATTTATATTTTACGTAAAACTCAACATAACCAAGAAAAAATGCATCAAAATAATCCGTATTAAGTGATATAATAACTCTTTGCAAAGATCGTGACAAATAGTAGTTTGACGGTGCAAGGTTTGATGACTATGATGAATGGTTCATCAAATCTCATCCAAGCTCAGCATCTTCTTACATCGTCATGGTGGAAAAGAAATTTGTTAACATGCCGGTAACATTGAGTGCGGAAGAAAAAGTAGAAATTGTTTTGATCGTTGGTGAAAATTATTTAACTTATCGTGAAGCAGCTGAAATTTTTAATAACAGACACCCAAGGAAAAATGTACACCATACATCAGTAATGAGAATTATGCAAAAATTAAAATCATTTGGAGATGTTAAAAATAAATTCACAAGCAAACGTCGAAAACCTGTTGCAAGTGAGGAGATGTAATGTTATATGCAGTGGAAAAACCTAAATTGTCTCTGCGAAAAAGGGCATCTTCGTTTCCAGATAAAATTGGTAAAGATACAATATCACAAAGTTTTAAAGAGAACAAGTTGCATCCATATATACCACAATATATCCATACTTTAAAACCTGGAGACTACGACAGACAACTAGACGTTTGTTTTCTTATCCAAAGAAAGCTAGAAGGTGGTCATTTTTGGTTAGGATTTTTTTTTTTTGACGAAGCTACATTTATGTG
Organism: Ontholestes murinus; assembly: GCA_963969525.1. Classification (NCBI taxonomy): domain Eukaryota; kingdom Metazoa; phylum Arthropoda; class Insecta; order Coleoptera; family Staphylinidae; genus Ontholestes; species Ontholestes murinus. Next base: position 69,063,168 of record OZ018387.1, on the reverse strand, counting down.
TAATGGATGTCTTCTTAAAATTGTCAATGATGGTCTGACTCCACTCCTTACTTTACAATTAAAACTAGGAATCAATATTTTTTTAAACTAACGTTTTGTGCGCCACTTAGAAGGATAAAATAATTGGCCCTTTTTTCTTTCGACAATCTATGACGTCTCAACGATATCTAAATTTGTTACAAAATCAGTTGCATGATTTTCTTCGTTCCAAGGCATGAATAGCAACAACTATGGTACCAACGGAACGGCGCAGCATGCCATAGTACGATGGAAGTAAGACAATTCTTATGGGGTTACTTACTTAAAAGAAAGGGTATATCGACACAGGCCATTCACAGACGCAGAACATTTGGAAACAATTATTACACAGGACGACATGATTTTTGGTGTTTTTAATTTGATAAGTGTCCATAGCTAATAAGGGTACCTTTATTCTAAATATGAATATAAATTGAGGTCATCACGTCAAGATTTTTCATAAAATTAAAAAACCTTGTGAGATATTTTGTACTAGAGCAAAGAAGTATCTCTATGATACCTATGCCTCGGTGCCTGTTACTCACTCCGTGCTTCTCAAAGATATGTATGAGAATCTTGAGCTGTTGCTAAGTACAATAGCGAATATTGTTGGCAAGTTTCTGGAAACCTCAAAATAATATCCATGCTTTTGGGTCAGCAGTCTGGATTCACAAAGTATCCATGTTTTTTGTGCGAATGGGACAGTCGAACACGAAATTTACATTACGTTAAGAAAGAATGGCTACTCAGAGAAAGACTTGTACCGGGACAAAAATGTGCTGCGTGATGCATTAAATTAGTTCTTTTGCTTTCCCTTCACATAAAGTTAGGATTGATGAATTCGTTTGCCAAAGCTTTAAATAAACAAGGTGACTGCTTTTTTATTGTATTTAACTTAATCTAACATGCATTACATAAATAAATATATAATTGTACACAAACCGTAAGAAAAAACTATATACAAATAATTTTGACTGCATGTAGAAGGGCGGAGTTCACTCTTTCGAATGATCTTCAACTCTAACCTGTGCGACAAATTTCCTGCACTTTGTGAAGCTAAACTTAAAGAAGGAATTTTTGTAGACCCTTAAATTCGAACCTTAAAATCGAACAGATTGTTCCAGAATACAATGACTCAGGATGAATTTGAAGCATCGAGTTCTTTCGTAGAAATCATAGACGGTTTCCTTGGAAACAAAAAGCCTCCAAACTACAAAGAAATTGTAGCCAACATAGTCGAAAATTATTTTAAAAAAAATGTTTTAAAAACTGTTTACCTCTGTTAGATGAATTAGTGAAAACCTAAAGAACAGAGTGAATTAAAATTAAAATGGCCAAGACAAGCTTCTTGAATCTAAATTTTTTTATAGATCACTCGAAATAAATATCAAATATACTTTCTTAATTTAAATTGTTGAATAGAAATTAAAAAAAAAAGCAAAAAGCAAACATTTTAATTTTTTGAATTAGCTTTATTAAGTAATGCTTTGATAAATTGTATGTCAGCAAATAGTCTTGACTACAAGTAATGTAAACCTTTCCAAGTAATCGATTAATCCTACAATCGGTAAATTGTATACTAGTTGTTTACTTAAAGTTCGCTTAAATAACAATTAATTTTACTAAAATTAATCTAAATTTTGGATTAGTTACTTTTTAACATATCATTAGATTTGCATCATTGGTTAAGGACCACTCATCTACCTTAAATTTATTTTTGAAGAGAAACAAACATGTTTATTTATTAATATTTAATAGTAGTAGTATATACATCTTTATTAACAGATATGTACAATAAAATTTAGCATTTAAATAATAAATAATTGATGAGGTGTTAGTATGTTAATCTGTCAAAAGGCTATCGACCAGAGGTCTTTCTGCCACGATTTATTCAGTCATATGGCGTCAGTCTTTAATGAGTAGATGCATGAAATGATGAAATTAAATCAAAAATGGTAGAATGTGGGTTTTTAAATTTATGGATTAGATTTGGGTTTCTAGGAATACAAACAAAACAAAATGTGCCTTGAACTTTTTCTCCAAAAAATCTAAATAACGACCTTTTGCACCCGACTCCAAAGACTTTAATCGTTTGGATCTGTCTCATGCAATGGAGCATCCAAAAGATTTGCATGAATCAATCCCTTCTAAATATGGCACTAAAGAAAGGAATTTTGGCATTGAAGTTTTAGGACCAGTATTCCTGCGGATGGCTAACCATTATTGTATCCATATTTAGAATAACTCCTAAAAACGCCTCATATTCTGCCACTATAAGATCCACCCATGTATTTCACGTTGATCGCTTTAATAAGCTTTTTTGTTTAATTTTATTGCGAGCATAATTATTCGTCTCTTCCACAATTTTTTCCATCAATCTATCCGCTAAAAAAAAGGATTTTGAATTTTGTACAGTTGACAGGGAGCTAGTGGTACTTTAATATGGTGCAATGGAGAACAGCCAATATTATAATAGGTGACACGAGGTTTATAAGTAGGGTCACAAAAGGTTGTCAACAGGGGGGTATGTGCTCTCTCCTTTACTATGAAGCCTAGTCGTCGATGGACTACTGGAATCACTTAATAGGCAGGGCTTCTACACAATAGGTTACGCCGACGATATTACTATCCTACTTTTCGGCAACTTGGAAAGTATGTTAATGAAACGTATATCGGATTCTCTTGACATTGTAAACAAATGGTTCATAGACCAAGGCCTATTTGTAAATCCACAAACGGAACTGATACTGCTCACAAGAAAGAGGAAAATCAAGGATTTCAAGCTACCAAGCAAGAAGTCAAATATTTGGGCATTCTTCTAGATAAACTGAAATGGAATGCCCATCAGATGAAAAGAAAGTATGCATAAACATAAGGACTATCGGACGGCCATCGTGCGGCCAATGTTTGCATATGCATCAGTAATATGGTAGCCAAGGACGACTATGGAAGCAGCTGTAAGGCTCCTAGATCACGTCCAACGCAGCGCTTTCCTGAGCGCGATAGGAGTTATGAGAGCAACACCAACAGTGGCTGGAAGCCCTGCTGCAGCTGCCATCCGTGGACATATATATCAGGTAACAAGAGCAGCAACTTTTATAAGGCTACTAGCAACAAAATTATGACTTATAAGCAACAGAGGAAGTGAACACCACAAAATCTTAGAGCCAGATACGGTATGCAACTATCCAGAGAAAACCTACGGAAGATTGAGGGGGTTCCTAACAGGATACTGAAATCTAAGATCGCACCTGGATATATTGAGTCTATACTCTAGTTCAACCTGCAGAGGGTGCGAAGAGTGTAATTACAATTGTAGCTATAGTTTCTACAACTTCAGCTTGTCAAGCAATAATGTTTAATAGTGACCAGGCGAAGTTATCGCAACTATAGTTACAAGTGTAATTAAAGAAGTGATACCAACAAAGTTAATTGTTTCTTTTATTTATTTTTATTTTTAGTTTTCCCAATTAAAAACGCTCATTGTAATTTAATTTATAATAAGTTTTTTGGGTGGATAGGTGACTTCTAACTATTTTCCAATAACTTAAATACTGATATATTCTTAGATGTATATTTTCAGTTAATTTAAAATTAATTATCTGAAAAAATTATAAAATTTGTTTTTTAATTATTTAAATCTAAATAATAAATAATGTGGAGTAGATGAGAATATTTTTGCCACACTTAATTTATTTGAATCCTATTGAATCCTAATACTATGTATGTGTTTTATTGGTAGTTGTAGTATTTGGCAATTGGCCACGTGATCTTTCCACGTGTCATTTATCATTAATGTGCCATTAAGTATACCTCCATAGTAAATCTTCAGAGACTGAGGCTTCAGACAGGCCAATAGCCATACTGCCACAGCCTTTATACGTCAAGGTTTCATGGTAGATCTAACTGTCGTACTTTATACGTCGCTCGAAGTTTGGTACATAGTAATTTTATTTAAAAAAATGCCACTCTGATCAGATATTGCAACTTTTATCAGCCATCTAAAATTGGAGAATTGGTTAAAATCGTTCTGACCGTAATGCCTTTATAAATTCGCGAATAAAACTCACATTAGGCACCCCGAAGAAAACTTGCTATATACCCAGTTCCGAAGATCATTGCCAATTGGCATATAACGAAAAACGGTCTCCAGCAGTCAAACAAATTTGGTAATTTAATTTGATATCAGCACGTAGGTAGGTATAATTAAAACCTTTAGTTACAAACGCGGCCATAATTGAGAGATGTAGGTCCGAACAACCTAAAGGCAAAAGTAAATGGTATAGGATTAGTGACGTGAACCATGTATTTCATTTAATTTAAAATTATTATTTTAATAGACTGTGCATGGTTCATTTCTGAGAATATAAATTTTGGCAAACCAAAATTTTATGACAAAATAATTATATTCAATATCAATGTCTCAAAGTATCTTTTGGCCACCTTAAAATTATTCAAATACCTATATCTTTATTTTACTTCAATAAAAACATTTATGTTTGTAGATTTAACCGAATGTATTTATTTCCTTACAGTTTTCATTTTCCAAACTAAGAGCCCTAAAGTAAGTCATAATTATTATGTAGGTTAGGTAGAGCACCCAGCAGCACCCTCAAAATTTACAAAAAATTATATATACCTACGTCTCTATTAAAATTTTAATTAAACCTTTTTCTAATAAATTTAATGCATTTTTTAAAGTCAATACTTTGGGAGGACGTTCCTAAGTCACTCTTTAATAATCTAAAAACACTTATTAAATGTATAAATATATCATTAAATTAAGGAAAAGAAAATGATGCAATAATAGCTTAACACGTTGACGCCGGCGTTTTTGTACCCTTCAATTATTCATTTAAAATGACAAATTTTGGTTCGCACGCCTATGGTTGTTATGGTTGCTATGGTGACTGAAGTCCTAGATGCGCGCTAATAGTTACTTATTGTCACCATGGAAGTAATCAGTGGCGTACCAAAAGCGTAAAAACTCGTGTACCACCGGTGGTACCCGCCGGCGTTAACGTGTTAAACATGATTTTTTTATAAATTTATACCATGAATCTTATGAAGTCTATAAAAAAATCTGAACTAAATTATGTAAGAAAAATTTTATATTTTTGATTTATGCACCTGTCCAAGGCTTTTTTTAAAACCAGTAAGGACGGTTTTGAAAACATAATTTAAGACAAAAATGTTATCCTTGGATGTCCCAGTTTTAATCACGGAATTGTTAACTATTAAACTAAGTAATCATATTTACAACAAAGCCAAGACGCATGCCACCTGCCGAATTAAGTCATGCGCGCGACGCACTGAACTAGAAAATTACCCTAACCTCAAAATTAAAGGTCAAGCATTTGTTTTGTGTACATTTTTTCCTTCTTCTATTTCCTTTCAATTATATAACAGTTTTTACGGCATTGCGGTGGGTGGATCAAACGGAAATTGCATTGGCTGCTCATCGGTGAATTCGAATGCACCGCCCGGGCCATTTTGGGCAAGAGGTGTCAAAAACCCGAAGAAACCCTCCTTGACACAGAAAATCCCCTTCTAGAGGCCCGCCATCTCGACCGAAGTAGTCGCCGCCGACAACGCTCGACCTACATACACCTATAACTAGAAATAAGAAGAACTTTATTACATTATCGCATTCACTTTCAAGCCTGCACCACACAGTGTAAGACACGCACGCCACTCTCGCTCGCACCGTGCTCAGTTCCGCCATTTTTTTGGTCATTCATTAAATCGACGAGCACGTGTATTTTTAAAAAAAAGTATCGTAATTATTTTCCACCCTCTTTTGTGTTCGTTTTTAATTGTTCACTTTAACCCCCACCCCCTTCCCCATCACCACCATCGACATCTGGGTGGATAATGGTGTTGGCGCATCTCATACTTTCTACACAGTGTTGACTCACTCGCTCGGTTCTTCGTCGCTCTTGATTGTAATCGAGTTGTGTTTGTTTTTCAGTATTTCACCATGACGAGATCAGTTTGGATATTGTGTGCAGCGCTCTTGGCGATTGTGGTGTCCATTGAGGGTCGTACCATCACCAAAAGGGAGACATATGATGTAAATTTGGATCCAAGTGCACAGGTAAGTTTTTTTTTATAGTTTCAATTAAAAGAAATTAATATCATAAATAACCTATAAAAACAAAACAAATAATCAATTTTTTACTAGCAACAAGTTGACTGATCATTTAAATTTATTAGCGTTGTAATTAATTTTATTTTACTTCAACTAGTGAATAACTAAATCAGTTACGTGGATTCATATCACTGTTATAATGAATGATAAACTTTTTGTAGAATTGTTTTTAATAAAATACAAATATACTTTATTCACTTGTTTCGTATTTACTTTAAAATATACATTGATCAAATTAACAGTTTTCTTGCAAGTGCATTTATTTTGATGTTCGTTTATGAAAAAAAAAGTTTTAAGATTAATTTACCACGACATATGTTACAAAAGTGTTTTAGCAGATTCTTACATTTTTTCTTACGAAATACATCTGTCGCATACTTGATATATTAAATATGATACGATTACTTACTAATTTTGGGCAATTTTCAAAATATATTTTTGTAGTTTTTTAGCTGGTTTTAAACATTTTCCTTAGTTATGTTTTAGTCATTTCTTTTGTTTCAAAAAGTATCTATGTAAAAAATATTATTAGTTTTTTACGTGGTTGGAGAAAATTAATGAATAATTTCGTAGATTTCGCAAATCTGCAATAATATATCTTATTAAGACTACAAAACAAATCACTCATTTCAACAACTACTTCTTTAGGCAATACCACGTTGGATATTGAATAAATTGTAAACGTCTAATATTGTTAGTTTAAGTGCCTATATGTTTGTTTTTAATTGAAAATAAATAATACTCAAAAGTTATATAAGTAATAAAAATAGGTTTCAACCTCAATTAAATTGATAATGATTTATTTAAATTTCATATAATATTTTCAAATATTACATAACAACTCTCTAAAGATGATTTTCAGTATTGCACATTGATCCTTTCTTAAGAATTACATACAGGATTTAAATAAAGGCGCATTCTTTTAAAAATGAATTGCATTATGTTAATTTTTAATTTAAAAATAAATCTACTAATAAACAGACTCTCTAGAAATGAAGTCATTTCTATAAAGCAATATAACACCATTAAGGTGCCATCTATTTTCTAAGCGTTGCACTATGATTCCCTAAGTAGGTGGATAATCACCGACAATCATAAGTAACTGTCGGCAACGACAATTATAACAATAATAATGCGAAAACATTGCATTATTGTTCCCTGTCAACAACAGCTAAACTCCGTTTCCCTGTTTTTAACTGCGCTATGCTAATGAGATCTAAAATAGATCGAAACCGGTCAGTGGCTGTGGTTGACCGGGAAAAACGAAGTAATTTGTGTTTACATTACTGACTAATTATAATATTGTACATATATCAATGAATTATATTTTGTCTCTCATAATTTATTGTTTATATTAAAATAATTTAAATTATTACGTCTCGAAAACTACTATATATGCATACAAATTACGTATGGTATCATTGCAAAACCTATTTAATAATTTTGATGTCGAGATTTGCATGCGACGTTCACATGATGTAGTGATCTTCCGCTTATTACATCATTTGTTAATCGCATTGTATTTTCTTTTCTATCAGTATTATGTAGCTTTAAGTTGCAATTTAAACAATTGATTAGTTTGTATAGGTCACAATGCACATACTACGACAAAATATATACTCAGCTTTCTATTTTGGTATTAAAGTTTAACACAATTAATTAAACGGGTGATTTTATTCGAAACATATTAATATCGCTGCACTGTAAAAATTGAAATCTACAACTTAACAAAAATATTATTATGTGATGCAGTATTAAGTAATATCAATATGTTATTGAGAAGTATTAAGGTATTTTAATTGGCATCTATTGGCTCATATCGAAATTGAAGACATCGATAGAGTAATTTTCAAAGCAATGGTTGTATATACTGCATGTATATGAAAATGTATTAAAAACAAGTTTCGCCAATTATATGTATTCTTTTGTTTCGGATATTTCATTTCATGCGTAAAATTGTTCTTACTTTGTAAATAGTACAATCTCTTTCCGATAGTTTACCTCTTAATTTTGATTTAAATTATATTTTTTTTCCACAATTTTATTGCATATTAAAATTGCAAATTAAACCCCGGCATAATATTTTTCAAGTATTCAAGTTATTAGTTTTATTATCAGTTATAACCAATTATAACTTATATTATTTTTCTTAGTTTTATAATATGCAAAATATGGTAAAACTTGTTGAACTTTACCTAACCTAAAGGTGCAGGGAAGGTTTAAATATAACCTATACTTAACTTAAGAAGTGTTCAAAGTTTGAAAATACTAAAATTTCAAAAGATTAAAAAGGATTAAGCTATATAAGAAATATGTGAAAGTTAAACTACGAATTTATTTAAAAATTTCATCTAATAAATAAGAATAAGTATTGTATAAATTACATTATGTTTTCAATTTAATCAATCAATTACTCTTTTTAAAATTTGCAATTGGCCTTCGATGAGACATTAAAATTAATTGTTATAATTGTTACAATGAGATAATCTTTCTATTAATTTTATTATACAGAATGTTTATCAAATACGGCATTCTAAGAACAATTATCTTTAAATGATTTTTAAAATCCCGTTTTATTTCAATTTTTAACAAAATTTTCGAAAATAACAACTTTTTATTACCAAAAATTTAATATTATATTTCTTAATCTACTAAAATTATTAAAAACTAACTCCACAGGATACAATAATCTAATAATCTCATTGACTATTGAAATCTTTCAAAAACATTAAGGTTGTTTCTTATTGTGTTACACCTAGCAATTGTTCAATTTCGCATGTCTTAAATATTTTCTACTGGAGTATTGTAAATTAATGATTTTATATAGCCCCATTGAGAATAATTTAGAGGTTTAAGACAAAGGATTGAGCAGGCCATGAGTATGAACCATCGTTTTATAACACATTGCATTTCTTGTTACCAATGGTACATCAGACAGGAACAGAGTTAGCCATTTTTCAAAAGTTACAAATCGTAACTTTTTAGAACAACATTGCGCCTTCCTGTTAGAAGTGCTGGTCCAATTCGATATACACAAATCCAATTTAAACGTTCAACGATAACTGATATTAAAAAAGATCATTAAGTATCACATGTTTTAAGTCCCCACATGGTTATTATGAAAATTTCTAATTGCATTTCTTAAAAAAACGTTAAAAATAATCAGTCTCAATAGTTGAGGAATTTAAACCAAAGTAGTCAAAAGTCATTAATGTAACTTGGAAAAAAATCAGCAGGAAGAAGTGCCTAAACGCGTTGTACGTGATATAAGTGCAGCAAATAGTCTCTAAGAATTACACTCCTATTACCTAAATTAAAAAAAAAAATTAGTAAAGGTATCCGGATTTATTTATGTCCAGCACATTCTCTTCCACTTCTACCGTTCTTCCTGATCTTCTACTTCGTTTCAATGTGCCTATTTAATGAAGTCGTTGATGAATACTTTATAAAACTACTCTATAATTAATATTACGGTCGGGAAATCGTTCAATCACATAGCTTAGAATGAATTGCCATCAGCGAGTCTATAAATACAGTGCATGTCAGTCATCTGGGGGTTCATATAGCGATTTATGATAAATGATTTCACTAACAACAGTGAAATCTTTTAAATACAGAAACTAAACATCAAACAATCAAACGTCCCAAATTCGGAAATTACCAAACAATCACAAGACGTTTTAAACGTAATCAACATTTAAATTTTTTTTTTTTTACTTGCTTGCTATTAGTAAATAAAAACCGTTCTAAGTAATTAGAATGTTGTTAGAAAGTCACAACGCATTTCGATTACATTAATAACTTTTAAAATGTCAAAAATTTTGTTTGCCCTATATCTTCGAAACAAAGCGGATTTTCAAATATCTTCAAAGAAAAATATATTTTTTAAATAACTCTCTTTAATATTTGCAATAGATTTAATAAATACTCTGTATAACATTATTGACTTCTTACAATAAAAACATAACTAGCAAAAACTAATTTGCAAAAATGTGTTTTTTTTATTTCTTGTAATGACTACCATTCTACTGCAGAGTTACAAAAGTTTCAACTGCTAATCATGTTTCACTACTTCTGTGATTTGCTAATTAATAATCAGTGTATCTAGTAAATATAAAAAAATCATTGAAACACACCAAGGGTTTATCAATTCTATACCTAATATATCTTAAATAATATATCTAAAGAAAGACCCAATTGAAATAAATAAATTATATATACAGTTTATCTCAATTATATATTTATTGATAAGTGTAAAAATATAAAATCTGCTACTTTACACCTTCAAGTGAAGTCTAAGAAAGACTGTCATTTTACTAATAATCAGACTTGTTGATTTAAACTAATGAAGATCGAACTAGCAATGTGTCACCTGCATAAAATCAGTTCATAATGATAACTATCACCATGTGTTTTACACTGAAACTACAAAAGCTTCAACTTTTTATGTAAATTTATTGTTTTCATAAGTTAAACACAGATTTTATTATGATTAGAAAGTTTAGACCTAAATATTTATCAATTTGGTATAAAAAAATATATAATTTGCAATGATTCTTCCGCAAAAAGCTTTGATTATCATGTTCTGGATCTGGATTGAGTTTGCAAGGGTGATCAAATCATTGACCAGAGCACTTAGGCCTCACTAGGCCCATTGTGCCCCCCTGACTGGGACAGCCCTGCGTTGTTCTATCACTCATTTAGCCACCCAAGGTGGCGAGCAAAGGACAGCACAACGCTTGGAGGGTTATCCCTTATGTTGGTCATGCTCGGCCAGAGCTCCCCTAGCATGGACTCTCTAAGGTGGGCGAGAGCCGGGCAGGTGGTTAACACATGTTCCACTGTCTCGTCCTCTTCTTCACATGCTCTACATATGGGGGTTTCCACCAGTCCCATAGTAAACAAGTGTTTCCTTAGCTGACAGTGACCCGTAAGGATACCTGTGATAAGACGCAGATTCCCCCGGGATAGTCGCAAATAATATTCAGCTGTTTTCAGATTATCATGTTTTAATTTTTTTAAGCTTAATTTGTAGATGCTTAGGCTAATAAAATAAGATTTATTGACATTCACGCGTTAATTTAGTAAGTTAACTACAGAACTTGCAAAGATTAATTCGTAGAAAATTTCATTTTTTAGTTTCGATTTTCTTCTTAATCTCCTAAACTGAAACATCTTCTTTTAAATAACTTTCTAGATGCAAATGCTATAAATAAACTAACAACCAGTAATTGCCAAACTGTTTCAATAAAATTTTCAAAAAATATTTTCTCTCACTCTCAATGTTAATACTGATTATACGTTGATACTGCTATTATTCTTACACATTGAGGAAGACGAGTGGGTATACTTGACATCAGCAATTGAGGTATACTACCTCATACTTTTTGAATTTCGTTATCTAAAGGCATTTACATTATTTACCGACGACTATAGATAATTCGTTTCCCATAAATTTTTGATTGGTAATAGTCTGCAAAACGAGAAGGCCTTGGAAGTAGATCAACATTTAGACTATTTTTTACCAATTTTTTTCGTTATTTGACCTCGCATCAAACATTTCTACTTCTTACAGATATGTTAGTAATACGGTTTTACGCACGTTCTTAATGTGCCAATTAATATTTAATGTTACGTGAAACAGAGGAGATCTGCTTTCATGGCAGACGTGTTGTACAATTAGTAAAAGCAGTATGACGTTAGATAAAAACTTGCAAACTTTCTTTGCGATGACTATCTGCGGCTATAATAAAACTATAAACAAAAATTAAGATTCATGAGGTGTTAAAAGGAGAACAATAAATTACAGCTGATATAATATATTTAATTATCTACGAATTGATACAGAAATGTTGATAAATTTGATATAATTTATTTATATTAGTTAAGAAAATATGACAATAGAAGTTATCACACGTTTACTTTAAAAAAGATAATTTATACCAGTGGGTTGAGTCTTAAGTCATTTCAGTTTGTTACTATAATAATGAAAGGCAATGTTTTTATAGAAAGAAATAATTTTATTCAGTTATGTTTCCTATGTTTTGGGTAACATCATGATGTCATGCTCAAAGAACTTTTGGCCTTTCTTAGCAAAAAATGAAGCAAGTGCTGTTTTACACCATTGTCTGAATTGGATTGGATTATATATCATTCAAACAGTTTTGCCAAAAAGATCTAAACAAATAGTAGTCGAACGGTGCAAGGTTTGGTGAGTATGGTTGATGGTGTATCAAATCCCATCTAACCTCCAGCAACTTCTGGCTGATCACTAAACTTGTGTGTGGTCTCGGGTTGTCGAGGTGGAACATATTACCCTTTACTATTTGCCAATTTTCCGCTTTTGTGATGTGGCTTCATTCAATTTATCCAATAGGCGATAGTGCACAACCCTATTGATAGTTTGGAACTGTGGTAACAGATGAAAATACACTATTTTGTAATTCCACCAAATTGCTTTCGAAGTGGTTGCCTCTTGTTCACCGGGCTTGCACCTTGATCGTTTTTGCACGATGTTTTCGTAAGCTATCTCATCGCTAGTGACAGTACGTTTAAGAAATAATCATTTTAATTGTTTTTCAAAAGCTTTTCGCAGGCGTATATGTGCTTTGTTAACCAAATATTGAGTTTACAGTTTACTAACAAAGCAGATGTCGTTCCACTCTCATTTGAGAAATGTTTAATATTTTATTTTATCGCCTTAGGCTTTAACTAACTTTCCTAAATGTAACGCATCTTTGACATATATCGAACTTTAAAAATCATATACGTTTTACTTAATCGTATCATTTTTGCGCAAAAATTACTACATACAAAAATAGTTAGCCATCAAGTTACCTGTCAAAGGTAAGTAAGACGCAGTGTTGTTATGGAGATGGAAATCTCCATGGCAACGCTGCGTCATTACACACAAAACTACTTCTAATTGTAGTTTTGTGTGTAGCGTTGCCATGGAGATTTCCATCTCCATAACAACACTGCGTCTTACTTACCTTTGACAGGTAACTTGATGGCTAACTATTTTTGTAGAATTTATAAAAAACGTGATTTTTAAAGTTCGATATCTCTAAAACGGTCAAGTTTAGCCTTATGATGTGCCATACCAATTTTGTGTAGAATATCGAGATGAATTGAAATATGGAACAATATACGGGGTGTTCCATTAAAAAAAGGCAAGTTTGTTCCGTCCTGACTTTTTAACTGATCCTTTGTACTTAATTTATCTCTATTCTGATAGTTTTTTAAAAACCCTAAAACTTTTGTATTTTAACATTTTTCGCTAGCTCTCTTGCTTTAGGAGATATTCGACCGTTTCCATTCAAATCAGCGACCCTGTATATTAAGCTTAAAAAATAAAAACTTAATATGATAATGCTTCACAAACTACTCCCACTACTACTAATAATAAACATTCAGGAAAATAATTAAGCCATGAAGTTTTAATCTTCAGTATTCTTATTCATTTTATGTTTTAAAAAATAAATCTGAAAGCTTCAATATTAGCTTTACGGATTTCTTTTTCCGAAATATTTCATAAAGTATGTAAGGTTTTCATTTTAAATTGAATTTTTGATGATGGATTCTTCTCACTGATAAATAAAATATTCAAAATATTGAACGCATTAATATTGTATTAGCTCCAAAATATTTCAGCATTTCATATAGAGAAATATTTTTAAGAATATCTTTGATAAATAATTAACACTATTTTCTCTCTCTCTCCCTTTCTTCTCTTTCTTCCTAAATTTTTTAAGTAATTCAACTCAGCTATTTTAACAATTTATTAACAAATTCCAATTATTTATTTTCAAAGCTTTGAAATTATATTTCATTTATTTATATTTCTTTAATCTATTTGAAAACAGTTGTAAATATATAAACAAATAATTCCTCAATTGTTTTCAAATGATTTATTATCTTTTTTTAGCAAATTGTCAACTGTTATTAAATCAATTCTTTCTTTATGAAAACTTTTATACTGTGTCCTTTAAAGTATCTTTTTTTTAAATCTACTTTAAGTAAATTTTAAACTGATTTTTTTTCTTAGAAAATACTAGTATTTTTTGTATTGCTTAATTGACTTTAAACAATCTTTTAACTGTTTTTCTGAATTAAAAATTTAAGACACATAAGACAATATTATTTTTAGATTTATGGAAGCAAATTTTAATTGTTTTTATTTCAAACAATTCAAATGTATCCTTCAAGTTTGTATTACTTTTAATAATAATAGTTAACTGTTTTAAGTAAATTTTCAAGGAAAACCTTCATGTCATTAAAAAGTTTCTTATTTGTCTTGCTAATTCAGTACAATATAATAACGGTCGATTCAACCATCTTTATTAATTTTATAATTGCATCTATTTGAAAAGTAAATATTTCGAAACATTTTTTAAGTTTTAAACTGCTTTTTTTTTTCTTGGAAAAAGTTTTTTTTTAAATTTAATCTGTTATAAGACAAATTTAATGTATTATACAGGGTGTCCCGTTAATGCGGGGAAATTAGCTGGATCATAGATTCCTGGGGTCAAAATATGATGATTTAATGCAACTTATCTATATCCAAAAATTTACGGTTAAGCCGGAATTTGGCTTCAAAGTTTCAATTTTTTTTTCTTTTGTTTATAACAATTGAACGCTTTATTTGATTTGAATGAAATATATTATTAATAAGTACCATAATATTATACATCATTTCAGTTATTATGATTATTATTGTTTTTGTAAATTTTAATTGTACAATTGAATTATGAATTTTTAATCTTTAATCTGTTTATTTCATTAATTGGCTATTTAAACATGAATTACATTGGTAATCCAAATGATTTAAAGATAATGAGAATGTTGTTATGTTTATAAAAAATAAAAACCAAGCATATATTAGTAAAACAATTATTTAAAAATAGTAATAATGTTGGTCCAAATATCATAATCTCAAAACCATGTCGATCAAATATTTCGAAAACTTATAATTGGTAGTTATTTTGGTAAAAAAACAAAATTTAATAATATGCGCGTTTAAAAATTTCAATCTGCGATCAAAAAACAAATTAAAGTTGTAGTCAAGTTTGTCAAAAAATTTGATATATAGTCTGTTCGTTGGATCTTCCGTCGTACGTCACAAATTATCGCTTCGAGAAACGACGCAAAAACATTCAGTCTGATAAAGTAAACCAAATGCGTTAGAAAAATAACGCACTGTAAACCTTTCGTCGTTTTTTGAAGCGATAGTTTGTGACGTACGACGGAAGATCCAACGAACAGACTATAGTATTATTTTAATTTAATAACCTAAAAAAATATATTATTTAAAAAAACTTGAAAAATCTTTAATTTGGAATCATGATGCGAGTCAAGTAGTCTACGTTGGACAGAAAAAAAAAACAAAGCTCAAAATTGTGTTTGTTAAAATAACCATTAAGAGCAAAAGTATATCTGTCAAACAAGAAATGGAAAATTGTAAATCAAAAATTATGTTTGCCAATATTTTTAAATATGAGTTTATGGTGGTAAAACACAATTTGAAGTATTAAGTCATGTTGAGAGAAAAGTTTTAAATGAGATTAAGTCGATCAAAATTGTTGTTTTAATTCCAAAGTCTTTTTTGACTAAAATTGGTAAACTTTTAAAATTCTTTATTATCATATACATAAGAAAAGTAAGTTTTTTAAATTTTTTATATATTTGCCCCCGTCTAAACATTTTCCTAAAATAATAATTCAAATAAGGTGATAACTTTGTAGGTATCATTCAAATATTTATTTTTGTAACTGCAGTTACGACAAATTTGGTTTTACATTGTCAAACATTTATCAAACAATGTCAAGCCAAACTTGTCAAAACTGCAGTTACAAAAATTAACATATGTGTGATACCTATAAAGTTTACTTTCTTACTTACTAAAATTTTTATTTTATTGGAATGAAAACATTTGTTATTTATCTATTTTTCGAATCTAAAAAATATTTAAAAAAATTAAAATATAAAAAAATCCTTGTGTAAATTTATACAAAAATGCTTCAAGAATTTTAGTTTAATGTACGTGATGTAGTTACTTATGAATTTAACTGAAATCTTATTGGCCAATATCTTTAGTCGGTTAAACTAAATTCAAATCTAAAATTATTTTGTTCAAGTCGGAAATCATGCTGGTGATTTTTTTAGATATAATTCTGGAGTCATATTAGATAAAACTTTTATCATTTCATTGAAACACCTGAATTGTTAAGCTTCAATATTATTCCTCTAATTGCAGAGGAATTGAAAATGTTTTCAATTTTTTTTCAAATCTGTAATGTTAGCCAAAGAGTAGATGTTTTCTTTTACAATTTGCACAAAAAAATATATTTGATCTTGTCGCCAATGCATTTACCTGAAATTAATTCAGTCAAAAAAAGTAAATCAGATATCAAGGCAGTCTCCAAAAATCTGCAGTCATATTTGCCATATCTAATATCATGTCAGTGAACAGTTTTAAAAATCCATAAAATTTGAAATCTAAAATTATGTTACTCATTATTTTTTTTAAATCTGACTTATCTCATCAACTCCAAAATGATTCTTGTAAAATTATTAAAAATAATTACTCTGTAATTATATTGGTCAAATGGCTTTCCGCAAAAAAGTTATTTATTCGAATGCGGATTATTAAAGCCCAGCCGAATTTTATCAGCACCATTGCGCAAACTGGTAAATGGCCGACGGTGCAAAAATAAACATTCAAACCATCAAAAATTACGGAATCCGACCCAATTCTTGCACATACACACTTACAAACAATCAGAAACCAAACATTCAATAACAAATCCTCAGCCGTTGTCATTCGAACCAAAAATCGAGCCGTGTTCTTGAAAGACGAAATTAATTATTACGGACCAAGGTAACCTTTTTCTTCTTGCGTCAGGCCATTTCTTGCGGGATTTCAATCAACAAATCCACCTTTCATATGTTTATTTATGCGGTGATTGTGCGGAAAAGGGAATGCCGGTGTCCAGTCGATGGCGGCGGTCACTAAGGTCGTTCAATCACGTTGGTAGTGCGCAAACACTTTCAAGTTTTAATTAACGCGGAAAAGCGTTTTCGTGAGAAAACGAAAAAAATTAAAGAGTTCAGGTGGGGGGAATTATTAATTTTGCGCAATGTCGAATTAAGGGCAACGCAGAGAAAATAATTTGCAATACGCAGCTGGTGCCGTTTTGTAACGGTCTAAATACGCAATACGTCAATTGGTTCAATCTTACTTAAATGTACAGAAATAGTTTGTACATAATAAATAAATGGTTTTAAAAATAATATAAATAATGAAGGTCGTCTAATTGTAAGTTGGTAGCGCCGTGACTAATTCATCTAATTAATTAAAGTCGTTATGTGATGAAACAATAATTGTTGTAGAGTAGCGATCTAATGATTGTTTATTGTTCCACCATGAGATTATAATTATAACTGTTATTTATAATGAACAACGAGGTTAATCATTAACACTTATTAGTTTTCACGGCTCTTAAATTTTCTCTACTGAGAATATCCTTGGTACTGAAAGTTTTGTATTTATAAATTCAATAAGATTAATGAAAATATTTTTTTATTATGAACTGATTGACGAGGCATTTATTTATTATACTAAATTGCCTAATCTAAATCAAACGACTAAAGCTTTAAAGAGCTTTAATTGCTTAATAAGCATACATAGAATTCAAGTTTGAATATGAAGCTATGCTACTAAAATATGAATAAATATTTTGTTCGTGCGTAGATAAATTTATTTCAAAAGATATTTAATAGTTTTTGAGTGAATTTAAAATTACAATACGGATATTATATTAAGTGCTAAACTTTAAAGTATAAAAGCTGTATAGAAAAACTGGCCCATAGCTTATTTCACAAATTTGATATATCTGTTTATAATATTTTTAAAAGTATGTAAGGTAAATACTAAACAGATACTTCCATCCTAAATAGAAATAAGATGAATATAATAAAGTTTGAATGCTGGACCTCGAACTACCTATAACAGTAGTTCAAATATAAGCGGCCAATATATGAACCCCTTTTCAGTTCCTCCATTGACAATAAATTTCGGTAAATAGTCCTGTAACATTAAAGTAGATGACATATTAACGAAAGTTACCTTACTGTCCTTCAAAATAGTCACCTCCTAAAATCTGCTATACATGTCCTGGAAACTTTTCAAGAAGGAACTGTTAACGGTGGAGGCTTCGACTTCGTTGTACATTATTCTTCACAAATAAAAAACTTTTTTAACTTTGTTTATAACACTGACTTTATTTAGTGACTATAGTTTCGACAATTTTATCAAACTAGAAGACTCCTAGTTTGATAATGACAAGTTAAAATTATCGAAACTATAGCCACTAAATGAAGTCAGTGTTATACAAACAAAGTTAAAAAAGTTTTTTTTATTTTTCAAGAAGGCTTCTTCTGGGATGAAGTTCGAAAGACTCGTTACGTTTAATTGGATGTCAGGAATATCTCTTTCCTTTCAATGCTGCTACATTGAAATTTTGAAATTGAACATCCACCATACTCGCCAGCTCTCAATCCTCCAGACTTCCCACAACTCAAACTCGCTTTGAAAGGAAAGAGATTTGACGATATTCCTGACAACCAACAAAACGTGACGAGAGTAAAAGTGGCTTTCTTTAAAAGTTTTCAAGACTTGTATAGCAGACCTCGGTGGTGCATAGTTATGAGAAGTGACAATTTTGAAGGAGAGTAAGGTAACCTTCATTAATATTTCATCTACATTAATATTACAGGACTATTCACCGAACTTTATTATCAGAGGTTGTATATAACGAAATGCAATATTATTAAACCGTATGCTGAACATTTAAGTTTTAGCACTCACTCATATTCGGTATTAAACTGTCCACTTAAGAATTGTCTTTTCTTGTCAATTTTTTTTGCTGATACTCTTCTTATTCAAAGATTTATGATTATAAATTTAAACAACTTTCATTCGTTCTATATATCTCAACTCAATTAATCTTGAACGAGCGACGCTGGCTTTGGAGTCAACTTGTGTTTAAATACTAAATAACTCAATTAACAAAAAAAATTGATAGAGTTTGTATTGATAACATATTTTTAGTAATTAAAGTTTCCTAATTATAAATTAAATAATAGTTTTTAACGATGATTGTTAGACAAAAGTTTAAATAATGAATTCTCAACACCAAATAAGTAATAGCACAGGGCTATCGTGAATTAAAATTAAATAAATACGAGAAAATAATCGCTAGACATTAAGGACTGAGCGCTGGACACACAATATTGAACATCAATCGAGCAACATGAAATGAAAATCAAGTCAAGCATTAATTACAGAAAATATGTTCAGTTTATTGATCGATATATTTAATTCTATAGAGATCTTATATCACTTGGTGTATTTATATATTTTATACCTGAGTTGTAACAATTTTAGACTGTATTCGAAAAAATATTGCACGATGAACGATATCGTCGATATTAAGCAAAGAACGCATAAAATACTTGGCGATGAATTTCAAATAACTTAGCCTGAACATAAAATAGCTAAGACTGAACTCTGATTAGACGATAGATGTTCATCTGAATTAGCTAAAGCTAAACATCAAATACTGGTTGATTAAGGTTAAACAACTAAGGCTGAATTGTTTAGATTAATTTATTTTCTCTTCAAATCTAGTTAATAAAATATACATATACAATAAAACATACACATATACAGATGTTCATTAAACATATGAAAAATATTCAAGAGGTTATTCTCCAGGCTATTCGAAGAATATTTTGTTCTTTGATAATTTTTGAAAATCAGGACAAACAAAATATTCGACAAAATGAATTTTGATGTATTTAGCGTCCTGCATTTTTAAACGTTATCTTTTAACAGCATTCTAACTACTAAGAACGGCTTTTATCCACTAACAGCAGGCAAGTGAAGCATCGAAAAGAAATCCACTTTGGTCGATTTCATTTGATTATGTCTCGTGATTTATCATTTGGTTAAAACCAAGTGCCGTTTGGCTGTTTCACGTTTATTTTCTGCCTGAATAGTTAAAATTTTGTTAGTGAAGTTTTGGTCATGAACCATTGATCGCCGAGATGACTGATGTGCATTTCATTTATGGACTTTTATTAAAAGTCAAATATACATAAACTTGTACTTTCTTAACTTTACCACTCGGCCTCACTGGTGGCTCTTTAGAAAGGGGACTCCGTGTTTTTCATGTATGTAAAGTTTCATACTTCAAGAAATATTTTTTTATTTAATTCCTGTTGCGCCCTATTTTGTCGTATTGGCATACGACTACGTTGTCATTGTTATATAACTGGGCCATGTCTTCTTCGGAGACGTCATCGTCTCAATTTAGAGGGCCATTTTCCCCTCCTGCATTATTTC
Source organism: Ontholestes murinus (assembly GCA_963969525.1). Taxonomy (NCBI): domain Eukaryota; kingdom Metazoa; phylum Arthropoda; class Insecta; order Coleoptera; family Staphylinidae; genus Ontholestes; species Ontholestes murinus. The sequence goes on along the minus strand of OZ018387.1, from coordinate 69,042,592 downwards.
AACGTTCGTTTCATCTTCGCCGCCTTCCTCATCCGGAGGACTCTCCTCCATCTCATCATTATCATCATCTGAAGAATCATAATCAGTACCATCAATTTGCAACAGTAAACCCATGTTTAGGTTAATGTGTTCCTGTAACATTGCAGTGGTGACTTCTGCGGATAGATTTAGTGTTTAGGAAATTATAGATCCGGTTAATAACTGCGATCTATTGTTTTGTATGGATTTGTTGATTGTAATTTATTACAATCTGGGAGGTTGTATATTTACAATTGTCTGGCCTTAATATTGCTGATTGAAAAACTTTGCAAAGTGTTCATTAAAGCCTTCATGAAATAGGCACATTGAAACGAAGTGGAGAACCAGGACAGCCAATGACAGTAAGAACGATAGAAGTGGACATGATAGAGAATTCAGACACTCATCCACGTATTGCATTCTGTCAATGGCTTTTGCATACATTTGTTGGAATTTTTGCAGCGAATTTTTCAAAAAATTTAATAAGTATTTTTCATAATAGTCACGTATGGTCTAAAAACCCTACATGGGATGCATTAGCAACAAGTAATGCTTAATATTGCACCAGCGCAATTTAATGTGGTTGCTTGTGAGTTTTTAACAAGAACATACGAGGATGGCTTGATTGGACGAAGTGGACCCCATTCATCGAATGCTCGATCTCCGGCCTTAACCCCCTGGATTATTGTCTATTCTAGTGGAGAATGTAAGAGACTTGCGAAATCGGACAACTGCTGGGTGTAACACAATAACAATCGACCCTGGTGTTTTTAATGAGTTCGATAGTCAATAAGAAAAATATATGACGTTATTAACTATTTACTGTACCTATCCTATCTATCTAATATTTACAATATAATCTTCTCCCTAAGTCTGACTACTACTTAGCCAGGTAGTCTCGGCCAATGATGATTTCTTTCTCCAGCGGCACTGTTTTGCCTAATTTAGCATCTTTTTACACTTCCATGCGTCATCAAGCTTTCTCTCTGTCGGCAGGCTCTTACTATCTGTCCAAACGCCTCCATAAAGTTGCGTCTCTTAGCTTTCTATCTCCTTCACTCTAGAAGACTGTACCTCTCAAGTCGTTCAGGCCAGAATCACCAAAGATAATTGTTATATGGTAATCCGGTTCGCCATGATTCTTGCTAATAGATTTACGTAGGGAGCCAGTTGCATTATCTACCTCTATTTAAAATTATCTGCTACTTGGCCAAAAAATTTATCTGTCGTTGTCTTATACATTTTCAAAAACCCGCTCTCATTTAATCTCTCGCAACTAGCAGCATAAGCCAATATCACATAGACAAGGTTGATCTCGTGTTGATGATGGGGCACAGTTTAGTCAACGAACCCCTGTCCTTGTGTATCTGATAAGCGAACGTCTTTGACCAAGAGAGATGTTGGTCGAAGATTTTGTCGAGATATTTAATCTTGTCTTTTATCGGGATTAGTTCCCCTCCAAATGAGAGTTGTGTGGGGATTAATCTTTCGATTTTTAAGGTACGGTCTGCCGAAATGTATGAATACACATGAGAATTGAGCTGGACAGATAGAAAAATGGATTTCACTCTGGAGTACTCCTCGAGCAAATCGTTAGGCAAGATATTCTTTACAACTTTGATTGTATTTCTTATAATATATTCAAAGTAATACATAAATTAAAGAACCACGTACAAAATTTTGGCAGCAAGAATCACGGGCGGAGTTCACTGGTTTCCAATGATCTTCCACTGAGACTGACCACATCCATACACTGTCCAGTAAAACATGTTGACAGATTTTGAATTCTTCTTTTGTAATATATTTAAGCAAATATGCTATTTTTGTCTCTTTTTGGGAAATATAATTGAAATTGGCCTGACATTGCATAACAATAAATTACCATAAAAGTGCCATATATTTATAGACAATTATAGAATTAATAACCTAAACATTCATTATTGTTCCCTGTCAACAACAGCCATGGATTGGTTTAGATTGATTTTGAATCTCATTAGCGTAGTGTAGTTGAAGACAGGGGAGTTAGATACTCAATAGTAAAATACGTTTAACTGTCTGCAACTGCGCTACGCTGATGATGGCCAAAATAACCTTTTTGCAAAATTTGGCCATTTCTCTAATTCTTTCTCCGAGCGTTCACTAGTCTCCTCGAGCACATTGCTTTAAAATCGTTACTCTTGGTCCTCTTCCTCCATACTATTAAGTCAGCTAGAAATAATTCTATATATACTTCACCGATAACTGAAGTAGTCTGGACACTAAATATAATACTTAGCTTATCGGTGAAGTTAAATAGATTTTAAATTAATTACCATAATACATTGAAATAAAACAACACAGTTGGGAGGGTTTCACATTTATTGTTGAACACTGCAACATGTTTCGCCACTCAGTGGCTTAATCAGGATGAATATCAATAATAAATGTGAAACCCTCCCAACTGTGTTTTATTTCAATTACTGAATAAACCAATGACCAAAATTAGTTGTACAGCTTGAACGACTGTACTAAAGAAGTGATCTGTATATTTATTTTTTAAAGTCTGGAGTGGTGATGATCCTACACGACCAACAACCGTAAATTCGAAGTCGGAATTTAAGAACATCGCTCCGTGCACCTTCTGAACATTGCTTTTTATAGCTTCGTTATTTAACCAATATACAATTAAGTTTAAATATTTACTGTACCTACCCTATCTATCTACTATTTACAATATAATCTTATATCTACATTTGATTACTACTTCTCCAGGTGGTCTCAGCATTGTTTGGCTTAATTTGGCCAATTTTATACTTACATGCACTCTCAAGCCTTCTCTCCATCAGCAGGGTCTTGCTTATCTACCCAAACCTCTCCATAAACTTGCGCTTATTAGCTTTTTACCCCCTACACTCTAGCAGACTGTACTTCACAGAGTCGTTGGAATTAGGTGCATCATAGATAATCGTTGAAGAATCCGTAGTTATATGGTAATTTTTTTCACCATGATTCTTGCTGATTTATGGATTTACATGGAAAATAAGTTGCATCGTTTACCTTCATTTAAACTTATCTCTGGATCCCTCGCTTCTTCGCCTATCTAGTAAGTATAGGATCTGGGAGCGATGACAATACCAACACTTCTCTCTGCTAACGTTGTCTTATACACTTTCGCAACCCCGCTCTAATTTCATTTCTCGCGACTGTGAGTAAGCAGCATAAGCCAACGCCGGATAGAGGAGCTTGTAAACTTCTACATTTATTAACATTCTTATGATGATCTTTGTTCATGCCATGTTGGCCAGCTGTGCAGTTAAGGCTTTAGTGGTTCCAATATTACCAGCTCCTGTTATGACCTGACACAAGTGTTCTATACTAAAAGTTAATTTCAATGGTCACCGCCTGCTACTGTTTTTTTTTTAACATTTTTAATAATTATAATTTATCTCATTACCCTATAGCTGTCTGTTTCATTGAGAGCCACCTTGATACCTATTAAATCTAGCAAATTTGGATTGACAGTTTACTGCCTTTTATATTGCCTGAAGTGTATTATTTGTAACTTCACTCTCTTTAGAAGTATTTGGTTAAATAAATTATCCTTCCTTAGAAGGCATCTCAACACAAACTCTTCTGATAAGATCTCAGTTAACCTCTCCTCGTACCTTACATCTGCTGGATGTTAAACTCAATACTTATTTACGACTAAATTGAGCTTGATATTAATCTAATATTTAATAATGACTTAAACGTGTTGGATTTTAAATTTAATACTAAATACAATAATCTAAAGAGAGCTTGACACTAAACTGAAAAATATACTCATAACTAAAATAAGCTGGACATTAAACTGGATACTAAACTAATAATTAAAATGAGCTGAAAACTGAAAATTTATTGACTAAAGTGAGCTTGTAATTAAACTTAGTAATTAACTAATTATTAAAATAAGCTTGGTATTAAACTGAATACTTAACAATCGTTCAAGTGAAATTGTAATTCAACCAATTACTTAAAGAAACATTTAACTGAGTTTAATATTATTGCAATACGTAAAAAATGGCCGAAGTGAGCTAGACAAAAGATAAATAAATAATTAATCTTTATTTAAAAAAATATTAATTAACGAATAAAGTTAATTATACATCAAACTGGATGTTATATATTATCTCAAAAACCATGCACATTTATCTAAATTGAATGATAATAAATTTAATACTTAAATATCTATTGATATGAGCTTAATATTTGACTTAATATCAAAACTTAATGCAAATAATATGATCTTGATTTTTTCATTGATTAAATTATTTCAGTGTAAATTAATTATATATAAATATAATTTTAAATTATAACATTATTACATCTTTTTTGACAGAATATTTTAAAGCAATTTCAACATTACGAACATCAAATAGTAAAACTAAATGATAATCTTGACATCTAAAAACTATCGCAAACATTAATATTATGACCTTCCTGTCGACAACAATAGCAATGTATCGATTTGGATGTGCGGTTTTCACCAGCGAAGCGTAGTTGGAGACAAGAAAACGAAATATTACCACGGAGTTCTCAGTTTAAGATATAGATATCATTAAGGTGACATCTATTGTCTAGGCGCCGCACTGATTTCCCTAATTAAGTAGATAAATCACCGACAATTAGGGAACAGTCAACAACGACAATAAACAATAATTCAATGTTTACATTATTATTGTTAATGGCCGCTATTGACCGTTTCCTAATTGCCAGTAGCTTACGTACTTAATTAGGGAAATCGTCGCAACGTATACATAATAGAATCCATTTTAATGGTGCGTGCGCGATAAATATTACTTGGGATTTAATATATAATTTAATAAATAAATTGATAAATGTCATTCAAGAAAATTGTTTGAAGCCAAGATTTTTTATGATAAATTATGAACAACACAATTCACTTAGGACCATCATTTATATAATAAATTGAAAATATAACAGGGGTGGATTTGTAAATTAGTTTGGTATTATAATTAATTTACCAGTTTCCTGACATATAAATAAATAATATCATAATCGATAGTTAACCTGGAGAGTTAAATACTCCAAAGTAAATATCGATTCCCTGTCTACAACTGCGCTGCGCTGATGAGATCCAAAATAAATTGAAACCGGCCCGTGGTTGTTGTTGACAGAGAACAATAATGAATATAAATAAATTAACTATAAAACAAAACAAGTGTTTAGTTTACAAATCTACCCATGTGATGTAGTTGTATAAGAATATAGAAGCGGAAGTATTAATTTTAGTTGGAAATATTATTAAATAAGTATTACATTATGAGAATTTTTAACATCTAATATTTTTATTCTGGTCAGCTGACAATATTTCATTTATTTTATCTTTTAGTGCTGAATATATTCTGTCTTGTATCTTTGTCTTCTACTCCTAATTTGATCACTGATCCTTGGGTATTTCATAAAGTGACTTATAAAAAAATTTCTTAGAAATAGAACTTTAGACTTTTAGGAAAAATATTTAAAACTATTTCTTTCTTAATAACTTATTTACATCCATAGGAAGGTCACATTGCAATTATTACTATTTTATAGTCATTTATATGCAAACAGTGAAACCCAATTTTCCAATGAAAACCATTTGAAAAAAATAGGGCCATTCTGAATTCAAAACATCACCACCGCTTACGTAAACCCTCCCGGCAATTATCCGTGTCAAAGTTGGCAATACTGCTCGAGGTCAGATCTGGTACAAGTGTGCGCACTTAGAATAATAAGACACATGCCTGATAAAACTCTGTTGGTGGTTGTTACGTAACGCGAACGCTTTCTAATAACGTTATTTGTTGACGATTAACATACGCGAGTACGCTTAATTATTTTACCTAATTAGTTCCTAAACGCATTCTTCCACGCCGTCTGCCGACTACCGTCAACGTGAAGACGATCTCATCAATTATTCAGACCAGAAGAAATTATCTGGGTAATGGCAGAAAGTGGAACTTGCTGGGATTGTGTAATACCAGTTGTACTAGAGCTAATAGCGATATATTTAAGTGTATTATTAAGCTATTAGATTGTATTTCTTATATATATATATATATATATATATATATATATATATATATATATATATATATATATATATATATGAAAAATTTACTAATAATTTTGACTTAAAAAAAGATTTATTGATTAAGAAATATTAAATAAAATTAATACTTTCGCTGTTACATTCTTGATGGAACATAATTACAGGGGTGGATTTGTAAATGAAAGTCTTGTTTTGTTCCATAATTACTTTATCAGTTTCCGGACATATGTTTCGACAATTACTTGTCATTTTAAAAGGTAAAGATAAAAATTCACCCCTTCAGTAATCACAGTACACCTTTGAACATGACAAGTAATTGTCGAAACATATGTCAGGAAACTGATAAAGTAATTATGGAACAAAACATGACTTTCATTTACAAGTCCACCTCTGTAAATATTAAATGACTAAAAACGCTTTGCAAAAACCGCTTGTGGGCCTATAGTCCGAGATTGTAGGTCATTTTTAGTCTAAACTTCTGCGAAATTATCATTAGGACTTTGGGATTGAGACGTTTTAGTCATGCTTTGATATGGAACCGTATCACTGAGAAGTTAGGATGGCCCAAGAATTAATTTAGTACAAATTGGGATATTAAGAGGCTTTAAATTTTTGGTATCGTATTGCGAAAATTTTATTCCGTAGGTAATATTCTCATCTATTTTATTCTAAAAGTCTTTGATAATCTACATCACACTGGGATTTTTAGAATTTTATTCCGTTTATCAACGTGAAGAAAAATCAAAAACGTTTTATTCATCAATTGATATTAAATTTATTCAGAGAAAGAAGATATACTATTACTATTACACCTATTATTCAAAGCATTGCACTACACTACTGAGATTATAAATATACAGAATTGTGGTTTCTGTTTCTAAGAAAACGGTAATTCAAAGAAAAAGTTTTATCAATATTATCAAATTATAAACCTTATATAAATAAACTAAAATAACTTTTAACACATGTGTTAAATTATAGGTCAGTTCAGTAAAGCGTTAAAATTGCGTAGGCTTGAAGTATTAAATCGATCTTATACCAATAAATAAACAAGTAATTACACCGACCAATAACACATTTTCCAACCTATCATTAACGCTGCAAAAATGATGCAATTTTAATCACCTTCAACTTTTCTAACAACTTTTTTTTTATTTTGAATAGTTTAAATTTCACTTGCAATAATTGCTAATAACCCTTGACTCATATATCAACATTTTTTTCTTTCTATAGCCGTTGCATAACTCTTATTTTACGATCTGCACACGTTCATTTTTCGTCTCGAATCGATTACCCAACAGCTGGAGTGAATATTAATTGTCGAATTTTGAAACGTTTCGAGTAAATGTCAGTCGAGATCTTCATTCGCCGGCGCGCATTTTCACCCAATATTCACTTTCTACCGGTTCACTTTCATTTTTATTGCGAGCTCGCGGTGTTCTACGAGATCAGGTTGCATTCTATTTCGTTTTTATTGGCCGGCTCGGTGCTAAAAAGACAATTGCGAAGAATGTCAGCAGTTTTAATTTCTTATTTTTTTGTATCAACGTGGACGGATATAAATTTCTCCAGCTCGAGGATAAACATACATTGTTACATAATTTTTGGTTTTTGTAGGTGCATTTAGAGTAATTATCTCAGTTATGTAATATTCGAGTGTGTAGAAAATTTTCTGTAATTTTTTCTTGGTATTATTATTTTTAAATCAGTATTGTATTAAATAATAGGAAAACTGAAGTGTAAACAAATAAATGTTATAATGCATTTGTAGGGTGGGTATATTAGTATAAAGCCACCCTTTAATTATAAGGCAACCATCAAGAGGTTTATTTGTAATAATTTCAAATAAAATAATGTTTTATATTGATACATTATTAAGAAAACTATATTTTATTACTCTAGCTTTAATTGTACTAAACTGAAAGTGCAATAATGGTCAATCACCTACCCTATAACATATATTTCTTTCTTCTACCAAAAGATATTTTTTGTTTATTTTCTTTATAATATTCACTTTGCTAATAAAAACTACGTATTTTTCTATCTTACATAAAAACAAGGTTTTCTTCATTGACCATAAACACTTGATGATTTATAATTTATTAATAAAATCCATAAACCGTGTCAAGTAAGTAAAATAAAAAAATGTATATGCATGGTGGGTGAGTTTCGCATACCTTCTCTATATGCCATTATGAGATTTATTTGCAGTGATTATTGCAGTATAAGAAACATTTGATAATAAACCATTATTAAAAGTTCTATAATTATTAAAGAGAAAGATTACTTATAATCTAGTAAATTGATAGGTGTTACATTAGCCACACACCAAGCCAATAAATTAATTATATCTTCAAACAAAATACTGTTTTCTTGCATCATTAAATGGATACTAAATGAAATGTTCTATAAAAAATCTCATAAATGTCAACATGACATAATTTATATGTTTACATTCTGAAAACAAATAAGCAGAAGAGTCCTGAAAACGGAATTGGGCGAGAGTGGAAGATCACGTAGACTTGAACTTGAGCCTTTCCACGTGAAGTCAAAACTTGTACTTATAGAATTATTTGTCAGTCTTGAAACAATTATATTCACGTTAGTTATATAAATAAATATCAAATATCAAAGTGAACTAAGACCGGTTAGTAACATATGTTATTGTTAAACACAACTGGAAGTAGTTGGTAATTTGATGATGATATAGCGTATTAAAAAAACAAACCATGAAGTGATTATCGATTTACTCAGCTCAAATAAACTTCACCTTTACAGAAAGAAAAAAAAGTAGCACTTACGACTCATTATTTCGAGTGCTAGCAAGAAAAAGCTTCGTTTCTACCAAGTTTACAGCTTTCTGTTATTATAAACCTCTAACAACAGATCGTTGCAAGATTTTCTAATATCGCTCATATAATCATTCACCTCATCGAGACAGAATTACGATTTTAATATAAATTATTCCAAAAACTAAAGAGCAGATTTATAAACGCACAAGTTTTTACTTATGCGTTACCAGATAAAAAACTCGTGTTAATTGCGATAGAATTAATGATGAAAATGAAATTGTCTTACAATAATAAAAGATTGACAAGAGAATGTTATCAGATATTAGGTGGTAAGGAAATAATTCCTTTAGGAAGTAGAGCGGACAGAGAATTTTGATAAATAGCTAAGTATAATAAAATTCTAATTAAGAAATTGCCATACTTCTCTTAAAAGGAACCAACAGTTCAATAAACCTGATGGCTCAAAAACTTTTAATTGTTTGGTACTGAAGGCGTTTACTTCGTAATACATTTTTAAATTATAAATACTATAAAACTACTTGTTAATATCACAAGGATTGGATTATTAATTAAAAAAATATTTTTATTTTATATTAAACTCCTAAGTCTAACTTTATTTATAAACACCGAAATGAAACGATTTACAGAAAAACTACATTCTTAGTTATTATAAAAAACCGTTTACAAAAAACCGTAGAATTGGGGAGATTTCGAAGGATCAGGAGAGTTATTTAATCGTAAAACCCTTAGTATGTGGAAGGAAAATATTTAAACCAACGTGCAAAATATTCAGTATATTCATTGCAATTGAAACCCGAATGAAAAATTTCACTTCTTTATTAATTGTTAAATTAATAAAAAACTGTTTTTGATAATGTTAATCTTGTGAACGAAATGTACATTTAACAATTAATAAACAAGTAAAGTAGCGTAAAGTCAGGAATAAATTGTAGTGTTACTTTCAAAACACTTTCCGTAAACTCACACCATCAATAGTGAATTGAAATCCGGTTATTGTGGTTCTGATAGATCAGTATTTTTGTTTCATTAATTTGAAATTAATTGTTTAATAAAGAAAAGTTTAAACCGTTATGTAATTTTAATGACGGTTAAATATTAAACTCCTTGTTATTACACAAATGATTTCAAATAAACCTTTTTATAATAAAATCATCCTTAAAGGGTAGGTTTGTGGTTATCCATCCTTTCTGCGTAAACATTTTTCATTACGGATCCGTTTTATAAATTAGTCGAACACTGGCTTATCTAGCAATAATTAGATGGTGTAATAGTGGACATCTACTTAAGCAGCATATTTATTTCAGTTTATTTATATTTTTAAAATTTGCATATAATACACAGATAAATGAGTTTCTATTAAATACGTTATTCAATAAATAATTTAAGTGTGTTTAAGTCAATAAATATATCTATACTTGCAAAATAATTGTAGGTTGCTATTTATTATAAACGATTGAAAATGGGTCTAAGTTTTCTCCAGATTTACTATTCAAAAAAAGATGAAAATAATTCGATTGCCACTAGAGATGGTTATATTTGTCTCATTGCCAAAAAGGAGCCATGGAAATGGAAAAGTCAATTATGTGCAGTATGTATTGCGAATATTGAAAATTCTAACGAAAACCGAAACGAGTAAAAAAGGTAATACCACCAAGGGCCTTCAAAGCAGCAAAATCCGCTTCATGTAATATTCCATATGATAAATCTCCCAATTTGTTTAGCATATATTTGTAAAGCCGTTAATAATAATTTTTAATGCATAAATTAAATCCGGATGTTTTCCTAATACTTGGAAGAGAGCTGTCATTACTCCTGTTTTTATAAAAGGTGATCACTCACTCCTTCAAAACTATCGAGCTACAGCAATCTTATCTAATATCTTTTCCAAGACATTTGAACAAATAATATATTATTTTCTGTATAACCATGTAAAAAAATATATTTCACCACTTCAACATGGGTTTATGTCTGGCATCAATTACGCAATATCTAAGCCAAAGCCTTGATAATAGAGGTCAAACGGATGTTATCTATACAGATCTATCCCGTGCGTTTGATATGATTGATCATAACATTTTACTTAACAAACTCAGTCAATTTGGTCTCACAGAACACACCATTGCATTTTTGTCATCTTACCTAAAACAACGAATTAACTATGTATATTTTAATGGATTTAAGTCGTTTGTGTTAAATTCGACCTCAGGTGTTCCTCAAGGTTCCAACTTAGGCCCTCTACTTTTTATAGCATTTATTAATGATCTAATTGCATCTCTATCGTCCCCGGCACTTGCCTACGCTGATGATATTAAAATTTATGCCTCGATAAGGTCTTTCGAAGATTGTATGCTTTTACAGAATGATTTAAATACCATATCGCGCTGGTGTTGTACAAACAGACTTTGTTTTAATGTCAGTAAATGTAGTGTTGTCTCTTACACTCGCAAAGAACTAATCACTAATTTTAATTATAATATTGATGGTACTACAATTCCAACAAATTCAAGTATAAAGGATTTAGGTGTTACTTTTGATTGTCGATTAAATTTTATAGAACATATTGATAATATCACCCAATCCGCAATTAGAATGTTAGGCTTTTTATGCGCACCTCTAACAGTTTTAGTAATACTTCGCTTTTCAAAACTTTGTACTTCTCCTTAGTGCGCAGCAAGCCAGAATATGGTCCGATTATTTGGTATCCATGTTACGTGAATAGTGATCTTAAAGTTAAGCGTGTACAAAGACGTTTTTTTAAAATACTTATCATACAAAGTGGATCATGTATACCCAGAAAGAAACACCGATTATCATCAATTGTTATTAAGGCATGATGTTTGCTCCTTGTCGGCTCGTCGTGAAGAATTTAGTGCCGAATTTTTGTTCAAATTAATTAATAATGTTATTGATTGCTCTTATATGCTAAGCAATGTGAATGTTTACGCTCCAACAGTAGTATTTAGAAATTTACCTATTTTCAAGTTACCATTTGCGAAAAGTAATGCCTTAGGTAAGTCGCCTATAAGCCACATGTGCCGCAATGCAAATAAGCACGTTCGTGATTGTAGTTACTTGTTTAAATTTTTTCCCCTTATTTGTTCTTCCGTTGGGCAATAAAGAAATTATTATTATTATTATTATTATGTTTAGCAGCTTAGTCATTTGCTATAAAATTATAAATTCATTATATCTTGTTTTAATGCTAATAGTACTACATCTGTCAGTTCTACAGATACTGAAATTGATAAAACCTAATTCAGAATCCATGACAGAATTATCTAACCATGTCCTCATGAAAATAACATCACAAATAGGTGTTTACGTTTTTAACATAAATCCTATTATTTTGGAAGTAGATGCTTAGTTTATTTTAGCTGAAGATTTTACCAACTGATGGATTACCGTTTATGTACTTAACAGTTGTCGGTTTTACTCTCATTTCTTTGTCTTGCGAGTTATTTTCTTATTTTTAATGGTCGTGTTAAAATATAGTACTATATTTATATATTTTATAAAATCAGATTTTACCAGTATCGATTGCTTGTGTTAATCTGATTATATTACGAGAATTAGAACAATTTGTAGGGCGAGATAGCGGGTAGCAACCTATCCTCAATATATATTTTTGTATCAAAACGTGTTTTTGTTATATTTTACCATTCACATTTACATTACACGAGAACCATCTAGAAAGTAATGCCAGTTAGGGCATATAATATATACAAAGAGTAATATAATTATAAAATTACTTAAATATTAATTTTGTATTTGTAAGGAAGATACCTTAAACTACTTCTCAGAATAGTCACCTCGTCTATATTTAATCGCGAAAATATAATTCACTGAAGAATATTTTTCTATTACGAGACTTTTGATACATCCAATGGTCAATTATGTTTATTAAGTCATCTATTATACCAGCGTTCCTAGAAACGCGGGTGTCTGCTGTTTGGTTATGTTTACTTGTTGATGCATGACAGTATGTTGAGTGCTGCTAACTACATGATAAAAGATATTGCAAAAATACATTCTTGTCACAAAATAAATACCAATAAGAGTCAAAATATTTAATTGAAGGTTAGTATATTACATTTATAATTATATTTCAACGATACAAATATGATTTGGAAGAAAAATCATCGTACAAAAAGAGATGTATCATATCTGATACATTGTGCTTAACTGGAAAATTTATATTATATATAATATTATTTCTTCAATAGCCAATAATTTGAAGATATAGTATATACAAAAGCAGTTGGAAAATATAATTGCAAATTTATCAGAAAGTGAAGACGATTTTGACAACGAAGATGATAGTGATGATGAAATGTACATTTCATGGACCAAGAAATGACAAAATCTATATTGAATATGATTATCGAATTCGATGATGGTTTATTGCTTGAAAATCAAAATGACTTGGAGAATATCAGAGATACTGAAGAAGAAGAAGTTCAAAGATATAAAGAAGAGCTAGTAGAGGAAAAAAATCAAGCTGAAGAACTAGAAAATTTGAGGAAAATTGAAGAAATTTCAACCGTCATTTGGAAGGATAATCAATTAGTGACACGACACTTATCGTCCTTCACTGGAGAGTTACCTTTCTCACAGGTAAAACGATTTGACAAATATAAAAATAAACATATCTATATTTCATGTCCCAATCTTGTAAAAGAGTATAGCCGACATATGGGTGGCGTTGACCTTTTTGACGGACTGATTCAGTGCTATAAGAATGCGCATATAAAAATGGTATATACGATTATTTTATCATCTAGTGGACATGACTATAATAAATTCGTGGTTATTGTACAGAAAAATTAGAACTGGTCGCGGTGAGAAATATTTACTGAATTTGCTCATTGTTTGGCAACCAAGAAAATAAGATTCCAAGTAAAAAAAGAAGGCCATGTAACTTAGAAAGAACCATTAAAGCCAAAAAGATACGTTCTACTACAACAGCATATGTACCTCCAAAAGATGTACGCCAGGATTCCTATAATCATTGGCCAATTTATGAAGAAAAAAGACAACGTTGCAAAATGTACATTCATTTTCATTTATAAAATGTATGTGAGTGCAAACCACATACATATGCCTTAATAAAAATAATAATTGTTTTGTTCAATTTCATACTAAATAAGATCTGTCTATTTTATTGCCACTTAAGCACAAAGTAGCAGATATGATACATCCATATTTTTTTAAATGAGTAGTTAAATCTTAAATGTTTTTTTCATTATTTTTCTCATATTCACAGACTAAAACTACACCGGAAAATATTTTTTTCGAACCGGTATGAAAAATTGCGCAGTGTAGGGTTAAAGTAAAGGAGCCAGATATATTTAAAGCGTGCATAAATCAAATTACTAGGCCTATTGGGGAAAGTTTCGCTTCTTGAAATAACTGACTTATCATTCTGTGACGGTACCCTAAATGTAAAAGTAAGTACATGAATTCCACAAAAGAAAACCCATCAAAGATAAGATAACGGTATTATCTGATATACAAATGAACTAAAACAAATGCGCGAAATCCTGTTATTAAGGAAAGAGGGCGCAAAAGAAATATAGAATCAATTTTCAAGAAATACAAATAGCCGCAAATAATGAATACATTTAAAATCTGCTAAAACTTTGACAATAAAATAATTGTACCACTAAGTCAGAAGATTTTAACATATTCTATTGCAAATAAAATAATATCCAAAATGGATTTTAAATATATTGATTTATATAATGATTATAGTAAAACATGATGTAAACTGTAATAGTTCCTTTTCATTCGAAGAAGTTAGTACAATTCAGATAAGAGAAAATATTAATAGCTTAAGAAACTCAAACTCTATAGACATTTATTTAATATCAACTAATATTCTTAAGTATTTAGTAGACGTGTATACTTCCAATTTATTAAACAGATGACAAATTAAATATTAATAATTATAGGATGATTTCTTTGCTGCCAATATTTTCAAAAATATTGGAATAAATTTTGTTCAATTTTTACTCCAAGAACATACTGCATAATAATCAATATGGGTTTCGCAAGGGACGATCAACGAGTAATGCAGTCACAGTGAAGTCATTTTTGACCTAACTAAAGAGTTTGACTGGGTACCTCAACATATTTTACTTAGGAAATTGTATTATTACAACTTTGATTCACTCAGTTGTCGCCTACCAAAATCCATATTTGTGTGATCGCACCAACTTGTCTTTGTTAATGAAGTAAGTCTAACGCTTTGACAAATAACTATGGGCTCTCTCAAGGATCAATATTTGGAGAACTCTTGTTCCTCATTTATGGTAATGATCTTCCTGAACATGTTGATAATGGCAATATTATTATGAATGCTGACAATACTGCTTCCAGTAGTAAGTCATTTAACTATAACGAGTCACACCAGAGTAGAGATGTAATAAATAACAATAACAACAGTATTCATCTGCCTGATGAAATCACTGTGTGGTGAAATATGTTGCAGTGTTCAACAATAAATGTGAAACCTTCCCAACTGTGTTGTTTTATTTCAAAATAACAATGTTTGGTAAATAATCTTCAAATCCAGAGAAAACTATTCACCTAACATTCTCATTAAAGGCTGACAATCTCGAGTATGTGTACTAATGTATTGCAAAAACTTATATATAAATGAATAACAATCAAGGTATTTTGAAGCACTATTGATGGTGAATATTTATATATTAAATAATAAATAAACTTAAGCAATCGACTGAGTAAGTCTACATATGTACTAAGAAGGACTAGCCACTTATTACCAAAGACATCATTACTATCGGTATACTTTGATCATTTTCATTTCCAGCTTTTATACGGAATTAAAGTCATATTTAATTTAAAAACTTTTTATGACATTTTTAAACAACGATTTTTCTGATGTTTAATATATTTCTCTGTGTCAACTATGTATTGGTTAAAAATTTATCATTTATTATATGATACAAATACTATTATATATCTTGTTAAGGTTGATTTAACTTTAATTATGTTTTCTACTATTTAATTTTGTTTTGTTTTGACATTAATATTAATCTGAATACTTAGTGTCAACTTTTTATTCTAATTAAAAGTAATATAAGCAAGAATAAATAATATTATAAATAATATGTTAATTTGCAGCATCGGATTAATGCTGTTGGATTATAAATGCATATTTGTAGTGACAACTTTGTTATAATTTAACGCAGTTTTATTGCGTAAGAGCTGACCAGAAAAAGGAAAATCCTTATTTGGGTCACATCGTGCGCTGGGTTTCCATTTACAATAAACTTATCTCTAAATCATATTTTATTATCCATAGGAAGTATTTTACGTAAACAAATAGGAATAATTGCTCAATTAAAATTCTTATTACAAAATGTAGGAATAATTTTATTAATCAATAAAATAGTGTTGAAATATTACGTATGCTTTTTAATTTTATGATTATATTCAAAGATCAATCAATTTTTGTACGATGTTTATTTACTTGTAATTTATAATCAGCGACTTAATTTAAACTGTCGTTAATATATTGCACCATAATAATAATGAAATAAAATAAATAAAGCTATTAAAGATCGTAAATGATATTTGTATCTGCTTTCAAAAGTCTATATTCATTATTTAAAGATTACATAGTTATTAATAATTGATCCCTGTCAACAACAGCCATGGACCGGTTTCGATCTATTTTGGATCTCATCACCAAACAATTGGAAACAGGGAAACGTTTTTTTTTATGAGAGTAGAGGAAATCCTGCATGGATACCTCACCTCCGAGATCGCCGTTGTGACTAGTCTAGAACCTGAAGGTCTTTTTTAGTCGGATCTCCAATGGTGGAACGCTATGAATTAGAGAGGGAAACGAGTTTTACTTTGGAGTATTTAACTCTCCGGATAAACCGCCAATCAAGATATTATCATAAAGGTACCATCTATTGTCTTAGCGTTCCGCTAGAACCCTGTTTGAGTGGACAGTGTTTATTCACTCTAACAGGTTTCTAGTGCAGTGCTTAGATAATAGATAGCACCTTTATGGTAATATCTTAATTTTGTAATTGTTAAAACTTGATGTAAATAATACTAGCGAAACGTATCAGGTGTTAATAAATTTCTTCTCTATATTAATCCTATCAACCAATTATTTATGAACTATGTACGTATATCTACGTTAAAAATACACATTTTATTCTCAAATATGATAAAAGGCCTTAGGAGCCAATCATAAAACAACGTCAATTTTAATATATTTATAAAAAGTATTCACTTAAAACTACTAACTATCTAGTTAAGTGATTTGTTTGTTATGTCGTAATAAAATCATGGTATAACTATATATAACTACCTAAATGACTTTTATATTTTATTGCTGGAGAATAATAATACCAACTACCTCTGTAATATATTTCTTTCTGTTTGTTTTTGCTTCTTTTACAAATAAGTATATTTACATAGAAATGTGAAAATTTGCATATAAGAAGTTTTGCCAATTTATTTAAAAATATAAGTGGCTATATGTTCGACTAACAGCTAGTCATTATCAAACATAAAGTGACTAGCTGTTAGCCGAAATTATAGTTACGTGTAATTTGAAATAAAGTGGTAAAACAAAGTCATCGTGTCTCCTTCTGTATTATATTCTTGACAAAGTAGACGCCTCCACAATTAAACATTGTATACATGCTTTAATAGTTTTTTTTCTTTTAAAGGAAATTGATGCTGGTGATAACGTGAGAGAAAAACGCCATCAAGACGTTAAATTCGGAGTGAAAAACGCCATCCTCGGATTCGTCTTTAATGTGAGTACAGCTTTAACCTAGCATTATGTAGTATTAGTAGCATTATAAAGGAAATGCAAAAAAACACTTTGTTGTATGTATGATCAAAATCCGGTTTTGAAATAATATGAAGAAACTACTACAGCAAAGTGTTTTGATTTTAATATTTAATTAAAAGTATTAAAATTGCTTTAGTTTATTTGACATGCATGCCTTTTTATCGCTTTCGCTTATCTTTCCTAACACATCACATCCTTGGGTGGCTTGAGGCTGGGCGTCAACAGAAAAAAAAATCACACAAAAGAAATCAATGTCGGTCAAAAAATTTGCAGAAAATCAATTCCTTCATCGACCAGAAGACCAGATGGGTCGACCAATTGGACAGAACGAATATCGCTAAAAACAAACAGCACGGAATCGAGCCGCCCAAGGATCCGGTGTCGACGCTGTCGGGCGTCATTTCCGGCGCCATCGGTGAGAAGCTCCAGGCCGCAGGGCCGCTGATCGGCGTCGCCGTCCAGACCCTCACTAGCGGCTCCGGGGGATTATCCGGCGGCTCCGGAGGCTTCAACATCGGCTCCCTTCTGGGTGGTCTGAGCGGTGGCGGCGGCGCCGGCGGTGGTGCCGAAGCGCACGCCGAAGTCTCCGCTGGTTTCTCCGGATAAAACAAAATTAAAAAAAAAAACTTGCTGATTGCTAAAAGAATGAAAACATAAAAAGGGAGTCATTAATTAGTTAACAATCAATGGGAGTCATTTGTATACAAAATATTTAGTTAGTAATAAAATAATGAAATGGAAAGACAGCGTGCGAGTCATTAGGTTGCTTATTTATTCCCTTAAGAATAGACTTATTGTTTGTTTGTTTTTTGTACATAGCACGATTTCACCCTCCTATTATGCGGACCTTATCCTCCTGTCTCGTGTATGTAAACTAGTACCAATTACTATTACCATTTGTAAATAAACGTTTTAATAAAGATTTTTTAATACTTAAATTTTATGTAATATTAATACATCAATACGATATATCCTAATAAAAAACAAAAAATATAACAGGCCATATAAAAAGTCTCCGCGGTTTTTCGCCACAATCCTGCTCTGATACCTTATCTCGAGTAACTGTCACCCGATTGTCGCGAAAGAACAAATGCTTAAAATGTAACATTCCTGCTCAAATTTTTGCCAAGATAGTTTTCTAATTCGTTGCTCGTGTAAAAAGTTATATTAATTTGAAAATGAGTGAAATATCTGAAGAAATACGGTATGTGATGATTTTTTTACTATAAAAAAGGCAAAACCGCTGCAAGAACATGCTAAAAAAAATTTGAAGTGTACGGCGAAAATCTGTTAGTAAACGAAGGACCTAGAAGTGGTTTGCTAGATTCCGTTCCGGAAAATGGGTTGTTAAAGATGTACCTCGCTCTGGGCGGCCAATAACTGAAAGAGTCGATGTAATTTTGCAACTGGTGGAGCAAGACGAGGAACTAAACATCAGTCATATGACACATGAATTAACAGAGAGACGTTTAATTTGACCGAAATACCATCAGTGATATGTTGTTAAAACGAAACAAAATAGACCCATTTTTGAAACGAATGATTACTGGTGATGAAAAACGAGTGAAATACGAAAACATCCAATGCAATTGATCATGGTCAAAGGCTCCTCAAACAACTTCAAAGCCTGAATTGACGACAAAAAAGCTTCTGAATAACAGAAAAACGTTTAACTTTTTTCTGTTATTCATTAAAAATGTACTACGAAGTGAAAGCCTCCAAAATTCAAGATATAAAAAAGCTTTTCTTGAGTGTTTGGTGGGACTGGAAGGGAATTGTCTATTATGCGCAGTTGCAATCTGGCAAAACTATCAATTCAGTCCTGTAGTGTACACAACTCGACCGTTTTAATGAAGCAATCAAAGAAAAGAGACCAGATTTTCCAAAAGAAAGGGAGTTGTCTTTCTTCATGACAATGCACGGCCACACACATCTTTGATGACTCGGAACAAATTGACGAAACTTGGTTGAGAAGTTTTGATGCATTGCACCTTGCACCATCTGACTATCATATCTCTGCAAATCTCCCTTGATAGTAAGAAATTGGCCTACCGAAACGCCAAGTTTTTCGCCGATAAACCACAGGAGTTATACATCAATGGAATTATGATATTTCCAGATAAATGGCAAAATTTCAAAGATAATAATGGTCAATATGTACTTGATTGAAATTGATTTTCAATAAAAAAAATGTTTGTTCAAATATGTACGAAAAAACCGCGGAGACGTTTTATACGACCCAATATAATGTATATAAATCTCAAATAAATAATTATAATATGACAGTTTAAGTACTTTATAAAGAGTTTTCAGCTAGTACTTCATTTCTTAAAATCTCGTTTATTTTGATAATCATCATCATCACAGATATTGATTCGATTGCCTTTATATAGATTATGTATTTAAAATACCTACAGAAAATAATTAAGTGGTTTTAAATCACATGATCGAGTCGGCCACATTACACTTGAATTTCTTGAAATTATGCGATCAGCAAATTAGGTTTCCTATAAATTCATTATTTCGCTGGTTGTGTAACTTGCGGCACCGTCCTGTTAAAACCATATGTTAGTGATACCCATATATCAATAATAAGAACGTAGAGAAATTGATAAATTTGGATTTTCTTCACCACTTTCACTCAAATTAATGAACCAAATTCTTAATAGCGGTCAGAAAGACGATTTTATTTTACGAAATATAAATTTTAATGATCCACCATTTTCATAGTGGATTTTTATTAGTTTAAAGCGATTTTCTAGCGAAATTGAATTCATTGTAACAATTGCTAAAGGTTCTACTATTTATATGTCATGAAAATAAATGTAGTTTTGACATTTATTTTTATGACATATCAATAGTAGTAGTTATACCGATTAAAAACAAAGTTCTTGTTGAAGAATCCGGCATAAATTTACAGAACAAATAGAAATATCGACCAAATGCATTAATAAATCCTAATTCATTTTCTTTATTTCTATTCTATTAGACAATTGCAAATGTATCATAAAATTTTTGACATATCATAGATATATTTTAGAATAATACCTACAATTTTCATGGATCTGAACCATCAACTGACCGCTAGGTACCTAATACTCATGAACAGGAGACCTTTTCGTTAGCCTATTATGGAGATATAAAAAGAGAAATTAAGATATTACCTGATACTTATAATTAGAAAAAAATCGAAAATATTTCGTAAATCTATAGTCTTATTAAGACAACAAAATGAGTCTTATTAAGACAACAAAAATAAATCACTTTTAAAACAACTACTTCTCTGGCTAATACCTCGACAGACATTGAATAATACAAAAGTAATTTGCGTGTTATAAATAGCAAGGCTACCAAAGCCAGAAAAATAGTTGTTTCAAAAATGATTTGTTTTTGTAGTCGAAATAAGACTCATTTGTTGTAGATTTATGAAATATTTTCGTGTTTTTTCTAATTATTTGTTAATTTTCTACAACGTTAAGGACTTTCTTACATTTTTATTATTACCTGATAGTTTTAAAATATGTTTTATATTATTTTTATATATTTTGTAAACCTATAAGGAAGGTCAATAATTCGAACACTTCTTTAACTACGATTTTATTGATTCATCAGCCCTAGATATATTTTTTATATATCTTGAATTACATTTAACACACTTGCGGTTGTAATTTTATACTTTTTAGGTCTGTCCTACTATTTATTTCTGATCACTTGAAATGAGTTTATTATTATTATCTATTATCTTGACTAGAAACGTTGAAATTTCGTTGATCTTGACTTGAAGCTGATTGTTTAATAAACATATTTGTGAATTGTATGTGCATTATGATATGCAACAGTATAACTGACTTAATTAATTAAATAAATAAATAAATTAAGATTTGAATCAAATTATTATTGTTTGAATAATGCTGTTTCGGCGTCTTCAAATCAGATCTCGTGTATAATACTGGCAAGGGATTAGATGGTGATTTTCCCTGGATTTTTCTTCGTGGATAGTGCAGTTCTTTTTATGTTGAATCTGAAAGTACAATGGCATATGTATAAAACAAAAATGATCAATTTGTAGTTATTATTATCTAATTTTTGATTTTATATTTCTTTTATACTTTGTTTATTAGTTGTTTTATTTAGGATTGTAGAATACAGTTGTAACAATTTAAAATATTTACCTTTCTGGTTAATTTTAGTAAAGCGAATTATTTTTGGTAATTTCGATTTTTAAATTTTGAACAGTATAGAGATTTAGATGATTCAACTACATTTCACAATTGAATTTTAGTTCTTGCATGGATGTTTCGTTTGGCGTGATGTTGACTTTGTTTGATTTACATTTTTGAGTGCCTTTTGTTTATTTCAAGACGTCGCGAATTAATATTTTCCATTTATAACTTCAATTTCCACTTGTATATTTATCTTTATTTTCATTTATATTTAACATTTGAATATCGAATAGAGATGATGCACTGATGGTCACTGAAAAGATATTTTGATTTTAAGAACTTTACAAAAAAAATAAAAACCAATGGAAATAGATACAGATGATAAATGTTGTACTCATCGGGTTTCGACAATTATTTTATAAAATTTTGATCTCAACTAAAATTTAATTTTTAGAAAATGATATACACAAAAGATGTATTTGATATTTTCCTCTAATTCGTAATATAATACATGACTATCTCAGTTGTAGTTGTCTTACTTCTTTCCGCCCCATTCTCGTCAGTATCTTTACCCTGGCCTCATTTTCTCTCATCCACTCTCTCATGCTTTTACATCCATCCACCAAATCCTTTATTACTTCCTACATTCCTACGTATCCATCCCGTTCTCACATAGCATTCTTCGTATCTTTCGCACATTTATTTCTTACTCCCTCTCTCCTCCGTCCCGCATCATCTCGCTCTTGCCAAGGTCACCCCTTCTTCGCTTCTGAAGCGGTTATTCTCCAGGTACCTTGGCCTTCTCCTATGAACCTGCCACTCCCTACAGCCCTTATTGCATTCACTTCATACATCCTTGTCTCTCTTGCATCTCCACATCCTTCACTTTCTCATGCACCAAAACCGCCACATTCACCCCTTACTCTAGCCACTTATTCACGATCCCCTCTGACCCTCTTATACATTCTCCTCCTTCCAACTCTCCATCTACCCATGTTTTCCTGGTGAAGGAGGTATTCACCAATCTCTCCTCGTCTAAACCCCTCATTTTTATTTCATACTTGGCTACTCTCCTTAACATTTCACTCCACAGTCGTTTTCTAAAGCGGTATATATTTAAAGCGCATTTTCTCTACACCAAACGTACCACTGTTTTCTCTCTAATCTTTCATAGATCCTGACCCTCCATACCTTCGCTCCATACATCAAGTTTGCCTTACGTATGCACCCCATACGTCACAAATTACTCTCGCACTGTTATATATCCTCCCTATCTTTCTCTCACCACCTCCCACGCTTTCCTCGCCTTTCCCTGTACCCACTTGATATGCTCCTCATAACCTCTCTTAAACAGCTCTTAAACATAAACCTCAGACACTTGATACTTTCACCCTTTGTACCTTTCCCTCCCTTCCATTATTCCTAAATCTCATCCATTTCGTGTTTTCAACATTCACTCTCAAATCATTCCTGTAGATGTATATCTCCACCCTCGCTAACATATCTCGTATTCCTTCCCACTCCGTCGCTATTAACACCATATCATTCGCATACTTCGCATAACATAAAGTATGTTTGATCCTTTTATTATTTGATTTGCAAACATAATTCAAAATATAATTGATTTTGTCCTTTAATATTTCTTTAATATTTTCTTCGTGTCTATATTTTAAATGGTTTTGTATAGTTATGAATTATTTCTTACCGATTTTTGTTGTATTTCACTATGTCGAAAAAGTCTACTTTTCGGTATGACCAAATGTTCTTCTAGTGGTGTATAATTTGTGGATGAATTTATAGAATTTTTATATGCTTCTAACGCGTATTTCCTAAAATGCCAGTGATCTGATTTATGTTTTAAACGAAGAAGTCTGAGGTATTCAATTAATTTTGGAGGAACTTGTTCTATAGGAGAATTTTATTGAAGCTGATCTGGTGTCGTAAAATGAACTTGAATTTTGTTTAAGTTTTCTTTTACAGTTTCGTTTTTAAAATATTTCCCGTTGTCAGAAGTAATTT
The DNA here is from genome assembly GCA_963969525.1 of Ontholestes murinus. NCBI lineage: Eukaryota > Metazoa > Arthropoda > Insecta > Coleoptera > Staphylinidae > Ontholestes > Ontholestes murinus. The sequence goes on along the minus strand of OZ018387.1, from coordinate 69,018,661 downwards.
GTTCAGGTAACTATAAAATTATACCATGACATACAAGTGTGACTTACGGGATTAAATGGGCACAGATGAGAACATGACGCAAATTTGCACGGAAACAAAGGTCGAAAATTTTTCAAGAAAGCAAGTGGGAAACAGACGAACAGCGGACCATTGAGACAAGAAAACACTGCCTTAGTTTAAGTCTTGATATTAAAAACGCCTTCAAAGCTCTTCCATGGCCAATAGCATTAAGAGCGCTAAATTAGAGAGGTATGCCATCATGTCTTATGAGAATGTTCAATAGTTTCATGAATGAATGAATTAGTGTAATTGAAGAAGTAAGAACAAAAATGACGGGTGGGGTGCCGCAATGGTCGCTTCTGGGTCCATTCAATCGCTTATGATGGTGTATTCAGACTTGATCTTCCAAACGGCGCAGAGGTAGTTGGTTTTGCGGATGATATACTTATATTCATAAGCATTAGGGAAATTGCAGAAGTAAGGACGGTGGCGATGGTCACTGAATGGCTAGTTTCAGTAAGACCCACGGTTTACTGGTAAAAATAATATTTAAATTAAAAATTCTAAGAAATATCTATTCTTGTAGTAAAAACAGCGAAAGGAGCTGCTAAAACAACTAAGGCAATAGCTCCTTCTGGTGAACATAGGAGGTGCTTCAGAGGGCAAAAGAAGATTGCTTATGGGCGTTGCGGCATTAAAATGACTTTATGCAGCTCCTTCTTGGACTGGCTGCCATGAGTTCACAAGATACATGTTAAGATTAGGTACAGCTTTAAAACCAACAGTACTAAAAGTAATAAGGGGTTACAGAATAGTATCAACAGCAGTAATGGTACTACCATCAATAGCTCCGCTTGATTTAACATCAAGGGTGAGATTACATTGCATTGTTATGGCTAGCAAGGATAAATCCAAAGCGAGAAAGCAATGCCTATTCGAGATGATAATTGCATGGCAGGAAAGATGGGCAACAAAATCTAATCCCTGACGTGGACATTTGAATGGGCCGAAAACACGGAGAGCTTGATTGGTGCCTTATACAGCTCTTGAATGGCCATGAGTGCTTCATGAGCTATCTACAACGAATAGGCAAATCAGTTATTGATTTATTTGTGGTGTAGGGACGAGGTCCATAATCCTGAACACTTCTTTATGTGTGCAAAATGGAACTTGATTCGAGATAATATCAATGATATCAAGAGAAATCCAAAAACATTAATTACATCCATGTTAGAAGATGGTAAGAATTGGGAGGCGGTAGCTAAAGCAGTCAAAATATCATCTGTGAAAAGGACATAGTACTACAGAAAATAGATAATACTGAAGTACATTGACAAGGGAGCACTGGGCGAAGAATGTCAATGCGAAGGAAGAGGAGGTTAAGTGGCTAGGGCCTATTCAGAAAGATTAGGAGGAGTCCCACACACCTATGCTTGAAGAGTCGTGGGTAAAGTATTCCTTCTCTCTATAAAAAAGGTAACCATAAAATGAAAACTATGTAACATTTCTATTGCAGATTTGTTTGTTTTCATTTATTGTGAGAAATTCTTGATATAAAATCTAAATATATCAGTATAAAGTAATTTAAAAGTACTATTAACCCTTTGCACTCGTATGTCCCCGTACGGGGGACATCACTCGTTTTACCGTTGCGCTCGTATGTCCCCTTACAGGGGACATCGAATCTCTACGCTCTTATATCGCTGTATCGGCACTAAATACTTCATATTTTATCTTTTTTAAGTATATATCTGTCATCAAGTGGATACATTAGCGGCGGAAGGGTTTTTTCTGGTCTATATAAACAAAATATTATGGTCACTCGAGTTAATATAAAATAAATAAATTCAATTAAATGAATGCGTTATTGATGATCCGGATATGTTTATATTTTATTCACTTTGTCAAATATTTATAGACGTCCAGGTTTGGGTTACAAATTTAGTTTAGTGTCGTAACGAACGCCACCCGAGACAGTTTGGTGTTATAGTTATATAGTACTATTATTTTTTTTTATTTTTTATTTTCGCAATGCCTAAGCGTTGTTTCTAAGGCAACATTGAAAATGAATTTGAGAGCAGTGATGATAAATTTTATATGGACCATTATGATAAAGAATTAGAGTGTCCTGAAAGTAGTAACGAAGGCTGCAGGGAAGAAGCTGCAGAAAATGATACTAGTGGTAGTGACATTATAGTTACCCAAAGAAATCGAGCATTACCTTTGCCCAGTACAAGCAGCAGATTCTTTTGCCTCTGGATCTGGATCTAAATTTGTACAATGGGAGGACAGAGAGTTCAACTGTACGTAGGCCCCAGTGGGCCCTTTGTACGTCTTCCCATCTTAGTTCTCATTCCTTGCTATGGTCTAGCCAACCCAAGGCATTGGCAAATGCCAGGATAGCAGCAAGAGGGACTCTTAGGATGCCTGATGACATCTCTTTCTCAGTGTGGATTCACGTAAGTTGGATAGAACCGGACAGTCCTGAAGCACGGCGGTTTCCTCTTCCTCTTCGCACCTTCTGCAGATTGAAATAGAGTATAGTCACAATCTATTCAGGTGCAATCTTAGATTACAGTGTCGTGTTAGAAGCCCTATAACTTTCCATAAGTTTTCTCTGGACAGTTGCATACAGTACCTGGCTTTTAGATTTTGTGGTGTTCACCTCCTCCGTTGCTTACAAACCATCTTTTAGTTGCTCGTAGTCTTATAAGAGCCGCTGCTGCCTGTTCGCTGATATGTATGTCCAAGGATGGCAGCTTGGTAGCATGAAATCTTTGATTTTCTTTCTTCTTGTGGCCAGTACCAGTTCCGTTTTTGTTGTATTTACAAATAGTCTTTGGTCTATGCACCATTTGTTTACTATATCAAGAGTATCTGACATATGTTTCGTTAACATACTTTCCGAGTTGCCGGAAAGTAGGGTCGTGATATTGTCGGCGTAACCTACTGTGTAAAAGCCCTGCCTATTCAGTGATTCGAGTAGTCCGTCGACGACTAGGTTCCATAGTAACGAGAACACTCCCCTCTGCCTTTTGCGACCCTACATACAAGCCTCGTGTCACCTATTATAATATTGGCTGTTCTCCATTGCACCATATTAGAGATCCACTGGCTCCCTGTCAACTGTACAAAACTCATTGACTCTTTTAAAACAATTTTCGGATGAATTGATGGAAAAAATTGTAGAAGAGACGAATAAGTATGCTCACATTAAAATTAAACAAAAAAGCTTATCAAAGCGATCCATCTGAAATATATAGGTGGTCCTTACAGTGCCAGAATATGAGGCCTTTTTAGGAGTTATTCTAAATATGAATACAATAACGGTTAGCCATTTGCAAAAATATTGGTCCCAAAACTTCAGTGCCAAAATACCTTTCATTAGTGCCATATTTAGAAGGGACTGATTCATGCAAATCTTTTGGATGCTTTATTTGCATGAAACAGATCCAAACTATCAAAGTCTTTGGAGTCGGGTGCAAAAGGTCATTATTTAGATTTTTTTGAGAAAAAGTTGAAGGAAAATTTTGTTCCGTCAAGGAAAATTTCAGTGGATGAGGCTGTAGTTGGATTCAAAGTTTTTTGACTTATAACCCAAATAAGCGTGGAATCTGGATATATGTATTGGCAGATGCTAATACTGGAAACATATACAGGGTTATTCACGCTATACGGCACGGAATATTGTGGCCAAAATACGTGACATTCAAAAAGTTTCACTTTGGGGATATATGGGGGTCTATTAGGGCTACTTTTTAAAATTATTTTAATAATATACAGGGTGTCCCAAAAACCCTAAAAGTATCAAAGTTGTGTTTTTTTTAATGAAACACCCTGTATTTTATTGCATTTTTGGATCCGTCTATAAAAATAAGTATGTGTTTTAATAAGGTTTTTATTACATAAACCTTAAGGTTTTTGAATTAATTTGAATTTTGTAAAAATGTAACCTAATTTTCATGTTTCAAATACTTAAAAAATAATTAAGTTATGCATACCAAATTTACACTGAAGTGTAACAATAGATCATATTTTATTTTCCAAGTATAATAAACTTGACATCTTATGCCGCGTGTAAAAAAATTGGAATTAAACAAATGAGAACTTTAAATGACTATAACTTCATTTATTTAAATGGAACGCTATATTTATTAATTTATCAGCAAATACACGTTTTAATTACCTATCGAATGGTATTTAAATCTTAAGTGTTAAGTCTTCTCGTTTTTACAGAAAACGCCAAAATATTGTTTATTGCACCGTTTTAGTACTTTTAAAGTAAAAATTTTAATGTATCTAGTTTTCTATTGTATTTAAAAACGTCAGATAATTAATTTAGTCTGTTACTTTAGTTTAAAAAGGATGTCTTTTGTTATAGTTGTGTTATTTTGCGTTTTTGTGTTAGATCGTTATTAATCGTTATTGTTTGAACATGGTTGTTGTATGTCATAGTAAAAAATGAAAATTTACACAGATTTTCTTATAATGAGGTTTCTATAACTGACACTTTCAATTTCTTTAAACTGGTTTAATAGTCTCTCAAAAATGGCTGGCTTAGGGTGATTTCTTTCGGGAAACCTTTAAGTATAAACTCAACAAGCCAATAAACAATTTTGATGACATTCTCCAAGCATAAAAATAATGCCAATAACCCCTTCTTTTGAGTAAATCTTCATTTTTTATCAAAAAACACAACAGCGATGTTCAAACAATAACGATTACTAACGATCTAACACAAAAATGCAAAATAAGACAACTATAACAAAAGACAGGCGTTTTAAACTAAAATTACAGACTAAATTAATTATCTGACGTTTTTAAATACCATAGAAAACTAGATACATTAAAATTTTTACTTAAAAAGTACTAAAACGGTGCAATAAACAATATTTTGGCGTTTTCTGCAAAAACGAGAAGACTTAACAATTAAGATTTAAATACCGTTCGAAAGGTAATTAAAACGTGCATTTGCTGATAAATTAATAAATATAGCGTTCCATTTAAATAAATAAAGTTATAGCCATTTAAAGTTCTCATTTGTTTAATTCCAATTTTTTTACACCCGGCATAAGATGTCAAGTTTATTATACTTGGAAAATAAAATATGATTTATTGTTACATTCCAGTGTAAATTTGGTTTGCATAACTTAATTATTTTTTAAGTATTTGAAACATGAAAATTAGGTTACATTTTTACAAAATTCAAATTATTTCAAAAACCTTAAGGTTTATGTAATCAAAACCTTATTAAAACACACACTTATTTTTATCGAAGGATCCAAAAATGCAATAAAATACAGGGTGTTTCATTAAAAAAAAACACAACTTTGATACTTTTAGGGTTTTTGGGACACCCTGTATATTATGAAAGTAATTTTAAAAAGTAGCCCTAATAGACCCCCATATATCCCCAAAGTGAAACTTTTTGAAAGTCACGTATTTTGGCCACAATATTCCGTGCCGTATAGCGTGAATAACCCTGTATATTCAATTCTGCCTTAATACGAAAGCTTGACATCAGAAAATTTAGTAAGTTCTGACCTTCCTATAAGTTCATGAGTTGCCAAATTAACCTGCAATTCGTACCCAACTCTATAAAAAGATCGTAATTTTCCGAGGACGATACAATTTATAAATTATTGGCCTGGAATTTATAAATTATTGGGTCGTCACTGCAGTTAGTAGTTGGAATGTTTCGGGTACTCAGCCAATAAACAGAAAAATACTTGGAGGAAATTTGCAGGAAGTGAACAAACCCAGGGTTGTTATTAAATACAACAAATATATGGAGGGTGTTGATATAGCTGACTCGTACTCTGCATCATATTGCTTTTTGCGAAAATCGTTCAAATGATCGCGAAAATTATTTTTTTTGGTGACTTGAGTCATGTATTTTAGCTGCATATTTGTTATACAAAATCGACCAACGTCGACAAAAAAGCGTCCCATGACGTACCTAAAATTTGTCGGGCAATTAGTTGATGAACTCAAAGGAAATTATAGATAATCCTCCAAACTTCTTTGTAGACCATCATCAACTGATAAGAATGAACGGTTAAACGGCAAATTGCACGTATTACACTAGCTAAATGTGCAGTACATGTACTCAAAATCCTGGACTACATCCGGGGTCTGTTTCGAGCGTTATCGCACTCTGCAAAATTATAAAATGTAGTTGTTTCTTTATGTTGTGCTTTATATTTTGTTTCTTGTTTTTATTGTCTTTTAGTTAGTTTTGTTACATTTACTTACTTCATACTAGTTATAGAAAACAGAAATTCTTTGGTTAACCTGTGATGATATAACAAAAACATTTCTGTTCAGAGTATTGCTATGGTGGAGGTGCCGGCATTACGTTCCGCCCTTAAATATTGTTTATATAATTATATTTCCTAGATTTTTAATGTGATGTAGTGTACTACAGTTAAGTATTCTTAGCAGTCTCAATAAATTATTTTTACACGTTAAAAATAAAATATTATGTCGCCACATCCCCATCCTAGGTCAAGGGGTGTATTCAGGGGTTATATTTCAAAATTTCTTATTTAAGGATGGTGAACCTTCCAGTTAAATTTAAACACATTTAACGTGAAAAAAAATTCCGAGTTACTGGCCAACTGTCTCAAGAATAATTACGAGTGCAAAGGGTTAAAGCTATTGTAGCAGTTCAGGCAAAAAGTACTTAAAATTACATCTCAAGAAACAACAGACCTCGCTAAATGCTTAGTTCAATCAACATTGCCTAAAATAAAACATAACACCAAACTTCGTGCAGTGCTCAATAAAATCTAAAACAATTATGGAAAATAACATAAATACAAAAAAGAACAAGAAATACAGAAAGAAATAAGGAGTATTGCCAAGGTACAAAAGGAGAAAGGTTACAGAGGTTTTGTTGGATACTAAAAATTAATAATAAATAATAAAGAATACCGATGGAACAAAGAACAACATGGTGTAACATTATGTATATATATATATATATATATATATATATATATACAAAAGACTAAAAAAATATGAGCAACATAACAACAAAAATGACAAAGGAAAAGGCGCGAAAATTGTACATGTAAATGGAGTTACAAAACACAAAACCAAATGGTTATTAGGCACTTATAATATAAGAGGGATAAAAGAAAGAAAAATAATTGGAGGAAGAATTAAAAAAAAATATGACTCGATATCTAAAGACTGACAGAAACGAAAAGAAAAGGAAAAGAAACTACAAAAACTGATTGGATGTACGATACATAAAAACTTAATACACAAAATAAGGGATTACGTATATAGGTATATATGATAGATTATTAATAATTAAATTGAAAATAGAAAACATGATTATAAACAATATAATAATCGAATACGAACCAAACGAAGACATGAAAACCCACAAAATGATGCATTTTGGAATGAGTTAAGCAAAATAACAGATGAATGCAAAGATAATGTTATAGTAATAGGTGATTGTTGAAGTTATAAACTGTACAACTGATAGCTTATTTTATATGTTGGCAATACTGCCGCGCCTGTAAATAGTTAGTTAGGTATGTTCTATAGGTAGTGATACGCATCACGCTGATTTCGTGTTCACGTCAGCTTGTTTAATAAATGTCGTTTTAGTGTGTTTCGTCCGGGTTTTATATCCTAACCCTATTAACCATCACAGGTTATGGCATGCTTTAAAGTCGCATACGCGTTTAAGGTTGGGAAATTCGAGCACACAATTCGGACATTGACATTCCAAAGTAAACAAACGAAAAATGACTGCCGTGGATCAGCATTCGGACGATAGCAGTCGTGTCGTGGCTAGCCTTCGTAAACTAGCCAACGATGAACAGTGGGAAATTTGGAAGTGGCAAATTGAACACTGTTTGAAAGAAGGGTGTCTTTATTCCATCGTTAATGGTACGCCAGTGTGTCCATCAGCACCTGTGGGCAACGCCGATCCGTCCGACAGTTATCGAAACTGGCAACGAGACAACGCCGTCACGAAGCACACTTCTCATCTGGCTAATATATTCGATGACATTCTCGAAGAATTACGAAAGAACAACCCAAGTGCCAACCTTCCGCTGTCGCTGCTTCACCATCGAATCTTCAAAACACTTGATTCCGAAAATCAATATTATCGTTCAACATGGTATCGTGTTCCAGAAGTTGAGCAAACTACAAAGCTCCTCGTTGAAAACCTACGTTCGATTGAAAATTTGCTGATGCAAGAAGCACTATAGACGTCTGGCGCTTTTTACGCAAAATCTCGACCACAGAAGCCACAGAAGAAATCAGTATCAGTGTCTTCTTCGACAAATGTAAAGGGAAAGAAAAAGGTGCGTGTTTATACTGCAAGAAAGTAGGTTATCTTATCGCCGATTGCAGAAAACGTGCAGTTGCCGAGCAGAAAATGGAGGGATGTGAATAATAATTCTGACTCAACCTCGAAAAACAGCAAACCAGATACGTTCCTCGAAACAGGCCTACTTGTTGATGCAGACTTCGTTTCCGTTGATTCTTGAGTTTCGAATTCCGGTACGTCACATCATATGACAGAAAACAAACAGCATTTCGCTACGTTCGAGAAATTGCCGATCCCGCAACGCATTCAGACATCAGGTAAGGGCGTTATCCTTGCATATGGATCCGGTAAAATCAACATTGAGACACTAGTGGGTGACAGATGGTTACCTGCAACTCTGAATGACGTTTGGTACGTGCCCAAGATACGCCATCAACTTTTCTCCATTAGACAGGCTGCCAAGTATGGAAACGAGACTGCATTTTCTCACAACGATGTGCAAATTCGACGAGACGGTGAACTTATCGCGACTGGAAAACACGTCGGCCCTGTGTACGTCATGAATATTGGAGTCTCTGTTCCGGACGCGCCAGTGGAGTCGAATCTCGCAACAACTGAAGAAATACCCCAAGGCTGGCACGAACGCTTAGGCCATCAGAACAAACGTCACGTGCGCGATATATTATCCCGTGTCGGTATTTCGCTTAGGTGTTCAGACACCACGGCATTTTGTGATGGTTGCGTTCTCGGTAAGTCACATCGAAATCGTCAAGATCGTCCGCAAACCGTCCGAGAACTGATTAATGCCGATGTAAACGGCCCAATGTCTACCAACTCGATTAATAGTTTCCGAAATTATGAAGCCTTCAAAGATGACTATTCTCGATACATTCGCATATTTTTCATGAAAGAAAAATCAGAAGTTACTTTGCATTTGTAAACATTCCTGATTGAGTGCGATATTGCAGGCCATACAGTTAAAGCCTTTCATTCGGTCTATGGCACTGACTTTGACTGCGAAGCAGTGTTGACTCAGTTTCGAAAATGGGGCATCGAGTTTCGTCTGTCATGTCCCAACGCCCCTGAAAAAAACGGTGTTGCAGAACAACCGAACAGACATGTTGTTAAACTAGCTCGTTCAATGCTCTCCGTGAGCAAACTGCCAAAAACGTTTTGGACTCACGCATGTGAAACGGCAGTATTTTTGACAAATCGCACAGGGAAGTCAAGTGTTCCATGCAAAGCTCCATTCGAGTTGTGGACTGGAAAAACATTCAACAGTTTCGAATTCCTCCGATTTTTCGGATCAGAATGCTAGGTTAATATTCCAAAGAAGTTTCGCTCAAAATTTGACGACAAAGCAGTACTTTGACATCTCGTTGGATACGTGAATGAGAAAGATGGTTGATGGTTACAAGGTTTGGACACCATCGACGCATCGATTAGTAAAGTCATGAGACGTTGACTTCCGTCCAGAGAAGCTGTGCACAACAAACAACACCTTTGAACTTGAACTTCAAATCCCAGAAGAGACCAATCAAGACGAGGAAATCAATAACATTTCTGAAGGCATCAAACACAAGTGTGAATCAACCAGCAGCACTCAAGATAACAGCAATTCGGATCAGTAGGAAACTGATGACCGCGACACCTCGGAAGGAGAACCAACTCCCATCTAAACTCGATACTTGGAACGGACGACGAAACAGCCAGTGAGATTTGATGACTACGAAGTAGAATAAACACCCCGACGATCCCAAGCAAACAGTGCTGTGGCGTGTTTGACTGAAGCCGTTCTGGAAGAAAAGTCACCATTCAGATAAATGGATGAGTGCAATGAATGAAGAAATAAGGGCCTTTAAGGAAAACGATACGTGGAACCTGGTACAATTACCACCTGGCAAACGCGCAATAGACAACCGTTGGGTACTCCGTTTAAAATATAAACGGGAGGGTCTTGATTATGATGAAACTTTTAGCCCTGTTGCCCGGTATACTACTGCTAAAGAGAAACTTGTCCTCGGTTAATTCGACGTAAGAACTGAAATTTACATGACGATGGGTCAGGTCGTGTATGTCATTTGAAGAAATCTGTTTACGGTCTTAAATAGTCGCCTCGTTGCTGGAACAACAAGTTTCACTCGTTCATGGAAAACAACGGATTCACAAGATCAACAACAGACCCATGCATTTACATACGACAGAATGAGACAGAAAAACTGCTAACTGCAATTTACGTTGCTGATGGTCTCATTGCAGGATCATCACAAGATGGGCTAAGCCTGCTACTATTTATAATATTTATGGACGAAATTATTAAAAAGTCACTAAATATAGGATTCCACAAATTAAATAACATTGGAATAACGGAAGGCGTGTATGCTGATGATGTAGTCATATATGAGAGTAGCAACAAGGATATCAAACACAACCTAACAGTATGGAAACGGACAATAAATAAATATGGAATGAAGATCAATATACAAAAGACAAAGGTAATGGTGATCGGAGATAGAGAGGAATTAAACGTAATAGTAGACGGTGAACAAATACAACAAGTGGAAAGCTGTAAGTACCTAGGAATAAATATTGAAACAAATGGGAAATACGAATCAGAAATAAATATACGATTAGAAAATACATCAAAACTCTTCCATGCAATGAAGAAAAACTTTATACAAAATAAAGAAATTACGAGTGGAACTAAATTAAAGGTTTTTAAAACTATATACCGGCCTATTTTAACGTTAGGTTGTGAGACGTGGACACTGAATAATGAACAAAAAGTAAGGTTCAAGCGATGGAAATGAAATTCCTGGAGGTAGTAAAAAAAAGCACAAAAGTGGACAAAATGCAAAATACTAAAATCAGAGAACTAGAAATGGAAGCAATGTTAACATTTATAGAAAGGAGGCAAATGAGTTGGTGAGGACACTTACAAAGGATGGATGACAACAGAATTATGAAGAGGGCAAACACGGACGATGAATAACGGGAGGCAGGGCAGACCTAGGAAAACATGGGAAGAAGAAGATAATAGAAGAAAAGGGGATTCTTATAAGGGAGGCAAAAAATCGAGTCAGGAATGCAAAGGAATGGGCGAAATTTATACACGGACAATGAAAATGTAGTTTATGGATTTCACCCACCCGAAATGGTAAAAGGGTATTTTGATTATATATGTATATGATAATTAATAGTGACAAATTCCCTCATGTGTCAAATGCAAGGTTAGAAGCCATATGGTGACACTTCAAATTACAGCAGCTTTGTTTATCTCGATAAAACAAAAACGAAGAAGTGATAAAAAAAATCGATAAAATCCCTGTAGGGTGATAAAATCCCAGTAAGGTAATTGTAGGTGTCGTTGGTTCGCATTTGTTAAAAGTGACAGTACAATCGAATATCCGACGTGCATTCATTTCTTTCGAATAATGAAACGTTTCGGCAGTTTAATATCAAAGGAAATTGAAGCAATTATTAAAAGCAATATACCAACTAATACTCGGAATAATTCGGTATGTTATTTTTTTGTATTAGTAACATTCAATATTCAATTGTATTTTTTTAGTAACATCAAATAAATCTCATATAATAATCTATTATTCTGGAATTTGTCTTACCAAAAATAACTCGACCTCTCGTTTTTAATCGGAAAATGGCATGCACTCAAAATGTGTTTCTTTTAAGCAAAATCCCTCATCCTGTTGACAATAAAAACCCTCGTGCTTCGCACTCGGGTTTTTAATATTGTCAACAGGATTCGGGATATTGCTAAGCAACACATTTTTCGTGCATATGATTTTCCGATAAAAACGGGAGGTCTTGTTATTTTACTTGTGACAAATTCCCTCATGTGTCAAATTAAAGGTTAGAAGCAATATGGTGGCACTTCAAATTACAGCAGCTTTATTTATCTCGATAAAACAAAAAGGAAGAAGTGATTAAAAAAAACGACAAAATCCCAGTAAGGCGATAAAATCCCGGTAGGGTAATTTGTTGTTGATTCGTATTTGTCAAAAGTGACAATACAATCGAATATCCGACGTGCATTCATTTCTTTCGAATAATGAATCGTTCCGGCAGTTTAAAATCAAACAAAATTGATGCAATTTTTCAGAACAATATACCAACTAATACTCGGAATAATTCGGTATATTATATTTTTGTATTAGTAACATTAACGATTCAATATTCAATTGTATTTTTTTAGTAACATTAAATAAATCTCATACAACAATCGTTTATTCTGGAATTTGTCTTACCAAAAATAACACGACCTCTCGTTTTTAATCGGAAAATGGCATGCACACAAAATGTGTTTCTTTTAAACAAAATCCCTCATCCTGTTGACAATAATAAAAACGGGAGTTCTTGTTATTTCACTTGTGAGAAAAATAAATCTACTCTGAGCATTTCTGCACTAATGTTTTACATTATAATGTAAAAACTCCAGTTAAAGGTTAAAACAACTACTCATTTTTTTTGTAATTTATCGTTTTATTTAAACTCAGTATAATATAGTATTCCCATCCCTATCCTAGAACGCCTTCGATTCCTAACAGAAAAATTCTCCAAAAATCCTTTCAACTTCCATATATTATCCCAATATTGTCTTCCTAGAATCCCTAGTATAAACCCTAAATTTAAAAATCCCAATTCAACCATATTTGATTTCATTTCATCATTTCATCCTTTCACGCAATAACGACTGACTTTTACATTTGCAGCGCCATCTCTCGACCAATAAAAAAATGTTTCGGATAAAACTTACATACTTTTTAACCGTCTATTAGAATCTGCAATAAAAAATAGGGGTTTCCATTTAAAATTTTAAAGTTGCCCCCTGTTCCCGCCCCCCTTGGGGGGGCTGGGGGGGCAAAGTCTACGGCATCAGATGTCCCCCTCAGAACCATTAACTTTTCATTTGGAACACTTTTTGATTCCATGCAAAGTTTCAGAATTATCGCTACTGGCGGATTAAAATGGGACACCCTGTATAGATTTAAGAACGCCATACAGCAACAATGACATTCTGGATCTGGATTGAGTTTGCCAAGGGTGATCAAATCATTGACCAGAGCACTTAGGCCTCACTAGGCCCATTGTGCTCCCCTGACTGGGACAGCCCTGCGTTGTTCTACCACTCATTTAGCCACCCAAGGTGGCGAGCAAAGGATAGCACAACGCTTGGAGGGTTATCCCTTATGTTGGCCATGTTCGGCCAGAGCTCCCCTAGCATGGACTCTCTAAGGTGGGCGAGAGCCGGGCAGGTGGTTAACACATGTTCCACTGTCTCGTCCTCTTCTTCACATGCTCTACATATGGGGGTTTCCACCAGTCCCATAGTAAACAAGTGTTTCCTTAGCTGACAGTGACCCGTAAGGATACCTGTGATAAGACGCAGATTCCCCCGGGCAATGACAATGACATTAATTACAATGTTAATTGTTATTACACACAACGCATATTGAATATATGATTGATTCATTATATATTTTTTGCAAATATATGTGTCGATAAATGGGACAATAAGCATTGCGTGTGCTTAAATTTTAAAAGTGTTTTGTTATATCTTTTGTCGAAGAAATTATTTTAAATACTTATCGCGTTTTCTGTAGCGTGTGAAACTGTCCCCATTATTGAGCCACAGTCATCTAAATTAATGTTGCTTTCACTATCACAACAGTTTATATATCTATAATATAATTTAATGACACTTTTTAAATACTTAACACACTCTGGGTTAGTGAGCCACATTTTAAATCACGTTTTAAACTCGATTTTAATTTTACGTAATTCGATTTGAAAACATTATTAAAAATTAGACTATCGTTTAATTTCCTTCAAATTACAAAAAAGTACTCAGAATTGATATATTTTCATCATATTATATAAAAATTATTCAAATATATCAACTGGAATTAAAATTACAACCCTCTAAACTTGATTTTTATTTGTAGTTCTTATTACATAAATACTAACTTTCCAAATATTAATAATATCAAAACAATGTAAAGCAACCTTTAAATTATTTATTGCATTATAGCCATCCACGACCAGAAAACCTACGACCACTACGAAGAAAATCACCACCACACCAGATATAGTCATTTTCGAAAAGAACAAACCAGTGTCTTTGGATTTTCCTGATGAGCTCTTCGGATCATCTTTCAATTTGGTTACAAATTTATCGACAACAGTTGGTGATTTTATGATTGTAAGTATACATTTTATTCAGGTGTTCTCAACTAAATTCCAATTTTATTTTCAGAATTCTGCTCTGAGGGCACAACGTCTCCTAGAATCGATGAGACCGTTTCTTTGGAAAGTTTTCGGAGCAAAAGGAATTGTTATAGAAGCTATCACCGATAAACCATTATTCTCAGACGGTTCAAGCTCTTAAACATCCAGAACATAAGAGAATTTGTTAGATAGCTTAATACTAGAGTAAATAAATTGTACATGCGTACGTATTTTTATAGTTTTAATGACAAAAAATTGATATTTATTTTAATTTTAAGAAATAAATTCTACGATTAGAACGCAAACATGATAATTTTAGTTATTATAATTCTAAGAAAAACCTAGTGTAAAAAATCACAACCACTATGTAAATACCAATTTCTAATAAGCGTATAATTCTTATGCAAAATTCTACTTTGTACTAAAATATATCAATTTTTATGAAATAATAATAAATTACAGTACAAGTTTTACATTTATTTCTCATCTAGTTTCCGAATGCTATTAAATAATCTCGCGTAAAACAGCTTTAACATCCTTATCCAAAACTTTTGGAAAATCTATATCAAATCCGATAATTAAGTCACCTCTGCGTGATGGCTGTCTGGAAAAAGGCAAACCCTCACCAGGCAAACGCGTCACAGTCTTCGGTCCTATAACCTCGGTAAAGACCATGCTCTTCTTGCCGCCACTTATTAACGGAATATCACAACTAAACCCGCACAGGGCCTGCTTGAGGGTTATCTTCGCGGTGTACTTCAAATCGCTGCCCTCCCTTGTAAATACGTCATGTGGTTTATCTTTGACGATGAACACCACATCGGCTGGTATGCGATTCTTTGCTTGATCTCCTTCTTTTGGAAACGTAATTTTCGTACCGGCCTTCCAACCGGGTTTTATGTCGATGGGTAAGAGTTTATCCTCGATGCTGGTGGATCCATCGGGAAGTAATACTTTTCTGGATATCTTCATCTTTCTCGTGCATCCGTGCAGGACTTCATCCAGCGTCACGTATAAATTGTACTCGATTGGGGGATCCTGTTCGGAAACCTTTCGCCTCTTCGTGGTTTCACTGGTAAAAAAATCCGATTCTAAATCATCGAACATGCCAGTGTCGAAAAAATTTCCAAAGGGATTTGCGCTCCCGAAGAACTGAGCAAACGTGGCCCGGGGATCTCCATGGAACGTGTAGCTGAAATAACTATCATTTCCTTTTCCCTTCAATCCTTCCTCGCCATGGTTATCATAAACGTCGCGTTTTTTCTTATCCGAAAGAACTTCGTATGCTTCGGCGATCTCTCTGAACCTTTCATCAGCTCCGGGGCTTTTATTTTTATCGGGATGATATTTAAGGGCCAGTCTTCTGTATGCCTTCTTGATTTCTTCATCTGATGATCCGCGCGCTATTCCCAGGATCTTGTAGTAGTCCTTTCCCATATTTTGACTTTTACTTTTTATTCGGATTTTGATAGATATGTATTAAACGTCAGATAAATTTAAATTTGACAATTATGTCATCAATGTAATGAATTTGATTATTATAATTTAAATTAAACATTTTGTAACTGGATAACATCAAAAATAAGAATAATCCTTTAAAACAATTAAAATTTCTGTAAATACATTAATACAGCATTACCTTGAAGTCGAAAGCTAGGTGCAAATATTGCTATTATTAAGTTTGAAATATTCAAATCAATACTTAGGTGAGTACGCTTGCACAAAAATGCATCTTTAAAAAAATAAAAAATGAGCGTAAAATTAACTATATAAATGCGCAAAACACCGAGAGAATTCTGCTAGATTTTCTTTGCTGTTCGACTAAAAAGTACAATAGTTGATTTCTGAGACTAAACGATACATGTTTGTGGTAACTCAAACATTTAGAATTTTACTATTCTGATTTAATGTAATGTAGCAAAATTTCAGTTTAATTTTTCCTAATATACTTACAGGATATATTCCTACAATGTCTTTGTACTAACACAACAACAGAGTGAGTTTTTTTAGAAGTTCTATATGGGGATCTCGGAAATTTTAAAAGATAGAAAAACGATTAAATGGCGATAGAAGTGTATATATATATATATATATATATATATATATATATATATATATATATTTTAAGGAAAGGATGATAGACGGGATTTTCGGGTTAGGGGATGGTGAATGTAAGCGGGAATTTAGCCTCGGTAAATTAGTAATTTTAGCCAGCATCAAAGTATAATTAATATTCCATATATACGAAATGAGGGACATACACGAACATCCATGGATCCGGACGGTGAATTCTTCCTTTAGAAAAATCCACCGCCCGGCTGGGATTCGAGCCCAGGCCCGTGGCCCGTGAGCAGGCACTCCACCCACTGTGTCAATTTTTTCAAATCAATATATCTGGGTTATTAGAACAGATAGAAAAAAACTGTAAAAAAAAAACCTGGTTTTAGATAATTTTCTGCAGATTAGTAAAAAATATTCAGAAATTTTTTATCGCCATTCATTTCCGAGATATGAAGCAAATTTACATATTTTTTAATTGAAATGGTCTCAGATTATTTTTTCTCTTTAATACTAAAGGGTCCGCCAATAGGGACGCGCGAAGTTTTCCGGTAGGGTGCGGCCATGTTGTTCGAGGTAAAGCTGTCAAAGTTGCTGTCATTTGTTCAGTATATAACCCCAAATCACCATGGCAAGTTTGAGTGTCGAGCAGCACGTGCAAATTATTAAATTGTTTTACGAAAATGGGTCATCAGTTCGAGCAACGTTCCGCGCACTTCGCCCATTTTACGGTCGCGATGATCGGCCTGTAGAGTCAAATTCGAGTCGACTGGTTCAGTAAACAACCAGCCAACACTGACACGTCGACGAAACGCCCGATCGAACGAAAATATCGCTGCTGTCCGTGAGAGTGTGCGCGAGAACCCGAGGCAGTCCATTTTTTGTCGTGCACAGGAACTTGGCCTTTCGGAGACATCAACTCGCAGAATTTTGCATCTGGATTTGGGTCTGCACCCGTACAAAATCCAATTGACCCAGGAGCTCAAGATAAACGACCACAAACAGCGTCGGGCGTTCGCTGACTGGGCTCTGGAGCAGTTGGAAGCAGACCCCCATTTTGGCCGAAAAATCATCTTCAGCGACGAGGCTCATTTCTGGATGAACGGGTATGTGAACAAGCAAAATTGCCGCATTTGGAGTGAGAACAACCCACACGAGGTCCACCAAGTGGCAATGCATCTCCAGAAAGTCACTGTTTGGTGTGGATTTTGGGCCGGCGGCATCATCGGTCCGTACTTTTTCGAGAACGAAGCTGGGGCGGCCATAACCGTCAATGGGGAGCGCTACAGGTCGATGATAACCAATTTCTTTTGGCCTAAACTGGATGATATGGACACGGACGACATGTGGTTCCAGCAGGACGGCGCCACGTGCCACACAGCCATGCCACAATGGACATTCTGCACGAGCGATTTCCGGACATGGTCATCTCGCGCGGAGGCGATATCAACTGGCCACCGAGATCGTGTGATTTAACGCCTTTAGACTTTTTTCTCTGGGGCTATCTCAAGTCGCTGGTCTACGCCAACAAGCCTCTAAACACCGATGACCTCAAAGTCAACATACGCAACGCCATCGCTCAAATTGAGGCCGATATGTGCTCCAGAGTCATCGAAAATTGGACCTCCCGGATCCGGGCTACCAAACGGAGCCGCGGTGGTCATTTGAACGATGTTATCTTCCATACTTAATGGGGTCGAATACCCTTTCGAATGAAAAATAAATTTCGTTTCTACCTCACACACAACTTGTTTTATTCAATTTTAAAGTTCACGCGCCCTTATTGGCGGACCCTATATATCACATATGACATAGTTATTTCTAAAAATAAGTGACTATAGCCATTTTAAATTTTATTATAAATAAAAAATAGTTACAATAATAATAATAAAGTGTCTTTATTTTCAAAGTGTCAAAAATTTGTACAAAGTGAAAATTGCGTCAAGTTACATAATACTAGTTGTATATACAATTAATTACAAAGTAGAAGTTACAATAAATTCCATTACAAATACATATTATACATTCAACTTATAAACTACTTATTTATAAAATTAACAAGTATATTTTATAATATGTTTTGAAGTGAATATGGTTCCTTCTCATTTAGATAGTGCAATAAGGATGTTTTGAATCCTTTCAAATTATTTTTTAAACTTTTTATATGCTCCGGGAGAGCATTAAAGAGCTTAATTGCCCAAAATATTACGCCATATCTCATTATGCTTTCAAAGTTGGCGTTGTACGCTGTTTTTACCACCGATTTGTTTAGATATTTTGAAAGCTCTCTAAGAGAGTATAGAACACACCTGACCTTACTTTCAGTTTATATATATGATTTTTCTAGTTTATTCTGTTGTCCATGTGAACCCCTAAACATTTAACTGACTCGGATATGTTAATTTCTTGATCGTCTAAATTTATGGCTTCGATTTCGTGTATATTTTTAGGCGAACTGAAGAGCAGGGTGTTTGTTTTTTGGTTGCTTATTAATAATTTGTTTTTTTTCAAACCATTTTTGTATTTGAGAAAATACAAAGTTTGTATCAGTTAATAATGCATTGATGTCTTTACCTGCAACAAGTACATATGTGTCGTCTGCATAGTTAACAATCGTTTTATTATGGGATTTTATTTCGAGATTAGGTAGTTGATGAATAATAAAAAGAGAATAGTTAGCCATGAAAAAGATAAAAGAAGAGCTATTGCAGTTGTTTATAATAATAGCAATATTGTAATTATTAGTTTTACAGAGATAAACAAAAATGAAAAGCAACATAAAGTAATTTTGTAATTATCAAAATAATAATAGGAGAGAATTCAAATTTAACTCTATTTAAAAAAAAATAGTGAAGTACATAGACAATAGAATTAAATATGGCGGCGAGCAATGCAGTCGTTAGTGAGAAGGTTGTAAATAACAAGTGCAAACGCAAATGTATTATGCGCAAATGCATTCCGGATGCGTAAAGTACATAAAAAACATTGTTAAAGTGGATAGTGATAACACAATCTGCTGTTCCAAAAAAGATCAATATGAAAGCGACGACGTGGACATCGAAAACGATCCTTACACAACCTTTAATAGCGGAGAGACCGTTATCCAAAATAATGCAGAAATGGAGGTAAAATACCTCGATATTAAAAGCAAAAGAGGTCCTTATTTGTAATCTACAAGATCAAATAAGATCGTTAAACCAAATTATAATAATGCAGAATACGGCATGTACATCACCAACCACGAGTATTGCAATAGATGGCATTGGCAGTCCACCCTTGCGTAGAAACTCCACAACAGAGACCGACGAGACATTGTCAAAACAATACGCACACTGAATATCAACGAAAAAGTTGTCTCAAAATAAAACAATAACAACTGGAAAGGCTGGCAGGTTATCGAACGGAAATATAAACGATGAAACAAAAAAAGTACACCGGTAGAAATAAACAAAAATTTTAATATTTCATCCTATAAACCAATTCTAAACAGGGCAGATGAAAAATTAACATTGCAGGAAATAAAAAAGATAATGATGGAGTAGTATATAAGCCACAGATAAAGAAATGGTTTCACATTGGCAAATATAATATTGACTATACTGAAGGTAAACTTAATACTTTACTAGCTGCAAAATTATATGGAACAAAATTTACAATTGAAACGATCGAACGCGTTGATAAATATAAATGTTTCATAATCGGCTACACCTCTTAAACCATCATGCGCAAATTATGGAACTGTTAATCAAGACCAAAGACAGAGAAATAGACGAAAATCAAAAATGTATATGTCCGGCAAGTTCAGGATACTAACTTGAGTGAGTTGCAATATTACCTACAAGAAACGAATTGGGATTTCATTGAATCGGATTACGTAGGTGCATCCTTTGAGTTGTTTCTAAAAGAATTCCTACACTATTTCAATCAGAATGTCCTGTAATAAGAAAGAAGTGCATAAAGATGAGATAATGAAATTAGAATTTCTAGTCAAAACACAGAAACAACGTACAACCAAATGATCAGAATTGATACGCAAAAAGTACAAAAATGACAAAAAAAAATCACAAGAAACTTGTACAGAACACTAAAAGGAATTATTATAATGGACGGATAACTAATGCATCTAACAAACAAAAGGAAGTGTGGAAATTAGTCAGGGAGGAATTACAAGGGGAAAGTAGAAATACTACAAACATAAGTATTACAGACAAGAACGGTAATAGTTATTTACATTGCAAGACCATTATACGGAAATTTACAGGCGAGCACAGAAAGCTAACGGGCGAGCGCTAGCGATTTATGAATTAGGTAATCTTTGAGACTGCGTTTAAAAATCTTGGAGACTGTCATTAATTGAATATATTTATAATAATTTTAATAACTTTACTGCAGCGGATAGTTATATATTTACTCATTTCTTGTTTCGTATGTATGGTTCTTTATACAGTTTAAGAACTCTAATTTGTTTTTTGAAATTATAAATCAGAAGTTCAAACACATATTAAGTATATGAAGTTAAAATTTCATTTATATTTTAGGACAAAAATAATTCTGATTACTTTCTTCTGTATAATGAATATTTTGTTGGAGAATTACTGTTACCATAGGAATGTATCCCATGTCTTAGAATCGATTCAAAATTAGATTTGTATATCGAAATTAGTGTCTTAATATCAAACATCTTTGATAAAATACTAAAAGAATAGCAAATCGAATTTAATTTTCCTACTAAATACATGCAATGATCATTCCAGTTTTAATGACTACTCCGAGTAATTTTGTATTTGAATTTAACTGAAATATTACATTGAGTTTCGTCGATCATTTGACTTATGTTGCTTCTTGTAAGGAGTACAAAACTTATTTTATCTTTGTTCCGCCAGTTTTATACCGTATAAAATATTGCTTTTGAGTGCATCATTAACTCATTTTCTGATTTATTTTTTACTAAAATGCTGGGTTCATCGGCGAAATTTAAAATTAGATTGTTTGATGAAATATTCGTGATATCATTGATAAAAGTTGATTCCTTGCGGATCATCTTTATTTTTATAGCGACTTCATTAGATATTACATCTTTAATTCTAACTATTTGTTTTCTATCCGATAAATATGATGTCAATAAATCTAGTGCAGTACCTCGAATGTCATAAAACTCTAATTTACTAATAAGTATTTGATAGTTCGTCGTGTCAAAAGCTTTTGATAAGTCCAAAAATATACCCATATATTTTTCGCCATTTTCCATAGCCTCCACTATCTCCAATATGTACCTAAACAATGTCATGCTTGTTGATTTTCATTTCATAAAACCAAGTAGTGATTTATTAAATAAGTTATGTTTAACAAAAAAATCTATTATTCTTTTAGATATAATTTTTTCAATAACTTTAGATAATACACTAAGCAAAGCTACTGGCCTATAGTTACTAAAGTTACTGGGATCACCTTTTTATAAATTGGTATCACTACACTGGTTTTCAAACATGTGGGAAATATCCCCTGTTCTAAAATTAAATTAATTAAATGTTTTGTAATTTCATCAAGGCCTGAAGATGATTTATTTTTAAGGTCATTTATGGTGTTATAAACCTCCACCACTGTGGTAGGTTTCATAAATATTGAATTTGGATTACGGTGTATTTGACTAGAGGAGCTTGTTGTTGACAAATTTTTGACTAACTCTAATCCAACTGTCGAAAAGTAATAGTTTATTTCATTTAAATATTGTTCAATACGTGAGCTATTATCTACAAAAATTTTTTTATTTTGTTATCACTATTTTGAATTCTGTTTCTGTTATGATTTTGTTTTTGTTTCATATATAAGCCGATTATATTTTCTATTTAATTTATTATACAAGCTTTTCGTGTCATGATTGTAATGTTTTACGACGTATAATGAATCAAACATGTTTTGTGTTTAGAGACATTTTGGACATTATTTGTTTAATGCAGCTTGTATAACTCTCATGAAATCATGCCAAGCGTCTTCTATATTAATACAATTGTATATATAGTTCCAATTGGTACATTTTAATAATGAAATAAAATATTCGATATTTGAAACACTAATATTTCGTACTTTTCTAACATTACATTTATCTTGCATATTTTTAAAGTCCATGTCATTTTTTGTGAAAGATGGTCTGACATGTGGTAAAATATTCTGAAATCATATTTGTAACAATATTATCAATTGTTAAATTTTTAGAAATACCAATTCGTGTCCAGTTTTGTACTGTAACAGCGGTATTAAATGTATTTAATAATGTTATAATTCAGAAGTTTGAGGCGAATCTTCATTTATGTTTATACTGAAATCGTCCGAGAGGATGTAAATTGCTTTTTCAATTAAAAGTTTATTCAATAAAAAGTGTAATTTTACAAAAAAAATCAACAATATTCTCTATATATGGTGCTCTGTAAATAGTAATTATGATGTGTTTTTATAGTACTAGAATGATCACTTCTACAAAACGATGAGATGAGAGAGTAATTGTTTACTTTATACTTTAGTATATGTTTAACGGATTGCCAATGTTCAGTAAATGTTATAAAAAGGCACTCAGAATGTTCTTCCATTTCTGCTTCCAGTTTAATAATTTTATTTTTGATTGATTGTATATTTAAATGGATTAATGATATTTTTGTTTCTGAGGTATTCAATTATTGGCTTATCTGTATTTTTCTGCGTTCCAAAAAAAGAATAACGCTGCAATTTAATATCTACACTAATTAAAAAAAAATCTTTTGATACTATATAACACCAAATTCCTATCAATTAACTATTACTATAGTTTACTATTATCTTACAAAGAGGCAGCATTATGTTTACCATGAGAGTTGTATATCTAAAGCTTATTACCCTAATAGTGTCATTCCGCAGGGGTTTAGTTTAGGTCCTCTGCTGTTCCCACTTTTTGAAAATGACATAACAGAAAAAATCAATTACTCTATGCTGATGATCTGAAAATTTTTAGTAAGATTAAATATTTAAATGATTGTTTAAGCTACAAGAGGATCTCAATAAATTAATTGAATGGTGTAATATAAATAAATTATATTTGATTATTAAAAATTTTTCAGTATTGACCTTCTCTAGAAAGTCGTCAAATATTGTATATGATTATGTGCTTGAAGAACATGTATTAAATAGAGTAAACGATATTAATGATTTGAAGTTAGTGTTAAACTCACGTTTAACTTATATAAATCAAATCACTAGCTCATGTTTTCGTCTTTTGGATTTTTTAGTAAGAAACATCAAAGATTTAATAATCCATTTACCAATGTCAAATTATTTGATCTGAGTAAACTATGTTATTGCTCTATTATTTGGTCACCTACGTATAGAATACATATAAATAGCGTTAAAAATAGTTAAAAAGACTACAAAACAAATTACTTTTGTATCATTCAATATCTGTTGAGGTATTGACCAGAGAAGTAGCTGTTTCAATAAGTAATTTGTTTTGTAGTCTTAGTAAGACTCATTGTTGTAGATTCACAAAAAAAAATAAATGTATACGCGACGAAGTACCGCTTATAAATTTTGCAATATATATTAAATACTAAAGCAAACATTTATGAAAAAAATGAGTGACTTTTGAATCTTCTATTATGTTTATTCGCCATAATATACTTCTACTTTGCCCTAGAGTATTAAAATATTAAAATTTAATTATTTTCTTATTAGTACTGATATACCTTCCACGGTTAGGAGAAATCACCAAAACAGTCGATTATTTCAAAAGTTTCAAGAGTTAGCAAAAAATGTCTTGTATAAAAGTTGTAACTCTTTTGAAAATCTACGTAATAAATTGGAATATATATAATATAAAATTACCGCTACTGAGGGCGGAATAACTCAAACTGGTATGAAGAACTCCATACACAGTTCCCAGAAAAATTGAACCCTTCGACAAGAAATAGTTGAAAAATAATGTTTATCGGAACAAATCCAATAATTTGGAAGAACTAAGAAATATAATTTTAAATGAACGCGAGAAAGTGAAAGTGAGTGCTTCTAGCATATAGAGTTCAGAGCCTTTATTATAGGTGTGCAATGTTTTTAGTTTATCTAATAGCGGGAAATTATGTTTGTGTTCTAGACTGTGGTTTGAAAAGGAACTATTGTTTTGGTGTAATCTGAATTTGCCTATACATGGGGCAAACTATTGCACTCTGGACATTCTAATTGGTAAACTCCTGATATTTGGTTGTTTTTGATCTTGTCTTTCGCATTGAATATAATGTTTGGCAATTTTGAGTACGGTTTGAACGCGATTTGATAATGTTATTTTTTGAAAACACTAGCAATTTTGTCTGAGCTGAGGCCATGGTATGTTAGAATAAGGCACTTGTTAATTTTCGATGTTTTTATATATCTATGATATGATGTATTGATACTGTTTTCTGTTTATCAAGGTTTTATTAGGGTAAGTGGGAAGCCATTTGATTTTGTAGTGGATATGATTTTGTCTAATTCGAAGTTTCTCCTTTTTCTTTCTCTCTTATATGCTCGATGTATCATTGAGTGATAAGCTGATAATTTATGGGAGATTGGATTATTCGCGTGATATGGAATTATGGAGTTGACGTTTGTAGGTTTTCTGTAAGTGTCGAATTCTATTTTATTATTATGACGTATTAGTTTTAAGTCATGGAAATTTATTTATTTATTTATTTAAAAATTCCTCAATCGAATAAAATGCGTTCTGACTGAAAAACGTTTTCAAATTTATTTAGTGGCACATTTTGAATACTACTCCGTAGCAAATTAAAAAATTTTATACAGAAGTTTTGCTCTTTGATAGACGAAAAGCCTCAACTCTGTATTTATTTTGTCTTCGTGTTTTATATGTGTGGAATTCTTCATTTTTATTATAAGTATGTATAATTTTCTTAAAAAATAATAAACATTCCTTAATATATAGGCTTGAAGCAGTCAGTACGCCAAATTCGGAGAAAGCAGCACGACAATCGTCTCTGTAGGGAATTCCCGCAACCACTCGAAGCGTTCTTCTTTGTATTTTAAAAATATCGTTTAAAATAGAAGAGTGACCCCATAACAGAATACCATTATATATATGGCAGTTTATGAGTAATGCGCAGACAATACAACATAATTGGGAACTAATTTTGATAAGTTTCTCAACAAGTAAATATTGCGCGAAAGCGTTGATTCTAACTATTTACCTTGCACATTCCATGTAAACTGTGGGTCTAGGTACATTCCCAGAAATTTTACTGATAAACAGGGTAAATGCATCCGTTTTAATGTAAACAACATGTTCAGGGTCTTTTCATTATTTAATTTCAATTTGTTGTTATCATGTTAAAATCTGTTTTCAAAAACTCTTCAGCTACATTTAATGATGTCGCCCTAGTTTCAATTGTAGTATCATCTCCGTATAATAGAGCTTTAGATTCGTTAATGATACTTCGTAGATCAACAGCAAGGCAGACGAGTTGGCTCGCGCCAACTCGTCTGCCTTGCTGTTGCCTTCTTCATTATTGTGTCCCTTGACCCAGCGCAGCTCAATACTGTTTGATTATGCTGCTTGTTTAAGGGTGTTGTGACATTCTTTTACTAGTCTTGAGGTGATCTTGTAACCACTCACTGCTAGTATTGCTGCCCTACGGTCTCTAAGGATTTGGATGTTCCTATCACGGATGTCACGGTGTAGGATTTCTTTCGCCCCTTGGATGATGATGATTAGCTAATGAGAAGCCCATTTGTTGCGAGCAAATTACCGCCCCGGATCCTCTTTTGGTTTTAGAACCATCGGTGTAAATTCGGAGGGTTTCCCCACCCTCTACACTCCCGGTTCTTCTTTTTATCGATACATTATAGGGTCTATGGAAGACATAGCAGGGTGGCAAATTGTCTGTCTTCCTTCCAAGGAAGGGTGCCTTCTTGACAGCCTCCTCTATAAGGTGACAGTGTCTGCTGCAGTGGGTGTTGTTCGCATTGCTCCGGTCGTGCTGAGGCATGCTATCCTTTGCAACTGAGTAAGTTACTTTGCTGGAGTTTTCTGTCTGGGTCTGGGCCACCAAACCAATGCTCCATAGATTAGCATTGGTCTTACTACCGCTGTGTACAGCTTAAGTGCTATCTTGGGAGATAGCCCCCATGTCTGCCTCACAGCTCTCCGGTATTGCCAGAGGGAGACGCATGCTTTTTTACATTTCTTTTTGAGATGTGGTTCCCACGTCAGCTTGCCGTCGCGGATCACTCCCATTTATTTGACTTCCGACGACAATGTCAACTGAGTGTTGAGGTGCTTAGGAAGCTTTAGCTTACCTAGTTTCCTTTTCTTTGTGAAGAGGACCATTTCAGTCTTTGACGGGTTTATGGTCAGAGGCTGGTCGTTACACCAGTGTTCAATTATTTTGAGGGCTTCCTGCATCAAGCTGCATAGCACCGTCTCAAATCTGCCTGTTAGCAGGATGGTTATGTCATCTGCATATCCTATGGTGTGGAAGCCATTGTCGTTAATTCGCCGCAGTAGGCTGTCAACAACTATGTTCCACAGGAGTGGTGATAGTACTCCACCCTGTGAGCAGCCTTTAGCAACGATCTTTCTGACAGTGGTGTTTCCTACATTTACTGTGACTGCCCTATTCTTCAGCATGCTTTTGATCCACCCACTAACTGTGGGGTTCACACCATGCGTGGAGAGAGCATTTTCCATTTTTCTGAAGGTCCTTTTATCGAAAGCACCTTCTATGTCAATAAACACGCCCAAGGTGGACATTTTGTAGTCCAGAGATCTTTCGATTCGGTCTACAACAGTGTGCAGAGCCGACTCCGTTGATCTCCCCTGAGTGTATGCATGTTGGTTAGCGTGGATCGGATTCGTAATCAAAGCCGTGTCGCGAATTAATCTTTCGCACAATTTCTCTAACGTTTTCAGGAGAAATGCCGTTAGACTAATTGGGCGGTGTGATTTGGCTAGTGTATAATCTATACGACCAGGTTTCGGTATGAAGACAACTTTTACTTCTCTCCATTCTATTGATGTATTTGAACGCAATACATGCCCTGAATATTTTGGCTAGGTGGGTTAATAATATATATCTAGCCCCCATTGAAGGAGGGCCGGGAATATACCGTACAAGCCTGGCGCTTTAAATGGTGAGAAGCTTTTGATTGCCCAGGTTATACGTGTCCCTTCCGTGAGGTGATCTACCACCTCCCAATCCTCCTTGGAGGGGTTTGAGGGTATGGGTTCTGACCAACCATCGGAGGTGTTCATACATCCTGGGAAATGGGTGTTAATGAGGATCTCAGCTGCTTCCAAGAGGTTAGAAGAGTAACTTCCATTCTCTCGTTTTAGGCAACCTGGTTGTCGTGAAGGATCCTTGGAGAGGATCTTTTTGAGCCTTGCAGCTGCCGAGGTGGTATCAACCTCCTCACAAAAAGATCTCCAGACTGCCCTTTGTTTTTGCCTTATTAGTTTTTTGTAGTCTTGTTGGATGTTTTTATAGACCATCCAGTCCGACTGTTGTTTAGATTTCTTTGCTTTATTAAAGGATTTTCTCGCAGCTCTTCTAAGATGGTCGAGTTCTCCGCACCATCAGAGTGGCGTTCTCGGAGTCTTCCACCTTTCTCGCAGGGCAGGAGTCCTTATATGCTTTTATAATGGAGTGTTGAAACGTATTTACATAGGCTTCAATGTCTGCCACTGTATTAAGTTGGCCGGTAGATTCGCAAATTCGCAGACTCCGCGAGAGGTTGTCTATGTAGGCATTCAGTCTGTTAGTCTCGGGTTGCGAAGGCAACGTGTTTTCTTTACCGGTTGTATGTGTTGGTGTATATTGGATCCACCTATGATCTGGCATGGGAACCCCACGGTGATACATGCCAGTCGTGGATTTTGTTTGAGATACCGCTAGTCGCCAATGTAATGTCTATTACAGTTTGGCTCCGAGTTGTCACGAACGTGGGTTCAGAGCCTCGGTTTAGTATTTCTAAATTGTTACAAATGATAAATTCATGTAGTGACTTACCTCTGTTGATGGTGTCCACGCTGCCCCACATGATATGGTGTGCGTTAGCGTCGCAGCCAATGACGAGGTGAAGTTTCTCCATCTCACAGTGTAGCACGAGTTGCTCCAGCCCCCTGGTTGATTCGGGGGCGTCGTGAGGGAGGTAAAGTGACGCCAGGATAGTGTCTTTGTTGCCTTCTCCTGCTGATAGCCTTACCACTGTGATGTCACTGGTGGAAAGCTGTGGCATAAGATAGGATGTTATGTGCTTAGGTATCTAAGTACATGATCTAGGCTTATTATGTGTGGGATGTGTGAATATGTTCCCATTTAACTTACCAAATCCACAATCCTTGGATTTAACAATCCATGGTTCTTGGATGCCGGCTATTGTGTCCTGCATAGTTTCGAGAGGGCGGCAAAGTGTTGCCACGGCCTCCTCTGGGATGGAGGTGGTGCACTCCTGGCTTCCGCCCGGTGTGCCTCCATCAGAACCTCCACCCGAGGTTTTCCTGTTGTGGCTAAATTAGCCAGTTTTATGGGGAGGGTGGAGAATTTATAGCTAATCCTCCCTCCCTTTTTTTATGAACTGGGCATCTTTTTTTCCTACCCCGAAGACAAGTAGGTTACCCAAGGGTTCCTTCTTCTCTTCAACGTGGAAGACGCACTAGCTCTTTATTTCCATTGCGGCGTTTTGTGCCGCCAACCGCCTCTTTACCAGTCTATGTTTTCCAGTTGCCCCGGAATCCACAGACGAGCTTTCGTCAGCGTTGGCAGCTGGTCGACCTGGACGACAGTCAGTGGTGGTAGGCGGGGGACTACGTCCTTGAGCCATTTCAGGGCGGGCTCATTATCGCAGGTGATACGTAGTATCTCCCCTGAGTGTGCCCATTCCTGAAATGTAAGGATGTGGTCTGAGGAGTTGAGCAATTTGTCCAGGTCCTCAAGCATTGCTTTTTCGACCATCGCTACCTGTTCCTTGGTGATTTTGCCCAAGGGGTTGTTTTGGTCTATAATGGCTACTCGGAGGTGCCTAGAAGCAGTCTTCCTGTAGCTGGTCCCGTCGCTCCTTACTCTCGAGAGAGGCGGATTCGGAGCATTTTTCCTGGAGGATCTCCCGTCTGCCTTTTTTGCCATCTTCCTGGGCTGACTTCTGACCTCTTTTCTGTGTGCTGCCAGTCAGCAGCATCCCTTTGTCTTTGGGCATTGGGAAGCATTGCAGCAGTCAATGCCTCCCTGGCCTTCCTTCTGCGCTTCCTTTTTTGGGGTTGCTTCTGTGGGCCGGCTTCTTTTGTGGTGACGGGTGGATCTGTTGACCCGCCCGCAGCCACTGTTTGTTTCGGGGAATCCAGGGACTCACCCACATTTGTTGTCTTTTTCGTAGTAGCAGGTTGATCTTGCGACCTACCTGCTACTACCGTTGTTTTATTTATTTTATTTTTGTCCATGCTAATGGATAGTACTTCATCCCTTCGTCTAAGGAGCTCACCCTGTCGTAAGTCTGACCTTACAACGCAGCCGATTGATCGGAGTAGGTTAGTTCCGACTGCCCGTTTAGGGAGAACTCAGGGCCAAAGTGGAGTGTTGCCGCCGTACGTGACGCATCACGAGGCACGGCACAAACACGCGGGTAGCCTTGTGCACATCCTCGCATCGCGGCCACAACGATGCGCGGTTGACCTGTTATTCGTCTGGATCCTCATGTCAGGCCGCATCCCGGCTATCCGTTCAGTACGGAGGGGCCTCCCCCTCGACTGAACAGCCGGTTCTTGCCCCAACACTTATAGGACCACTCAAGCCCTCTCACCAAAGTCAAGGTTCTACAGGTCCTTGAGAGGGTCGTCAGGTCAAAGACTTTGCTACGGTCAATAAATTTGCATGCTGCAATTTCATTGACCTCAAACGCTTCAACAATGATATTGATAAGTTCCCCGATGCTATCTATGGTTGACTTATTTTTTCTAAAACTAAATTGACTCGGTGTAAATAGTTTGTTGTTATCCCCGAAGGTTGTAATTTGTTGTGTTAAAAATTTCTCCAAGATTTTAGATAACACAGATTGTATACAAATTGGACGGTAATTGTTTGGATTAGAATGATCACCATTTGTAAATATAGGGACACAGCAATTTTAAGTGTATCTGGGAATATTCCTTTCTTAAAGCACTAATCAGTCTTGTTATAGAGATTATTAAAACATTAATAACAAAACTTATGATGCCGATATTTAGACCATATATGTCTTTGCTGCTAGTTTTTTTTTCCTTAATTTGGAAATTACATCGCGTACTTTGGCACAAATATGATTGTTCGGCGATGTTAAGACCATGCATAAAGTAAACCGAGTCATGAACACTATTTGGCAGCGAATCAGTGACATCTTGTATTATTGTCGCGAATTAATTATTGAAATCGGTTCATTTTGCATTGATTTTAGATGACTCTTCGAATTTATTACGGATCACATTGCCATCATTGGGTTTTTGGACATTTTCGCACCGTAACACGATGTCCAATTTGGTTTAAATCAAGGTAAATCGACAACCATGTCAATTAACAAATTTGTTAACCTGTTGATACAATATTACTTAAACAATAGTTTTTTTATATTTTCTGCCTGAATAGTTTTTTTATGTTGATGATATCAGCATATCAGTAAATGGAAACACTATGAAGAGTCGCGATTGAGTTCTTGTAGCGTGAGCAACGATTGTTAACGCAAAGTGATCGTCAGCAAATCATATCGATAAATACAGTTAGAATAGTTATAAAGTGAAAGTGAAGTGTGTTGCACACAAGGAAATATCAAGAAGCAGTCAAAATGGACCCGGAAGCTGGGTTTCCCGAGGGAAAATTAAACCCGGTATTTTATTTGAATCAATGGAAGTAATTAATAGTGAGTTATACGAATTGAATAACCAGATATTAATTCCAAGTATTAATTAACAAAATGTATTTAATGTTGGCGAGTTCAAGTCATCAACTAGCGACGTAAAGATCAATTCCGTAAAAAGTTCAATGCAAACGTCGAATGCAATAAATTCCGATAGGGATATAAATAGCCCCACTAAAGAACAAATTAATTATCGCTATGAGTCAATAGATACCGGTCTATTTCATATATTCTTGGAGGGTAATAATAATAATAATAGTTCAGCTCTTGGAAATTTACACCCTATGTCCATTGGTAAACTAATTGTTACAAACCACAAACATATAGATAATCAAATAATTAAAATTGCTTCACTGGGTAAAAACAGAGTGAAAATAGTTTTGCGAAATTATCTATCAGCCAATAAGTTACTTGATCAGAAATTCTAATAAATAAAAATATTGTATCTTATATACCCCAATTTATGGTTCGTAGATTAGGAGTTATAAAAGGTGTAGATACTAGTATATCGGAAAATAAACTCACTAATATTATTAAACCAATTTTAATGATGAATAGATGAATAAATATTGTTAATTAAATAACATATAAGCCCGCTCAGTCAATTTTGGTAACTTTTAAACCTACAGCGGTTGAAATATTTCGTGTAATTTGCCCTGTTGAGCCATATATTCAATGCGTAATACAATGTTTAAGATGTTTGAGATACAAACATAAGTACACAATGTAAAGCTAAACAACGATGTGTCCTTTGTTTCATGGATATGGAAACATATCTTACAGGGGAGCCCTAAACAAAGAAGAATCATCATACTCCAGAATTGTCGATAACTACATAATTTGCAATGAATTTCCTGCAATGTAAACCAACATAAACGGAAACGCAAGAATTTTGTTTATCCCCAGAAAGATTTGTTTACTCAAGAGCAACATAGAAATATTATAACCCCCATCCATGTTGATACTAGTAATGGAGTAGCGCTTAATAGTAATGCTAACCCCCTATCCAAAAGATTTATGAGGATTAATTGAAATCTCGACGAAGATAATTAATATTATTATAAGTATGGAAACCAATATAAATTTAGAATCAGTTATTAAAAATCAAATTGAGCTAGTTTTAAAATCCAAATCGTTACAAAAACAAAAGGCAGGTTTTTCAATATTTAATTTTCGGACAAAAGCTAAATTTATGTTTGTTGAGCCAACTACGGGTCAATGATAAGAAATATGGCCCACAAATTACAACTATAGGACTACCTCAGGGCAGTATCCTGAGCCCTATTTTATACGCACTCTTTTTATATGATTTGGAGCTAATACTTAGTAATAAGCCAATTCAAAAATATGTACTTTTACTCGTAGTAGATTCGAAACTAAAAAGTTTACATATATACAAATTCTGTGTAGGTAGAGAGGTCTAGTGTCCTTCGTGGCATCGTGGATGGGTGGCTGTCTTCTTTCTCGGCCGTCGAGTGTAGGTTATAGCGTTGGCGGTATCGTGGCGTAGCGGCCGGTACGTCACCGGTCATTTTCGCTCCAGGGTATGTTAATCGATGCAGACCATCGAACACCTGTTTTCGTAAATTCTATGTTACGAAGGGTCGCACAGCGTCGGTTGAAATATCGCAGTAGATATCTGGGTTATACTCCGGAAAATACCACATATCCCAGAAAAGCAATTTCGTACAATCCAAATTTGCATTTGGTCTGATTGATTACTATTCCGTTGTCGTCTAACCGTTGAAATAGTTGTTTGAGGTGTCCGTTGTGTTCCTCCTCCGATTTCGATGCTACCAAAATATCGTCGATGTGTACGTAGCAAAAATCTAAATCGCGCAGGATTCCATCCATGAATCTTTGGAATGTTTGTGCTGCGTTTCGTAGACCAAATTGCATGTATGCGAATTCGAAAAGTCCGAATGGTCTTGCGATGGCTGTTTTTGGTATATCGTCTTTAGCTATCGGGATCTGGTGGTAAGCTCGAACTAGATCGATTGTTGAAAAGACTTTGCATCCGTCCAGCCGTTGTGCGAAATCCTCGATGAGCGAGACGGGGTATTAGTCGGGAACCGTTCTCGCGTTGAGAGCTCTATAGTCTCCGCAGAGACGTGTGTGTAGTCAGTTGCCGCCTCTACTGACTGCCCTGGTCGTTTCCCGATTTCTCGGATTTACAGGAGGGTCGACAGTTGCGTGCTGCCTTGCCAAACTTGAAATGGAACCAATAAGTGCCGAATGTGATTGGCTTCGGGCTTGTTCGCGGTTTTGGCTGTGTGAACAGGGTCGTGATCGAAATTGTGAAGATCTGGCATTTTCTTGCTTTCGGAGCTGTACTTTTAATTGTGCTACCTCGGCTATCCCAGTCCTTAAGTCATCGCTTGTGTTGATTTCATTAACTGCTGATGCATCGATTAGTTCTGCAACTTCGTCTATCGGTATCTATTCGGTTTTCTTAGATCGCGCTGAGGCGTCGGATGAGTTCAGTTTCCAGCTTGTCGTATTTCCCGTGGGCGGGTGGTGATGTTAGTATATCTCGCACCTCCTTGGCAAAGCTCGGCTCCAGGTTTCCAGCTACGTACCTATATTTTGTGTCGTATGTGGTGATTTTTGCTAGTTCGAACTGGCTTTCCATTTGAGCGAACCACAATTCCGGATCATCGTCCCAAAACGGCGGGAAACGCACTTGTATTCTGTTGACTTCTTCATTGGCTATGTTGCTCGCGGATTATTTCTTTGTGCACACTAGCGGATTGTTTTTTCGGCACACACACCTGCCTTTTGGTTTGATCACGTCGGGGTTACCAGTTGTGGAGCGTGCGGTTGTAGATCACACACAAAAGGGTTTTAAAGTCGATGTATTCACTATTTATATATATACAAGAGAGGCTCGTCCTGGGTGTGTATGTCGGTAGCTTTGGCGCACTTCGTAACGTCGTGGATCGGTGGCCGTCCACCTTCTCGGGCGTCGAGGGCAGTGGTTAAAATGGCCGGCGCTACCATTCCGCGCCCTCTGCTGGTGGGGCATCCTACTCACGGGCCACGGCCGCCGCTATGTTGTTTAATTATATTGGAAGTTTGTGCTCTAGGAATTAGAGATTCTGGTATTTTTCTCAGGGCTATTTGGGATTCTACTATTTCGTTACTGTTGTTAATGTGCGGGCAATAACTAGGGTTTTAGGAAAGTAGAGCCATTTCATGATAATCGAAAGATACTTTGGTTAAGTTAATAAAGTTAGAACTTAAATTTGTATTATCGAGCAAAAGCAACCCGAAGCCCCAGGACAAAAGCAAAGTAAAGAACAAAACGAATTCAATAAGACATGGTGGTTTGCAATTAGAGTTTGGTGCTTAGAGCTGGCTGGCAATTACGCGAAGCTTTCATAGCGTACCACCTTAACACGACGTCCAATTTGATTTAAATCAAGGTAAAACGACAACTATGCCAATTAACAAATTTGTTTAAAAACCGTGATAATAATGCAATATTACTTAAAATAATATATTTTTATATTTTCTGCCTGAATAGCTTCTTATAGAGATATCAGTATACCAGTAAATGGAAACACTACTTTGTTGTTAATGTGCAACTACAGCTACATATGGAAGGTCCTAATTGTTGGTTTAACGAAAATAAAGAAAAAAACAGTGAATTAAAATTATCCTTAAATCAAGACGAAAATGTTCATCGGCAAAATTTTTAGTCATAGTCATGTTCTGTGTGAGATAAAATATTACTAAATATCTTTTAAAGGTATATACATTCGTATATAATATATGGTATCCTTATGATGAGCCACACATAACTATGGTTGATATTTTTAAAGTCTAAAGAAGGCCGGTTTTGATATTAGCTGGACTTGGATAGAAGCAAGATTACACAATTTAGGACATAACTATACAATTTATTTTTACTTTTTTAAATTAAACAAGTAATCGACCTATTATCTTTCAGTCCGGTTTAATAAGATAATATCATTTTAATATGCAATCTTTGGAGATTTTAAATAATGGAAACGTAAGTATAATTCATATTTGACATTCATTTAGGAAAGATTAACTAGATGTTATTCACAGGAATATAAGAAAATATAATAACAAAATGAATTAATTCTTTCATAATACAACATTTTAGTGTAACATAATTTGATGTATTGAAAATTATTATGTTTATGGTAATCTAAATATATTCTAATACATAATAAATATACATATAATGTATGTAATGTAATTTTTAATAATTCAGATACTAAACAGCTCTCGCCATCTATGAGAGAAACGATGAACTGTTAACTCAACGTTCAAAGCATTTAACGTAATAATACTTTTCTTCATTGGAATTCTAGTGATATAAATGTTTAATATAAATACTAAAATATGATACTTATCTAAAAGTTATATTTTTGAAATGAATTTATTTCAATTTTTTTTTAATTACACTTGCACAATTGGGTAATTTATAATGTTCAACAGATGGCGTAGAGAACGCGTAAGTGACTGCTGCCATCTTAAAGATACCAGCTAAAAACACAAACCATTGACATAACATGAAAAGATGCTACAAGTTTTGATGTAACACTATGTAAGTATCTAGTAATTATACAAAGGATCATTCTATCATTTGTAAGACCTAGTTTAAATCGTACAATAATACTTAATATACCTTATTAAATTCAAATAAAACCATTCAAATAGCAATTCTTTAAAATTTAATGTACTTTACCTGACAATCTGATTTGTTGGATAAAAAAGCATTGCACTGTTGAATTATTAAAACGCCTATTGGAAGGTTTCCCTATTTATCTCATGATTTACAATTAATCGGATGAATACTTAAATTAAATAAGATATAATGATATAATTGATATAATTTGTTCCAAATTTATCATAATATAGTCACTCACAAATTGTTTAACGTACATTAAATCATTTTTAATTCATTTTACAGAAAGAAATACGTTCAAACTAGTGTTGCTTTGATAGTTGTACTATTTGTAACACGCAAATTAATTTGTATTATTCAATGTCTGTCGAAGTATTAGCTAGAGAAGTAGTTGTTTCAAATTAATTTGTTTTGTAGTCTTAGTGAGACTCATTGTTGTAGATTCACGAAATGTTTTCGTATTTTTAAATTTATTATTTAATGAAAAATAAATAAAACATTGAAAGAAAAATTACTTGTTCTGCTACATTCTTGATGGAACCAAATTTTCAAATTAAGAGAAAAAATACACTTGTTATGTTCCATTTGTTTATTATCAGATAACTTACACGTGTTTCGGTCCTTGCGGATCATTCTCAAAATTAAAACTGATAATAAATAGATGGAACATAACAAGTGTATTACTTCTCCCAATATAATAAGAAATGCTGAATTTTTTATAATCCTAGAAGATATTGTCACAAATTGGAAGAGAAATTATTGAAAATAAGAGTTTCTAGAAAATGCATACAGGAGAATACCAATATCTTCTGATATAATAAAACAAAAAATATTTTAAACTGCTAGAAATTTAGAAGAAAATTATGAATATTTCTAAAATTGTGAAAGAAGATCAATGAAATTTTGCAGAAATAATACAAGAAAATATTAAAATTTGACTTTTGTTCGGTTGACACATTTTCAAGAAAGGTGCAACTAAGTACGATAATTATATTTTTATTTGTTAATCGTGATATGTATGCATTTGAAATTAGTTTTTTTTAAAACTATATCTATAAAAGTAGTATTGGTAATAATACTAAGCATTCTTATATATATTTTTTCAATTAAAACTACTTCTCACAGTTCGGTAATATGTGTCATAGGGTCGCAATAAAAATTATGTGGGCCCGCAAAAAAGCGGCTCTAACTCAGGATGAAAATAATGTCGTAAAGTACATTTGGTGGAATTAGTGGGAAACTTTATCGCTTCATACTTGCCCTTGCTTCAAGGAACGCTTGCGTCACCGAAAAAAAAAAACGATTTTCCCTCGTTAATTGAATTAATAATAAAACATGGGATAAACGGGGAAAAGCTCCAATATCTGTTGCAATAATTCAACGCCGAAATACTTTCCCTTCTCTAATCTGATTGCCGGTGGAAGTAGATTAATCCTTAAACGATTATTGATTGAATGGTTTCTACCGAGAAAATCCAGAAATTATTTTAAAGTAAAATTATATTTTGAGATGTAGATTAAAGTAGTGTAAAAATGCGGGATTAGATAAGGTTCTTATGGGATATGACATGGGCTTCCGCCGGTTGTATAAAATTACAATAAAATGAAACAGGATATGTTAAAAAAAATTTAAAAAATAGATAAGATTGCTTGAAAACTCTCAGAAGAAAGCATAAAATCCTGCGAAATACTTACAATATGGACAAATTCTTGAAATATTTCGAAAAGATAAGGCAAACATTAGTGGAAAATACTTGAGAAGTAAAAAATGGCTGAAAATGTGTCAGTTTTATTAAATCTAGTAGAAAAAATTACATGAAATTGATCAAAGAAATTCTAAAAATAATAGTACAATATGTTTAATATGTTCTTTAATTATTGAAGCAAGAAAACGCAAACCAACAAAAATTTTTTGGCAGTGATAATCTGGTGATTAGTGATTAGAAGGCGTGCTGGGCGGCTATGTCTGGTTAATCCTTATTGTTGGCTTCCAGGTGGATGGTAATCAAGTGCCGTCATCCCTTTTGGTAAATTAAGTTAATCTTTATTGCATTCCTTTCTCTGTAATTGTTAATTGGGACAATTATCTTTGTATTGTCGAAATCGATTCTATAATCATCATCATAAGATCATTTTTCCCTATAAGAGGAATTAGATATCGTAAACTTATCTATTGTTAACGTTGTGATAAGATAGCTCGTTATCGTGTAATTTCTCATCAGTCTCGCATTGATGCTAATGGATTAAACATGTATTCGGAAGATGATGAGTTAGAGGAAATAAAAATAAGGTTAGGATATTTTTTAAAATTAAAATAGTTATAAATTACTGCTATAAAATCTACACTAAATACTTATTTTATTTTAAATTAAATTTAAATTTTAATATATTTCTTGTTTATTAGAGACTGCAATTATTTAGTTGAGCCGCGTTTACTGGATGCAGCGAAGGATGTTTTTAAATTCAAGCAAATTTTTGATGAAAATAAGGACTATCAAATAAGTGAAAAATTATTCACAACCATAATTAGGAACTTAAAACACGAATTATATGGTCATGCCTATAAAGAGACCTTCTACTTACTCTTAGAAATTATACCAACAACAGAAATTGTACGGTATGTGAATGCAAGGGATGAGAATAAAAAAATTCCTCTAGAATATGTAGGGGGATTTCAGGGAGCAAATTCCGAATTTGACGATGTTGTAAGGATATTATTGGACAAGGGCGCATCATTAGCGGAAAAGAATAGTTATGGGAAGCCAGTAATACATTCGTTAAAATACATGAAAGTAAAGGATTATTTAGATGGATGCGTTATTAAGGAGAACGGTAATGTGAGATACGATTTTAAGAATATTCTACCTTGGCAATACCAGCTTGAAACTGAGTACGTAAACGTGTTGGAATTTCCGATTTTCATAAACTCATCGAATCAATATAAGCAACTAATGACGCACGAGCTTTTGGCTATGTTTTTAGTCCATGTCTGCCGAGTCAAATGGTTGAGTCATCGGGGAATTTTCTATGCCAACTTTTGTTTATTCTTTATTTTCTACAGCAGCATTTGCTTGCAAGTAGCTAGTTTTTATTATTCTGGGATTAATGCATGGGCGTTCCTACTAGTATCCACTTGTTTAATAGCTACTAGAGAAATATTTCAGTTTATTATAGCACCCAAGTTATATCTACATACAACGGAAAACTATTTAGAGATAGTAATAATAACTTTAACTATAACAGCTTCTTTTTTAGAAAATAACTCTAACATCGAAGAATTTGTAATTTTTGCATTCCTTTTCGCTACCTTTGACCTTCTTTTACAAGTAGGTAAACACAGACTTTTAATTAGGTACATTCAACTTTTTAAAATCGTCTTAAAAATCTTCGTCAAACTATTGTTTTTTATTATAATCATCATCATCGCTTTCGCTGTGTCCTTCAACGTTTTGTTTAACTCGCAATCGCCTTTCGAAACCGTGCCAATATCAACTTTTAAAACCATCGTAATGTTAACAGGAGAATACGATTCAGGCAATCTCAATTATGGGCACCACCCCATCAGCAGCCATCTACTCCTTCTATTTTTCGTCATAATCATCTCTATCGTGTTAATGAATGTTATTCTCGGCTTGGCCGTCAGCGATATTCAAAAACTGGAACGTAACTCGAGACTGCACGGATTTATTTCTAACGTTGAGTTCTTCCACCAAGTGGAGACCCTGTTATTCAAAACTAAAGTGAAGGTGATTTTCCAATATTTGGGTAAAATTCATAAATCGTTAAATTTCCCTAGAAAAATAATACAGGCTAACCGTAATCTTTGGTGGTCGCTTAATATTTCACCAGCGTCGTCGCGATTAATGTCGCAAATTGTTGACGATGAGGATATGGCACAGATCAAGCTGAACCAAAAGGTGAACAGGATATGTGATGAAATTAGTAGTTTAAGAGACGATATTAGAAACGATATGAATTTGTTACAATCACGATTAACTTGTAAATGTAATAAAATAAATGATTGTTTTGATTCGGACATCATTAATATTAATTAAATACATGTATTAATTTATTATATGTAATAATGTTTGCTACATACATATTTAGTTTTTTATATATGTGTTAAATTATTAATATTTACTTTATTTTTTGTATATATTAAATAAATATGTGTATTCTTAAATAAATAACTGCAGAAATTTTTACGCCCGTCAAAATCATAAAACGTTACAATAGAAATACCTATTTCGCCATAGAATTACTTTATTAACAAAGCTCCACGATTAAGTCAGGTAAATACACTGCACCTGGCACAACATAAAGATAAAATAGGATGGGTTATTACTCACATAAATCGATATATTAGTTCTCCGTTAATAATAAACTAAATTCTAGTAAACTTCGAAATTATATGGTGTAAGAATAAAAAGGATACCAAAGGACCAGATTTAATACATTTTTATGTATCAAAATAGCGTCTAGTGAGTAGGATGTGACTTCTGATATTTTGAAAATTAATACATCGCAGGTGATCTTTTGTGAAAATCAAGAAACTGATCAAGTTAGTGAGAGATTTTATGATGTCGGCATCGTCCGAATTAGAAATAAAGCAAACATTTTTTTTTTACCATAGTAAAAATATAGTTCTAACAACTTTCATTACAGCTAATAAATCACAGATTGCATTAAATATACCAATTACCAATGTAACAATTGTCAAGGCTATTAATAATATTAAACAAAAAACCAAATCCGGATATTAATTCACCTTCTAACATAGATAGACAAGCGCTATTAAAAAATAAAAACACGTTTCATCGATTTATTTCGCATCGACAAATAAACTTCCATAAAAGGTGTATTGTGATGTTCCGTATAGACCAACCGAACCTTTTATTTTTAGGTTAAATGCGACTATATAGATACGCATAATAATAATTAATCCATTTCTACTCACTTTTTAATATTATTGTATTACAATACTATTTTAAAATGACTTTAAATGTAATATTCTGTTCGGACGTTTTCACCCTTACGAATTCTCTATTATTTAATTTGTAAGTGAAATAAAAGTTTCTTATTATAATTATTATTATTTATTATTTCTAGTGGTTTTTGCAGAAATTTAAGTAATGATTTCTCTAGGCGGCAGTGCGCAAATTCTCTTACCAAGCAAGTGTGCCAAGAAGAGTGGAGATCGAGAACGCGACTGACTCTGACGATATTTTTGATGAGAGGAGATGAAATCCAAAAATAAACACCTTTTTAATAGGGTAGTCGCTAAGATTTGGGAGATCTGGTCGTGTTGTGTGGTGCTCTCTTACCGATCGGCTTTGGGAGGCTAATTATGTAAAAATTAGAATCATACAAGGCCTTTGACAAACTCCAGGACACTTAGTATCACGGTATTCCGCAAATACGCCGGAGCATTTGAAAGGGTCTACAGTAACCCCATATGGATGTAGAGTAGGTCAGCTTCAGAAAAATGAAGAATAATGGCACGCGGTGTGGTTACCCATCCAAGTAGTGACCGCGTCCGACGTTGCTTGGTCGGTATGTTCAAAGTGGTTCAGTCGTTGCCTTCTTACGTTGCAGATGTATTTAACGGTGCGCCTTGGTGATTTTGTGGAAGGTAGCGTGTGGGTGTGCAAAGTTACACGAGACAGTAGCATTGTCGGAGAGTGTAGTACGGAGCGCTTTGGTACTAACGAGGAGTTCCATACGTACCTCGTTACAATATCTTCCTCAGGATCCTTAGGAAGTCTTGGCAGAGGGTCCTGGATTCTTTCTTGGCTCCACACCGTATGGGGTATATGGAAAGTATTTCTTTATTTATTCTACCGTGCATTTTCGATTTTCTAAACTACCATGTGTCTGGTAGATAGCCAGTGGAACTGGCTATTTCATATGTGCCTGGTTTTTTAGCAGCTTATATAATATAAAATTCATCTCATTTGGGTGTCAACTTTGCTGTCTTCTATCTTGTACCGCCTTTCGGTTTTATTTTTCCGCTTGGAATGTATTGATGAGGTTTCATTGATTTCATAATTTATCGTGCTGAAAAGCAGAGGTTTTGAGTTTCTTTGTCCTAACGTGAGGTACGCTGTCGACGCACAATACTCTATGATTATTGCAGGGCGTATCTTGATGGGCTAGTCCTTATGCTTAATACCCACTTGTAGGGGTAACCTGGGCCTTCAGATCCTTTCGCTCACAAACTGTGTGTAGTTATTGCTGATGATTTCCCAAGGGTTTCTATATCGCAGGAGCAGCTTCGAGCTTCCAATGGGAACAGCTCTACACATCTTGACACGGTGTCCTGTGTTATTAGGATCCACTTCTTATTTCTGGGTCCCTCTGGATATAATCTGAACATGTTAGTGACTAATACCTTGTTCATCACTGGCATCTGCAGGAGTTTCTGAGTATTGTCTTTAAGGTTCGTTTTGTTCCATAGTGACCTGCAATTGGGTAGTCGTGAAATCTCCGGCTTCGTAATGACACTCAATTTTCCGTAATCTATGTAATGGAGTCGCTGATATGTATGGAAACGGTCGGATATCTCCTAAACAAAAATAGCAAAAAATGTTAAGATACAAAAGTTTAAGGTTTTTTAAAGACTACTACAAATTAGGCATACAGGATCAGTTAAAATGTTAGGACGAAATAAACTTGCCTTTTCTTCAAAGGAACACCCTGTATATTAATTCTTTTAAGTTAAATGCTAATTTAGGCGTTTACGACGTCATAGTTTTGGTTGAAACGTGGTTAGACGATTCAATTCAACTAGGTCTTACTAGTCACGAAATATACAGATTGGTTATATCTCTTAAAAACAGCTGCAAAAATAGAGATGGTGGGGTCTTTATTGTTGTGAAAAATAATTTGAAGAGTGAGAAGATTGAGAGCAACCAAAGCATCGAATATAACTATTTATCAAAATAAATTATAAATTAATAATTTTGTCAACATATGTCCCACCTGCTTTAAACATTTCCC
This sequence comes from Ontholestes murinus, assembly GCA_963969525.1. Lineage (NCBI taxonomy): Eukaryota > Metazoa > Arthropoda > Insecta > Coleoptera > Staphylinidae > Ontholestes > Ontholestes murinus. Next base: position 68,975,511 of record OZ018387.1, on the reverse strand, counting down.
ACTACATAACGCATGCGGAAGAAATTGAAAATATCGCTAGCAGTAATCAAGAGTGCGAGTTAATTTTGTATGGTGACTACAATTTGCGAAATGCTGTTTGGGATTGCTAATGTTTTTAGCTTCTATCAGCTCCAGTCAATCAGGTACCGAACCCGAGAGGAATATTTTTAGATCTTGTGTTTACGAATGTTTAGGGTATAGGTATACAACCCGCTAGTCAACAAGTTGTGTGATTCTAATACTCACCACATTCCGTATTGTCCGAATTTGCCAATAACCCATTTGGAATTTACAGCGGATTATACTGCGATTAATGACTGTTTAGCAAGTATGGACTAGTCTTTGTTAGTGATAGTGTTGACGTCTGTGATTCAAATTTTAATAAAATTTTATATTCTTTATTTGATGTATACGTACCTATTAAGTTTCCAAAGTTTTATATTCTAAATATAAGAGTACTTATTTACTTTCACAATACGAGTTATTTAAAACACTTCGACAGAAATGCGCTGAAATTAGTACTACATTTTACAATAGTATTATATATATATATATATATATATATATATATATAAATTATATTTTCGTGGTCGAACTTTGTGTTTTTAAAAACTGTTTATTTCCGAATTCTATGATACATTAAGCGATTTAGATTTAGACTTGTTACAATTAATTACTACATTTGGATAATGACTGACAATAATGCCGACCGGCGTGGTAACGGCTTGAATAATAATGACTCGAATTAATTGAATAGTAATGCTTGAATAGTATTGAGACTTAATGCTATTTATATAATATAAAACTAACAGCTAAGCATAAAAACATCTGGTGGAAATTACTCCGCACATAGATAAGCATAAAATAAGCGACTAAACATAATATAGAAATATGCATAATTAAACAATAGGATTAATTTATGATAAACCATTAATAGTCTTTTGTGGACGACAGGTAACTCCTCCCTCCTTAGATTCGACTCGTAGGGGAATAATCGATAGCGTTTCCGGGGATGAAGTATTTTCGCCTAAAATATTTGGTAACTAAGGTCACTGCACTCGCGAAAATTAGGAAGTATAGTAGGAGCGTCCATGCACTGGGTTTTAGGGGAATAACTTGTTCCGGCACTATATAGTTTTGGGCAAACATAGGGATGTCGTCCAATTTTAGTCCATTTAGCTGAACAGAGAAGTTTTTCACATTAAAATTGTTCAACAAGGGCTTCACTGCTCTGATGAGGACGGGGCTTCCGAAAGTTTCCTCGATTTTCGGTATTATGTAGTTTCGAAAGGTCAGGTCACATTTGTCGGTTGGATCAGGAAAATTCCTTGCAGGTTCCGTGATTCTTCTCGGTCAGGACAGGTGATCTTAATTCCTTCACTTGTGGTAAATACAGCAAGGAATTGATTGTTATCGGGCACTTTCTCCAGGTGGTTATTTTGAATTTCTAATTTTGTGAATTTACAATTTTTGCTCGATCCATTCTTAAGAAGTTCAGTTTCGAAGTCTGCTTTATAGTTGATAAGCAGATTATCACTGCATTGATATCGTTGACTAACGCCCAAACACATATCATTTAGAGGCAAAACTTTTGAGTATATTTGAGTAACGTATTAATATTCGGAATGATAGTAAAATATTCAGACTCATGTTTTAACGGAATGGGATACATTGTGTAGAGGTCAAAAGATTGTTCGTAATTGATTGGCAAGGACAGGAAGTAGTGAATCTTTGTTTCTTCGATTTTACAATTAATTGTTATTATTGATTCAAAGTCTAATATATTTTCCGATTTTAATTCAAAAGGTAACTTTTCGTTGTAATGAATAGAGATTTTACGTAATTCTTCAAATAAATCTTGAGGCCTTATTATATCCGGGTTTAGAACCTTTAATTTACAGAAGGTTAATGAATTCATAACTCTTTGTAGGACATTTCCGATTATGCCGAAAAGTAACGCGAGTTAATTGTACAGGTCTTTCACAAAAAGAACATGTTGATGGTCAATGGTTTCTTTATAAATTGAATGTAATTGCAATATTCTAGATCGTAATAAATTTTGGTTGTGAGCAATATTTTGTAGTGTTGTATTAAAATTTTGAATAATTTTGGTACTAACGCTGTAAATAAATTCAAACCCTGTCTAATTATACTGATGTATCTTTGGGGGTATCGCAGGGTTCACACTGTGAACCTATTTTATACCTATTTTTATCAATGATATTGGTTTAAATTTAAGAAAGGGTAAGATTCTCTTGTATGCCGATGATTTACAATTGTATATTAGCATTGAGACGGCTAAAAATCAGTTGGCACTTCAGAATGACCTATATATTGTTGCGTTGTGGAGTCGGGAAAATAATCTTGATTTAAATTTAAGATGTGTATGGCATTTACTAGAAGAGATAAATGTTGCTTTAACTACACTATTAACAATAATTGTCGCGTGCTTCAGAGATAAAAGATTTGAGAATGATATTCACATCGATGCTAAATTTTAATAAGAAGTTTTCTCACGTTTACAGGATATCTCTGAGAATATTAGGTTTCATCAGCAGAAACTCCAATTCTTTTAAAGCTTCTACAATACATAACTGGTAAGACAAAGAAAGAGAGATGGCTGGAGGCTTTTCTGCTTCAAAGTAGAAAACGCCTCGGAGACATCACGTCTAAAACAGGAACTCTCCAAAGACTCCTTACCAAAACTCACTAGCCTTAAAAGGGAGGATGGCTCTTACACGGACTCACCTGAAACCACAAGCAAACTTTTATTGATGACCCATTTCCCGGGCTTTACCTTTAACCAGGAGCGGAGCCCAACGGATACCCCCACAGAGTATGTGGCGGCCTCCATCGTTACCAGGGAAAAGGTAGACTGGACAATGTGGAGTTTATCACCATACAAATCCCCAGGATTGGACGGGATTTATCCGGCTCTTATAAAGTGGGGCAAGGATGTTATCCTCGACATCCTCATAGGCGTGTACAGGGATGGGGTGTATTGCCTTTAGCTACACACCTTATGCGTGGAGGGAAACTAAAGTAATCTTCATACCAAAACCAGGACGCTTGGACTACACCACAGCGAAATCATACCGACCAATAAGCCTCACATACTTGCTACTGAAGATACTGGAGATGCTGTGCGACCGGTACATTAGGGAAACAGTCTTAGCGAAACACCCTTACACGCATACTTACGACTTTCATGGGCATTGAAGGAGCCTTTGATAAGACCTCATTCCCAAAGATAACAGCGGCACTTCGACGCAGGGGAGTGCCGGTGGCGTTAAGCCAGTGAATCTCCAACATGCTGCAATGGAGAACAGCCAAGATTTCAATAGGCGACACGAGACTTGTATGTATGGTCGAAAAGGGTTGTCAACAGGGAGGAGTGCTATCTCCCTTACTATGGAACCTAGTGGTAGATGAACTACTAGAAGCACTGAATTAACATGGCTTCGACACGGTAGGTTACGCCGACTATATCACGATCCTACTTTTCGGCAACTGAATGTATGCTAGCGAAACGTATGTCGTATGCGAAATTGTGCACATATCAGGGTCTATCCGTAGATCCGGCAAAAACGGAACTGGTGCTGTTCACAAGGAGGAGAAAGATTAAAGATTTCAAACCATCAAGCTTTCGGGGTGAAGAACTCACCCTGAAAGATGGAGTCAAATACTTGGACATTTTTCTAGACAAAAAACTAAACTAGAATGACTACCTGACGGAGAGATCTAAGAAAACATGCATAGACTTTGGCAATGCAGACGAGCTGTGGGGAAAACATGAGGACTATCTCCAAAGGTAGCTCTATAGATCTACACAGCCATAGTGCGGCCAATGTTGGCATATGCATCAATAATATGGTGGCCAAAACCGACCACGAAATTAGCCATAAGGCTCCTAGACCACGTTCAACAAAGCACCCTTTTGAGCGTAACAGAAGCCACGAGACCAACACCAACAGCGGTTATGGAAGCCCTGCTGCACCTGTCACTCTTGGACATATTTATCAGAGAACAGGCAGCAGCGTTGGCAATAAGGCTTCAAGCAACAAAGACATGGCTTGTAAGCAATGGAGGAGGTCAACACCATAAAATCTTAGAGGATCTTAGGAAAAGAAATACCGAGATTATCAATATCCCTCGAAAATACTTTTTTACCAGAAAGCTTCAAATAGACCTGAGATTTGAAGACTCAGGAGTAGGAAGCAAGCACAAAGACATCCACATATGCACTGATGGGTCGTTAAAGAAAGCCGTCCCTGCTGCCCTCCCTGCTAGATCTGAGTACCCTACTGAAAACTGCATCAGTCAGATGCCACAAGGAGCGATGGGACAACACACCTGGCTGCAAAGTCTCAAAAAACTTCATCGGAATGAACACCCAAAACGGCCAGTTACTGTTTGCAACTGTCCAGAGAAAACCTACGGATGGTTATAGGGCTTCTAACAGGACACTGCAATCTACGATCATACCTGAACAAACTGGGACTACAATCCAGCCCTATCTGCAGAAGGTCTCAAACGGAAGAGGAAACCGCGGAGTATGTACTTTGAGACTGCCCCGTATTATCCAACCTACGTAAATTTATAATGGGAGAGCGATGTCTAAAGCCATCACACATCCACGGAGTCCCTCTTGATGCAGTCCTGGCGTTTGCCAATGCCTTGGGTTGTGCAAGGAATGAGGACTCAGATGGGAGGACGCACATAGGGCCCATTGGGGCCTACGTGCGGCGGAACTCTCTGCCCTCCCATCGATTTAAACCAGAACCAGCTTCACTTTATTTAGCACTTATTCTGCCTCATTTAGAATATGTTTCACCATATTACACCAAACTTGCAATTCACCAACTCGAAATAGTACAGAGCAGATTTTTAAAATTAATGTCATTTCGGTTAAGTAATGCCAACACAAATTTTAGTGATAGTAGAATGTTGGCCGAGTTGAATATTAAATCATTGGCATTGGTTGAATATGTCGGTTGTATCTAAATTTGTTTAAGATTGAATAAACCCATGTAACTGTAATTTGCTCCATAAACTCTGTTACGGCCTTGCCTGCACGGGGTGCATGGACCGTAACGAATTTACATTTTATTGGGGGCAGCGAGTGTACGGACAGTACCGGCTTAAAATCCTTCCTCGAATATTAGTTTATTGCTAGAATAAATCATCCTAAGAATTGTAAATTTCAACTCTATTTTTACTATGTGTTTGTGCGCGTCGTACCGTCCGTGGGCCATAAAGGGCTTAGCGGGTATTTTCAACATCTGGAAGCCACCCAAAGACGTGCGATGGATGTTTTGGCAACACCGTGCAGAAGAAAGTTTATGCAGCCAATCATCCTCTTTTGCAGACCACCACCTACCCTTGGAGTAACAAACTCCACCCCTTTACGTGGTGTGCAGAAACCAGCGCTCGAAAAGGAAGAACATATCTGTTTTAACCATCAACAAACGAACACCACCGGCTCTTACGAATTTTAATTGTACATTTTTGTAAAGTTTTCGTTATCAATATATTTATTAATTTAAATGTGCGTTTTAACATAACGACGTCACATTTTTGGTCCTTCGAAACCGTGATCCAAGAGTTTTTTGGATCGAACTACGTCGTCGAGTAAACATAAAACTATCAACTATCAACGACAGGAGAGTGAGAGCACATCGAAGTCGAAGTGCATCACGAAACCTTGTCGGTGTCCAGGAGAAGCAGTGTCGCCGCAGAATAAGGAAGCAGCAGACGCCCTCCGGTCACATCATCGCAGCCGCAGTCGTACCTGGAGAAGCAGCGTCGCCGTATCCAAAGGGAGCCGCAGACGCCCTCAGGTCGAATCATCATAGAAATACAGGACAAGAGTAAGCGGAGGAAGCCCCAAGTCGCAGTGCCCAGCAGCAAGACGCAAAAGTAAGCCTTCCCTTGTTCCTAATTTTCATTTGTATCCCTTTTTTATTATGGCAGAACCTCAGCTGTCTAAAGAGAGCGAACGAGCTCTTCGTACGTTAAACAAGCATCGCGCACTAATAGAGTTAAATATCGCTAATATTTCAAACGACTTAAATTCAGAGTCAGTAGATGCAGAATTAAATTTAGAATTAATCAATTCAGTTTTAAATTCAATCGACAATTTGGCCAAGGAAGAACTCGCTAACGTTGATGACGATTTTCCCCAATTATTCAATACAGCCTTTGGTTTAAAGAGAACAGTCATTAAATTAAAGCAAAATGTTTTAAAATTGTTAAATAAACAAATTAGCACTGATTCACCTGTTAGTAGCGTTCCTAGTTTTGCTGCGCAAGTCAAACTGCCAGATATTCAGTTACCATCATTCAGTGGTGATTATCGCGGGTGGTATGCATTTAAAGATAGTTTTAATTCATTAATAAGAAATAATTCAAATTTGTCTAACTTGCAAAAGTTCCAATACTTAAAGTCATCTCTTAAAGGGGACGCAGCAAGAACGATTCAAAGTCTAGAAATCACTCAATTAAATTATGAGATTGCCCTGCAACTGTTGCGCGATAATTTTGAGAATAAACGCTTAATTGTATATAGTCACATACAAGCCCTGTTCAATATGCCTCATATTGAAAAGGAAACGAGCTCCGATTACCGTGATTTACTTAACGCCATTGTGCAAAATACGCGCGCACTTAAATCGTTAGATCGTCCGGTCGACGCTACAGAAGATTGGTTGATCCATTTAATATTAACTCACTGTCCACAGTCACTTCGTGTAGAGTGGGAAAATCAATTATCATCAAATTCAGAAATGCCCACATTTGACGATTTACATTCATTTTTATCTAAGAAGTGTCAAACCTTACAATCAGTTGATAGTCCCATCGATAACTCTAAATTAAAGTCATTTAATTCAAATAGTTCCGCTTCATGTTTTTTATGTTCACAAGCACATCAAATTTTTAGTTGCGATAAATTTCGCGCACTAGAAGCCCAAAAACGGCTTGAATTAGTCCGATCAAAGCGGTTGTGTCGTAATTGTTTAAGGGCAGGACATAACACTATTGACTGTAAATCGACAATGCAATGCAAAAAATGTAACAAGCGGCATAATACCTTGTTACACTTAACACCATTTGAACACCAACCACAGCTGTCAAATAGTAGTCTGCATATTAATAACGCGAGCAACGAAACAGTTTTGTTATCTACGTGTGTAATTAAGGTTACTGACAATAGGCATAAAAACCATGAAATTAGAGCCTTATTAGATTCTGGATCATAAGTAAATCTAATAACGGAAACAATTGTTAAAAAATTAAAATTGCAATCATATAACACAGACCAAACAATTTTCGGAGTAGGTTCGAGTAGTTGTCCCACGCAAACTTACGTAGATGTTAGTTTAGGTTCAAGGGTTAGTGATTTTAATTCAAAGGTTCGTTGTTTTGCAGTAAATAAAATCACAAATCAACTTCCAAACGAATACATAAACCCTAATAAAATCGAGATACCAAAGGGTATTCAACTGGCAGATCCACAATTTTATAAGGCGGCAGACATAGATATGTTGTTAGGAGTCGAGCTTTTCTACAATTTATTAAGATCTGAGCGAATTTCCATTAATAATAACAAGCTTGTCTTGCAAAATACGGAGATGGGATGGGTAATAAGTGGTAGGGTGCCTTATGCACAACCAAACTCAAATTTAAGCTGTCATTCGGTTACATATTCAGAATTAAATTCAAATATTAAGCGATTTTGGGAGTTAGAAAATATTGAGCCAGCAGTTACATTAAAATCAAAAGAAGAAGTACAATGCGAAGAACATTTTTGTAAATCTGTAAAACGGGATGTAGATGGGCGTTTTATTGTCGCGCTACCGTGGAAAACCAATCCTTCTTCGTTAGGGGATTCTTACGGGAGTGCGAGAAAACGATTTTTCAATTTGTAAAACAAACTCCAGCGAAACTCAGAATTGCGACAACAATATATTTTATTTATGAATGAATATATTAATTTGGGACACATGAAGCCCATTCCGTTTCCGAGGGATTATAGCGGTTATTATTTACCCCATCACTGCGTGATTAAAAATGCTAGTTTGACGACAAAGCTTCGCGTTGTTTTTGATGCAAGTGCAAAATCTTATACCAAAACATCACTCAATGATTTGTTGCTAATTGGTCCCACCTTGCAAGACGATTTATTCGACATTTTAGTTAGATTTCGCGCACACGAATATGTTATTACAGCCGATATCCAGATGATGTACCGGCAAGTTAAGTTATGTGAGTCTGATTGCAAGTATCAACAAATTTTATGGCGTCAATCGCCAAATCAACCCATTCAAATATTTCAATTGCAAACAGTCACATACGGAACATGTTGTGCTGCATATTTAGCGGTTCGGTGCTTGCAAGAACTCGCAAAGGAAACACCCGATCAGATAACATCTCAAGTGATTATTCATGATTTTTATATGGATGATGTTTTAACTGGAGCACCCACTATAGAGGCAGCGCGACAGTTACGCGATTCTTTAGCGAAAACGCTGTCAAGGGGTGGGTTTTCATTACGCAAATGGGCAGCTAATAATAGGCAGATAGTTTGCGATTTAGATAATTCACAAGTCCGTAATCATGTATTAAATCTCTCTCCCGACGAACAAATTAAGACCTTAGGTGTTCAGTGGAACCCGGTTAGTGACAGTATTGAATACAATTCATTTCATTTTAATTCTGCGAGCACAACAAAGCGAACTATATTATCAGAAATATCGAAATACTTTGACCCTTTAGGTCTATTAGGTCCGGTAATTATAGTAGCTAAACTTCTGCTTCAAAGGGTATGGAAAGAACAATTAAAATGGGACGAACCTGTTCCTCAAAATATATTAAGCTCTTGGTTACAATTACGTGCTGAATTATCTGCTATGGATACAATTGCGACTGCGCGAAAGGCAAAATCATCCCCAAATGCAACTGTCGAAATTCATGCATTTGGCGATGCCAGTATGGAAGCATATGGATCCGCAGTATATTTAAAATCAATAGAACCAAACGGTGCAAGTTCTTCTATACTATTGTGCGCAAAGTCGCGAGTAGCGCCGGTTAAGTCAATAAGTTTACTTCGACTGGAGTTATGCGCTGCGGTTCTTACTGTCAATCTTGTCGAGCGAGTAAAAACAGCATTACGAGTGCAGATATCTAAGTGCTACTATTATTCCGACTCAACCATTGTTTTGTCATGGCTAAACTCGGAGGCCAGTAGATTTAAACAATTCGTGTCACATAGGGTTGGCGAAATACAGAGACTTAGTAATATAAATTATTGGCAACACGTTAGCTCCAGCGATAATCCTGCTGATATTATCTCTCGAGGTGCCCTGCCTTCCGAACTCACCAATAACAATTTATGGTGGCATGGTCCTGAATTTTTAAAATACGAATCAAGATGCCCGCCATTTACCTCAAATGTGCAGTACAGCACAGAAAATCGAACATTAATTATTACTGGTGCAGGCCCAAAACCAAATCTACCCTGGTTAAATAAATTTTCAAGGTTTAATAAATTAATTCGTGTCACAGCTTGGGTTCAACGTTTCAAGCACAATTGTTTAAATAAGAATAATAGGACAACAGGCGAACTTAGTACCGATGAATTAAATAAGGCAGAAACTGTTGTAATAAGGGCAGTTCAATTTGAGACATTTTCAAAGGAATTTAGATTATTAAAAAATGATCATTCTATAGACTCACATAGTTCACTTGTGCAATTAAACCCATTTTTAGACGAATTTGAAATAATGCGTGTTGGTGGTAGATTAAGATACTCTAAATTAGCATATGATTCAAAATATCCAATAGTACTGCCAAAATCTAGTTTTTTAACAGAATTGATAATCCGTCACTACCATTGTAAAAATTTGCATATAGGACCTCAGGGAACATTAGCGTGCATTCGCACAAAATATTGGCCCATATCAGGTCGAAATACTGTGAGGCGCATTATTCGCGAATGTGTCACTTGTTTCAAATCAAATCCTAGATCGTCAGAACCAATTATGGGCAATTTACCGGAGTGTCGTGCAGAGCAGGTACGACCTTTCAGTAAAACAGGTGTCGATTACGGTGGCCCGTTCATGATTAGGGAGGGTAAACGTAAAACGGCTAAATTAATTAAGGTGTATATTGCGCTTTTTATTTGTATGTCAACAAAGGCAGTGCATCTCGAAATTGTGAGTGCTTTAACAACAGACTCATTTTTGGCAGCGTTCCGAAGATTCATTTCTCGTCGAGGTGTAATAACAGACCTATATAGCGATAACGCAACTACGTTTGTGGGGGCTAATAACGAAATTAAAAAATTGTACAATTTTTTGCTTGAACAACAAAATAAAATAAAGGCTGAACTAAGTGAATACAGGATAAATTGGCATTTTATACCACCCCGCGCACCTCATTTTGGTGGCTTATGGGAGGCGGGCATTAAATCTACAAAAAGACATTTATATAAAACAGCTACCAATGCAAGTTTAACGTACGAAGAGTTCTGGACGTTATTAGTTCAGATTGAAGCCATACTAAATTCCAGGCCCCTTTGTCCTCTGTCCAATGACCCAAATGATTTATCCTTCCTCACACCCGGCCACTTCCTAGTTGGAGGCAATTTAAAGGCTCTTCCGGAACCAAATTTGGAAGAAATCAATATGGGCCGACTCTCACGTTGGCAGCTGGTGCAGCGCATCCAACAGCATTTTTGGGCCAGATGGCACAAAGAGTATTTACAAGAGCTGCAGAATCGTCGAAAATGGAAGCAGTCGAGAGGTCAACCATTGGAAGTTGGGCAGCTTGTTCTGATTCACGAGGATAATGCACCTCCAAGTCGATGGCGTGTAGGACGCATTGAGACAATTCATACTGGAAGTGATGGTGTGGTGCGGTCAGCGACAATTAAAACGACAAGTGGTAGTGTTGTGCGTTCAACAATAAAGCTTAGTGCCTTTCCGCATAAGAACTGATTATTTCGATTAATTGTTTATTAATTATATTTTATTTTATGTATATATTTGTATTGCTATTATTAACTTCGAATTAATTTTTTTGAAATTAACTAATTTCAACGGGGGGAGGATGTTACGGCCTTGCCTGCACGGGGTGCATGGACCGTAACGAATTTACATTTTATTGGGGGCAGCGAGTGTACGGACAGTACCGGCTTAAAATCCTTCCTCGAATATTAGTTTATTGCTAGAATAAATCATCCTAAGAATTGTAAATTTCAACTCTATTTTTACTATGTGTTTGTGCGCGTCGTACCGTCCGTGGGCCATAAAGGGCTTAGCGGGTATTTTCAACATCTGGAAGCCACCCGAAGACGTGCGATGGATGTTTTGGCAACACCGTGCAGAAGAAAGTTTATGCAGCCAATCATCCTCTTTTGCAGACCACCACCTACCCTTGGAGTAACAAACTCCACCCCTTTACGTGGTGTGCAGAAACCAGCGCTCGAAAAGGAAGAACATATCTGTTTTAACCATCAACAAACGAACACCACCGGCTCTTACGAATTTTAATTGTACATTTTTGTAAAGTTTTCGTTATCAATATATTTATTAATTTAAATGTGCGTTTTAACATAACGACGTCACAAACTCTCTTTCAATATACCGCGTGGTCCTCAATCGAGATACAAACCATTATTTCGATTCGTATTCCTTCCAAATAATTATGGGGTAAATGTAAATATAAACCGGAACTTTTATTTATTTTTTTCTTCTTTTTTTTGTATCTGCAGTGTTAATGACTGCAATGCTCTACAACAAGATTTAAATAAACTGAGTCAATGGTGCATGGACAATAAACTTTCTCTAAATCCTGATAAATGCTCCATTGTATCCTACACGAGAAACTTTTCCTGTATAACGTTTGGTTATTCTATAAATAATAAACTTCTTAATCGTACGTGTGGCATCAGTGATTTAGGTGTTTTCTTTGATCAGAAATTAACATTTAATGCTCATATTGTTAATTTAGTCAAAAGCTGTAATAAACAACTGGGGTTTATCATAAGAACAACTAAAGACTTTAAAGATAAGAACACACTTATTTTGCTTTTTAAATCTTTGGTTTTATGTAAAATTGATTATTGTGCTCCAGTATGGTGTCCGTATACGCAATTTTATATTCAGCATGTGGAATCTATTCAAAAAAGATTCCTGAAAATGTTATATTTCAGAGATCATGGTATCTATCCCTGTCGCGGTTATCCATACAAGGATTTACTGCAGGAATATAATATGCCATCTGTATCCAGCCATCATCACTTCTTAAATGTAGTTACCTTGCATAAACTGGTACACTGCCAATTAGACGCAACTACTTTGACTGGGCAATTACTCTTCCGGGTTCCAAAATGTAGTGCAAGAAACCCACTAACTTTTTCATACCGTACACCTAATTCATATCACCACGCAAACTCACCTATTATAAAAATTGTTCGTGCTTACCACTTGATTCAATATGGTGCAGATATCTACTCTCCTTTTTACATATTTAAATCAAAGGCTTTAGATTGCATTAACGCCCTCGGATAGTACTTGCTTGATCTTTATATTTGTTATTATTTTTTTTTTTCTCACTCGTATATGCATTTATTTGTTAATTTAATTTGCTTATGTATTTCATTTTATTTTTATTCTATGAAAATTCCTTTGTAAGACTGTAATTGTCTGTTGGGAATAAATATTTATTATTATTATTATTATTATTATTATTATTCTTTTTCTGTCTTCAAAAGATTATTTACGTATTAATTTAGTCAATTTCATTGAATCATTTTAATCCTTTTATTTTTTAATCTGTATATTAATATAGTTTAGTGTTATTGTTAATGTTAAAATATTTATTTTTAATTGATTATTTTGATTTGTTTTGTTTTGTAGGATAGAAAGCGAAGTTATGACGAAGTAGTGAATATTTTTCATAAATAAGGATGCAGATGAATACGTCTTTCTAAATCAATAGTTTCAAAAATATTACACCGTTTTTATGAAACTAGAGGTGCCATAGATCTACCAAAAAAATTGAAGACCAGTAAGCGTTACAAAATAAGAGAATTCTTTGAATATCATATTAGATGTGGTGGAAAATTCAATGAATTCGACAAAAACAGAGCGCTTTAAATCATAACATGAGTCAATATTCCATTCAAAAATTTGCAAAAGAGAAAAATTCCATTCATATAAAAATTAGTTTAATACAAGAGGAAGAAGTGAAGATGATTTTGATTATAGAATCGAGTTCTGCGAAGTTATTATAGACAAATTAAACCAAAATGGCAACTTTGTCATCCACATATTGTTTTCCGACGAATCTACTTTTGTGTAAACGGGCAAGTAAATCCCACATTTTATGCAGGAAGTTCACACCCCAGCGACCAGAAAAAGTAAATATTTGGTGTGGCATTATTGCTGGACACGATATAGGTCCTTATTTTATAAATAGATATTTGACCGCAAGCCGATATTACTTTTGCGAGAGCATTTTATTCCAGAGCTTATTCGATGGCATATTAAAATGAAACTTTTCCCAATTAATGGACTAGATGCAGGAGAGGAATGAAATGGCCAGCTAGGTCTCCTGATATGACCCCGCTTGACTTTCTTCTGTGGGGTCTTATAAAAAAATAGTGTACAAAAATAGGCCGAAATATCGAAGAGTTGCAAGACATGAAATTTTTAGTATTCCTCCCAATAGCCTTTTAGATTTCCTACACAATTTTATTCAGCGAGTTCATTACTTGAGCACTTTATAAAATAACGTTGTTATGGAGATGAAAAGTTTGAAAGGTAACTTGATGGTTAACTTTTTTTGTATAATTTATAAAAAATGATTTTCAAACTTTGATATCTCTAAAACGGTCAAGTTTAACTTTATAATGTGCTATACGAATTTTATTTAGAATTTCGAGCTGAATTGAATATACAGGATGTTCCAATAAAGAAAAAGAAAGTTTGTTTCGTCCTGACTTTTTGACTGATCCTGTATACTTAATTTGTCTTTATTCTAATAGTTTTTAAAAGCCCATAAATATTTTGTATCTTAATATTTTTCGCCACCTATCTTACTTTAGGATATAACTGAGCGTTTCAATACATATCAGCGACCATGTATAGTCTATCTTTACCGTCCGGTTTGGGTATTAATACCAATGGAGCGGCTCATGTGCTCTCATACTCCTTAACGACGCCTTCCTAGAGTAATTTCATTCTGCTGCCTTCAAAAGTTCAGTCTTCGTTGGAGATAACCGTTAAGGGAGGGTGGAGATGGTTCTTAGTGTTGATTGAGTACTTTACAGCTTCCTTAAGAGGAAGAGACGTGATCCGTTTTCTTAAAATGTTCCCGAAAGTGGTAGCATTGCAGACTCCTCCACTAGTTGTAGGCGAATTTCCTCGAGGTCTAAGGTGGCTACTTGGACATCTTAAATCATCTCGTACTGTGTTCCAACATCATTGAACATGAATTAAAAGGAGTCTGACTTAGGTACGCAGAAATGCTGGAGTTGTTCTAATTTAAATTATAAATTGACATTCTTCAACTTGAAATTTAAATTAAAGATTGCAAGTAAAAATTTCATCTGCGGATTAAATTACATTACAAGATTACATCTTTTTTTGGTATTTTGTAAATTTAAGGGTATTTAATTATGTATATAATGATAATAAAATTTATATCTATATTTTAACTTCTTACTGGTATTTTTACCCTAATACTACTAAATATATTAAATTTCTCAACAACAAAAATTAATGTACTAGTATAGTACTAGTATATATATATAATATATATATATATATATATATATATATATATATATATATATATATATATATATATATATATATATATTAGTACTACTTGTTAGTGATTTGATCCACAATACAATAAAATCTACAAACACTAAATTTAGAGAAAAACATATTTAAATTCTGCTGGCAAAATAATTTTTTATATAAAATTTGTTAAAGGATGGCTTTTTGATTTAAGTCGTCATTTTGAAATATTGCTATTCTTATTTTTATAAACTAAAAACTGCAATGTTAAAAGATTAGCTTAGTTTTAATTTCATAATTTTTTGTATTGGATAGTTACGTTTATTTTCATTAATCATTCTATAATTTTAATTGATTAAATTTTGCTTTTAGTAAAAATGATTCAAGAATCGATTTCTATATAATAGTATGGAATGTGTTGTAACAATTTATTATTCCAACGATTTTTGTAAATATTTATTTAGGCATGCAAATCACCACTTTCACCACTTTTATTATAACTAAAAAATAAATACAGTAACATGTTTATTCAACAACGAATTGCAAAATAGAAATACACACAATTATATACTCATTATGTTCTTGTCAACAACAGCTACGGATTGGTTTCAACCCATTCGGGTCCTATCAGTGGGGCGCAGTTGCAGACAAATAAAAAAATATGCAATAAATATCATCGATGGTAGAGTTACATCAATCGTTACTATTTTCAACATGTTTGTCGTTGATTGCATTTATTTTATTCCGTAGAGAAGATAGTTCTGAGTGTATTCAATTTATATTGTCTGTAAGTTGGTTTCCTAAATTAATTAGTTCTTCACTTCAATCAAGTCTTTGGTCTAACTAGATTAATGCCATATCATCGTCGGCAGTAATTTGCGATATTAAACGTGACGATATTGGAGAAATATTTAGCGAATTCCAGAGATCACCCTTGTTACCGGCGTTCAGTTTACCTGAACGTGGTAACAAATGCGTAATTATATTTTAATCCATTTTACGAGCTACCCATTGCTCCTAATAATAATTTGCATAAATTCCGCATTATTGAAATAATCCAAACGAGATAATTTTCCAAAATGTGCAGCTGCCAGTGTGGAACAATAGGACGGGCCCTTTTCGGCGAAGAGGATCATTACCTGTTCCCGGAATTGCGGGGCCTACGTGACCGAAACAAAACCGCGTCACCGAAGACCACCATATAAAACCAGGCTCCGGCCATCGCTCTTCACCAGTCGTCTGCCATCGGCAGCGGTGGTCAGCCTGGTCGGTTCCGCCGATTCAAGCCAGATATTTAAAAATCACCTTCAGCTTAGTTTTAAACAACAACGTTTCTACCTGATGGAAGAATTGGATGTTGGAAATAAACCCATTAAGTCTCGAATTTCATTCGAGCTTTTGAATATCACTAACGGATAAGCCAAGGATGACGTTCATCAACACCATAGAGATAACTATGATGAAGAGAAGGAGAATAAGGTGGCTACTAATAGGATGGTGTGTATAATTAAGGTTTTCTGAATCGTATTCTCCTGTTAGCATTACGACAGTTTTGAATGTTGCTAGTAGCACAGTGTCGAATGGCTTTTCAGAGTTGAATAAAACGTTAAAGGATACGGCGAAGGCAATGATGATGATAGCGATAAAAAACGAGAGCTTAATGAAGATTTTAAAGACAGTTTTAAAGAGCTGGATATACCGTATTAAAATGCGATGTTTTCCTACTTGTAGAAGGAAATCAAATGTCGCGAAAATAAAGGCAAAAATTACAAATTCTTTCACGGTGGAATTATCTTCTGAACACGAAGCTGCTATAGCTAAGATTATTATTACCACCTCTAATTAGTTTTCTATTGTGCGCACATATAACTTTGGTGCTATCAATAATTAAAATACTTCTCTAGTAGCTACCGAACAGGTGGTTATTGATAGAAATGCCCATGTATTAAAACCAGGGTAATAAAAACTGTCCACTTGTAAACAGAGGCTGCTACAAAAGATAAGGAAAAAGCAAAAGTTTGCATAGAAAATTCCCCGATGACTTAACCATTTAATTCGACAAACGTTTATTAAAAACATGGCCAGAAGTTCGTGGTTCATTAATTCTTTAAATGTATACGATGAATTTACGAAGATCGGAAACTCTAATACATCCACATATTCTTTTCTAAGCGCATACTGCTAAGGTAGGATATTACTAAAATCATAAAACACATCCCCAGTATCTTTACTAATGCACTTATTTAGATGATCCTTTACATTTGTGTATTGCAACAAATGGATTACTGGCTTGCCATGACTATCTTTTTCCGCAAATAAAGCACCATTGGCTAATAATGGAGAGAAGGCAGGAAAGGAGACAAGGGAGAGTTTGTGGAGGGGTGCGAAGGGCTAGTGTGGTTGAAATACAAGCAATGGAGAAGACAGATGAATGTGGGGGTAGTATATGTAAACAAAAATTAGGGGGACATAAGGAAAGAGATTTATGAGAGAACGGGGGAAGGAGGGAGTTGGATAGTGGGGGCGATTTTAATGCGAGAATAGGAGAAACGGGGGGAGGAATTAAGGAGGACGGTTCAATGAGGGAAAGAAGGTCACAGGATAAATGCCTGAACGGGAAAGGAAGGAGGATGGGGGAGTGGGTGATGGAAGAAGGTTGGGAGATATTAAACGGATGTACGGAGGGAGATTGGGAGAGGAAGAAAACGTACATAGGGGTAAGAGGGGCATCGGTGATAGACTATGTGGTGGTGAAAGGAATCGCAAGAGGAAAGATACGGAGTATGTAGGTAGAAGAGAGGTTGGGGTCGGATCACCTACCGTTAAAGGTGGAAATGTGGATAGAGAAGGGACAGGGGAGTGAAAGGGGGCAGAAAGGCGAGGAGCTGGAGTGCGGCCTAAAGGCGATGGGGGAGATGAGGAGAAAGTTGGATAGGATTGAATGGGAGGAGGTCAGTACGATGGAAGAAATGGAGGAGATAATAGTGGGATGCGGAAGAAAGAGAAAGGGGGAGAGGAGGGATGGTAACACATGGTGTGATAAGGAATGCATCCAGGCAAAAAAGGATCTGAGGAAGGCAGTGCGAGAGTGTGCAGCAGGCGGAGGGGGCGAGAGGAGAGTGGCGGAACTAAGAAGGAGATATGAAAGCATATGTGAGAAGAAGAAGCAGCAGGCAGTGGAAAAAGCGAGCGAGGAATTGAGGCAATGTAAGAACGAGTCAGAAATGTGGAGGGTGTCAAGGAGAGGGGAAAGGAGGAGGCAAGTACGGATATCGCTGGAAAAATGGGCAAAGAAATGCGGGGAAGGGTGTGGAGTACCAGGAGGGATTGGAGTGGGCAGAGGTGGTGGAAGCGGGGACGAGTTCACAGAGGAAGAGGTGGAGAGAACTTTGGAGGAGGTGAAGAATGGAAAGGCGGCAGGAAGGGATGGCATATAGGCGGAGATGTGGAAGGAGATTGGGGAAAAGGGGAAGAAGAAATTCAGGGAGATATTGAATAAGATGTGGAGTGGGGAGGTGAGTTTGCCGGAGACGTGGAGGGTGGGGATGATGTGTCCGTTATATAAAGGAGGGGATGAGGAGGAGGTGAATAATTAGAGGGGAGTGACAATAATGAGTATTGGGTACAAGATAGAGATGATGATTGTGAGAAATCGTATGGAGATGGAAGTGGAGGAGAAGGGGATAATACCGGAGACGCAGGGGGGGTTTAGAAGAGGGAGGGGGACAAGGGACCAAGTCTTTACCCCTGCAAGAATGGTAGAGAGAGTGATGGAGGAGAAAGGATGTATGTATGCGGTGTTCTTGGACACTGAAAGCGGCGTATGACTCAGTACCGAGGGTGAAGTTGATAGAGTGTTTGAGGAAGAGAGGGGTGAGCGAGGGGATGGTTGAGTAGGTGAGGGGAGTGTACGAGGAGACATGGGTGGTGGCGAAAGTGGGGTCAGAGGTGTCGGAGTGTGTCAGGACGTGGGAGGGATTGAGACAGGGGTGCCCGCTGAGCCCATTGTTGTTAAATGTATATATGAGTGAGATGGAAGAGGTGATGAGGAAAGGGCAGGCGGGGGGAGTAGTGATGGGTAAGAATAAAGTATGGATGCTGGCGTATGCGGACGATATGGTGTTGATAGCGAAAGAGTATGAGGGAATGAGAGAAGAGATGTTGAAAAGGGCAGAGAGGTTCATGGGTAGTAGAGGAATGAGTGTGAATGTGGAGAAAACGAAATGGGTGAGGTTCAGGAATAAAGGGAGGGAGGGGAAGGTAAAAGAATTGGAATGGAAGGGGGAGATTATTGAGAGGGTGAAAAGTGAAAGGAGCAGGTGAGGTGGGTGCAGAGTAAGGCGAGGAAGGCCTGGGGGATGGCATGGGGAAAGTGGGGGAAGTGGATGAGGAATAATGTGAGGGTGGCGTGTAAGATATGGGATGCGTGTGTGAGATCGGTGCTGATGTATGGAGTGGAAGTATGGGGGACGAGAGGGTATGAATGTATAGAGAGGGAGCAGATGTGGTTTCTGAAGCGTATGTTGGGGGTGGAAAGGTCCACGCCCAGTTACATAGTGCTGCAGGAGACGAATAGAGAGAGGTTAGAGTACGAGGCAATGGTGAGAGTGGTGAGGTATGAGAGGAGATTGTGGGAATTGGGGAAAGAGAGATTGGTGAAGGATATATGGTTGACAAGCGTGGGTGGGGTTGAGGGTGAGAGGAGGAAAATGTATGAGAGGGTAGGTTTGTCAGAGGCGAAAGTAATGGAATTGCTAGGGAACGGGGTGAAGGTGGACGAGTGGGTGAAGGAGAAAGGGAAGGAGGTAGAAGGGCAGGAAAGGCAAGGGTGTATAGAGAGAAGCGAGTACAATGATATGTATGGGATGTGGCAGGTATATAGAAGAGTACCGGTATATTTGATAGAGAGGGGATGAAGTAGAGAAGATAGGGTGATTGTGGCAAGGGCGAGGTGTGGATCGGAGGAGAGAGGAAGGAAGGTATGGATGGGGGAAGAGTATGGAAGGTGTGTATTGTGTGAGCATGGGAAGGATACGTTGAGTCACTTGGCGGAGGAATGCGTGGGGGTGAAGGAGGAATGGATGGGGACGAAAGGGAGTAGAAGAGTGATGGAGTGGATGAGAGAGGATGGGGTGGGGGTAAGGACTGGACTTTGGAGAAGTTGGGGAGGGAGAGAGAAAGGAGAAGAGAAGGTAGAAGGGGGGGAGGTTGGTAGGGGTAGATGTGTAAATAGTTTGTAAGAAAGATGTTTTGTGTAATGGAGGATGATATGCCAATAAAGGTCTTCCTTTTTTTTTTGGCTAATAATACTCGCATAATATCTTCAAATGGAAGTTTTCCTCTTTCGTCCCTTGAATTTACGTATCGTATAATTTTTTCTTCCGGTATTATTTCTAAGATAAAGTTGAAAGTTTCTTTGTATGCACGACTATAAGAGCTGTGGTTTAAATTTCGTACCACCGTTGTGAATAAGCGTTCGCTGATTTCGTAGTCCTTATTATCATTGAGCAGTTTCTTAATTTCTTCACCATTGTCGGCTGCTTTTATTAATTTCTCTTCTAATAATTCTCTTTCTTCACTGTCCCAAAAAAGATAAAATGTATTACAAACAAAACATAGTATTTATCCTATATTGGATATATACATAAATAAACAATCTAATATAAAATGGTAAATCTAGTACATTTCAAGTAATTTAACTTGAATTTATAGGACTTAATTAGATAAGATGAACAATATGTAAAATATTTAATAATTTTAGTAGTATTAATATTTAATTTAAAAATTATACCTATTATACATGCTATTTACTTCCAATAATTCTCGATCTTCTGAATGCATATTTGATATATAGTTATCTATGTGAAACTAATGGGTGTATTGAAAAACGAATATTGTTATCTTGTCAATATGTACTTATAGATAAATATAGAAATTTAATAACAAAATGGAGTGGAAATGGTTTAAATAAAATGACGATATCAAATTCATTAACAGGTTATCATTCTTTATTCGTATCAACGATTATTACTCATATTTTTATTAAAAAAATTAAACTCGTTTTTTTTTCTGCTAATTAAGCTTAAATATTATATAAAAAAATGCGCTTGTTGCAGAAATAAATCTGATATTGAATTGCGGATACATGATGAAACTCCATAACACATTGAAATAAAGCAACAAAGTTGAGAGGGTTTCACATTATTAAGTTCAATATTGGGCATATATTTTATAAGGTTTTAATCTCCCTGGTTAATGATGTTGAAAATATTTTTATTTAGGAATTTCGCCACTACGCTAAAACCTCAATCAACTAAACATGAGACTAGAAAAGCAATTTAAAAAAAACCTTCCAGAAGTTATCACAAAATAAAATAAACTACATTAAAATCAATAAAGTTGGATAAAATCCTCCTTCTGTTTCCAAGAGGTTTCTTCATGTACATTACGCACAATATAAATAAACAAATTTTTGTAAATTAGTAAAAAAATAACAGAATTTTTTGTCAATTCAAGAAGGAACAGTGCATCGCTTCACCAAGATTAGATAAACGACACGCTTTATATCGAACTAAACGCACTTCAATCATTCGATAAGAATGACTGTAAATATAATTATCTTTATCTTATAGGCTATTAATATAATAATACAGGAATATTAAGATCATGGCGTATATATTATGTATACATTAACTTTATATAAATAGCCAAGATCTTATGAAGTAAATCAGATTCAAACCAATAACATTTGCAGTTAGCCTTGTCAGTCTGCTTTGTTTTCTCCGCTACCTTGCATTCAGAGTTAACAGTAAGTGCGCACACTGAGACCCTTCGAACCGGATTCGCACCTCACTCGGTATGGAACCATTTGAAGAAAAATCTAAAGTGAACTTTTAATCTGTTAGAAATTTTTCCACCGTTATCAGCGAATGTTTATGTATACTCTGGGGATCAAGTGCTAGAACCTTTACACGTTTTTCGTGCACATGAACAACCCGAATACAACATTCCACAAAATGCTGTGTTCAAGGAAAACAGCACAACAACAAAGTAGCGAATAGTATTCGCACCACCCTGTAAAACATCCAACAACTGATGCATGTATGAAGAAATATTTGCTAGAACACAGTTGCAAAATCACACCACCAATATATTATTTCGATATTGGCAACATAAGTTCAGTTCAGACATTGAAAAAGTGTAACGACAGACTGAAGTAATCAAAGATGAACAACGCTACCAACGAATTCTGTCGATATTTCATCCATCCATTAAAGGTGTTACTTTCTTAGAAATCGGGACATTGAATCTACGGGCAATCGCTGAAGCTGCAGTGCAACAAGATTTGTTTGAAACGATAACAAAAAACACCTACGTGGATGACGTGCTTTCTGGTATTAATAACTTGCAAAGTGTTTTGACTCTTTAGTCATACCGAAAAACTACATTATAGAAAGGTGGTTTTAACCTTGGAAAATTGCACAGCAAGCAACGTATCCTTTAATATCTTATCTACAGGGATGGCTGAACAAATGATTTTCAAGGTAACGTAACAGAAAAACAAATAATTGGGCATTACTTAGCATCCGATACAAAATGCCTTTTCCGCCAAAGCACCTACAATGCACACTTCGCGACTAACGACGTGAGTAACCCCAACTCGAGCATTTACTAACACAGGGATAGATTATGCTAATCCTGTTGAGGTTAGAAGTACGGGTAGATGAGTATACAGAGCACATAACTGTTACTTAGATCTATTGTTTGCCTGAGAAAGAAGACAATCTATCTGGAATTTGCCATAAATATTCTTAGCAGCATTCCGCTCGCCGAGGACGACTCACTTAAATATTAAGTGATAACGGAACTAGTTTTGCGGGTGGAGCAAAACATCTTTACCAAGAAATAAAAATTCTGGAAAACTCAAGTGAGGCATGAAACAATATGAGGCAGATAGGAGTTGTATAATTATTTTAGTCCCGTACAAATATTTCTATGAAAAATAGCTGCTAAGCAACAACAAGAGTTAGAAGATACAGTGTATAATCATTGTTAAGTAGGTGTTTAAAAGAACATAACTTGTGTAGATTGTAAGCATAAGTACCATCCTGGCTGTGTACTTAAAATTAGTGGCACATACGTGGATAATCTATCAAATATTCACTGCTATTCCAATAACATACCCTCCCAAATTCCCTTGGTTCCATATTATTGGAACGAAGAACCTACGAAAATATACTATAAACATTTCATTCCATCTGGAATCGCGTATAACTGATCTGAATGAAATATTTAAAATGTTAAAATCCGATGACAATTCTAACTAGTATAGCCACCTACAAATAAATCAAAAATCCAACAAAATAAGAAAAATAAAACAGAAAGAAGGAAGAAAGAACTCTGCAATACAACCTCCAATAATATTTTATGGAAGGACACTCGAACAAAAATAATGGATCCAAAAAGTCAGCAATTAAAGAACGCATAAAAAACACAAACAACGTCTGGAAGCAAAATCCCAAACAAAACAAACAATAACTATTTCAAGCTTCTTATTGGGTACACGTATAGCGACTGAACGCTAATACAACAGCGGAAAATCTAACAGAAAATCTCTATACTGTGCCCAGTATTCATTATTTCTGCGAAGAACTACTAAGATAAAAGTGCGTCGTTTAAAGTATTATTTGGTCTCAAGAAGCAGTAGTCCGAAGGTTCCGATTTCCAAGAAGAATAAATTTTCAGAAAACGGCCTCAACTCATCCGTTTCAAAAACGGACCCAGAATATTAAAATCAAAGAAACTTAATTTTCGAAAAGCTCTCCCATATGTAAGATAGCTCAATTAAACGTCCAGTACTTAACTAACAAAATAGACCAAATTGAATTATTTTTATATACATTCTCACCAGAGGTATTTTGTATTAGTGAACACTGGATGCCTGAGGAGCAAATAAATAATATAAATAATATTTAGGGATATAGTCTAATATCATCGTACTTTCGAGATAAATATATACATGGTGAAACGGAAATAGTTGTTAAGCAAAATATGTTTTTAATATGTAAATCTGTAAAAAATCCATCAAAGGACATTTTGAAAATTCGGTAATATCTATTGATAACTATAAGAATACTGCTTGCGTTGTATCCAGATGCTGGCACATGCAAGAATTAGCTAAATGTGATGATCAATGAATCCATTACATGGTGTACTGCAAATAATCTAATAATAAACTTTTTTCCAAAACGATATGTATTGAATTCTACAATACACACCCTCAGCCTTCTGACTATTCCATCAATATTGGTAATAACTCTATCCCAATTAGTGAAAACATCATATTTCTAGGCATACAAGTTAATAACAACATGTCATGGAAAAACTAAATTGACGCCCTAAGTTAATTCTATTTCGCACTGTCTCAGTTAAAGCTTGTATTAGACAAACACGGCTAAAAATGGCATACTTTGGAATTGTGCATTCACTCCTGAACTCTGGTATTGTGCTTCGGGGAAAGTCTACAGCAGCGAATAATATAATATAATACAGAAGCGAATAATAAGATTCATGTTTAATTTAGAATATAGCGAGTCATGTAGACCAACATTTAAGAACAAAAAAATGATGACCATGTCTTTAATATACATTTATAAATTAGCAAGTCACATTCATAGCATAAAAGATTCACTTATACGTCATAACAACATACATACTCGTAACACGCGGAACTCATATGATATCATCATAAATAAATTTAATCATGAACAACACAAAAAGTCTCCCATACATGCTAGTATCACCTTATATAATAACTTAGCAGAAAATATAAAATCGTTCAATGTTCAAAACCAAGATTAAAACTCTTCTAGTAACCAATGTCACCGAATTTGTTGCTCTGATACACAAATAGCAATTATTTCATATGTTATATGCAAAAATAATCTTCGTTTTATAATAATAGAAAAGAATGAATAATGAGTAAATTATTTGTCGATGGTTATCCATTAAAATAGGGATCTTGTACAAGGCTTAGACAACAGACGTAGAGATATAACTGTAAAGTCAAACTCGTTTCATCCATTTGAGATCCAAAATAGATCGAAATCGGTCCGAGGCTGTTGTTAACAGGGAGGTATAAGTAAGATAACATGGGGCAGAACCGATTGATTAAGCACTTAGCCTATAAAAACCACATTTGATGAGCTAGCGCAAAGTGTTTATTATTGTTGGAGAGCTTATTACTTCGGCTACATTCTCGCCGTAAATCGTTTTGCTGTAGCTCGTGTCTGTACTGAGTTATGACATTTCTACCAAAGCCTAAAATATTTTGACGTTTCAAAAAATGGGGCTGAACCAATTGCTCATTTAGAAAGGATGTTTTAATAAATTAGGTTTGATAAATGGCATTTTTAATGTTAAAATCGATTAAAATGTGTATTTTGAGTAAAAAATGAAAAGAAAAATATAAATTTGTGCTTAAATCTAAGAAATGAATACGGAATTGAGGAAATTAATCTGCTGAGCATAATGACTATCCGATGACGAAGACACTTTTTTCGGATGTCCACGTCCATGTCTACCACCACGAGTGGATGAACCGCGACCACGTCCAATGCCACCTGTTTTGGCTACGGCTTCCACTTCTTTGGCCTCTTCGACAATTTCTGATTCACGACTTTTAATCTAGGACCAAAGCGCTTTGATGCATCGCCGCAATGAGGCTGCAATGTTAAATATGTTAAACTAAACTCACGTAATGATTGACCATTTGTGACCGCTCGTTTGCCTTTTCCAATTATTCTTTATCGATTGCCGACGATTCACGTTTATAATCACGCGCCATTCTCAATCGGTAGTGCCCCAAATGACGATTTTTAACAAAAAAAATCTATTGTGCTTTTGAATGATAGAATTTTGCAAAACGATTTTACTTCGGAATACACTTACGGGATCAATTTAACTCAATTATTAACCAAGTTATAGTATGACCAACATAGAGCAAAACAAGTAAACGACTGATACAAAAACACATTTAATTTTGTAGCTCGCATTTTCTGTCTGACGTTTGCTTGATATGATTACTCTATATAGTAGATGGCGCACCAATCGGGTACGTAGTCTTGTTTGAAAGTGGGGCAATCTGGTTTGCCCCGCAATTGGTTCTGCCCCATTTTCTCCTAAATGAATTTATTGATTAAATATTTATATACATGTTTCCATTTCTCAAATTGACTTCATTTTTTTCTTTTAAATGCATTCTGCTGTAACTTTAATCTAATTAATGATCCTTGAAGAATGAACACTTAATAATTACTTATATCACTTTAATTAATTTTGTTACTTTACTTTCTAAACATTTTTCTATTCTTATTCCATCTCTATGATAAAAAAATCAATAGATATGCTGACTTAGTCTATCTATTTAAAGGAATGATCAAATCTCTAAATGACGAATGTTAGAACTGGCAAGGATCATTCTCCAAAGTAAATTTTGATTGGGATATTGGTTATTTATTGTTTTGTGACTCAATCACGTAAATAGATAAAACTTTCTTTCCCAATAATAGATTTATTTATATTTTTGTTTTTTTCAGGTTTTGTTGAAGTAAATGAAATATAATATGTCACGATAAAATAGATTCAATATCTAGTCAAGAAAATTATTTATTAACCTTTATTGTGTAAAATATAGATATGTTCTTGTTCATCCTAGCTTTTTAATCACAACTATACTCTTTGACTTTATATATCGTCCTTATCTGCGAATAGAACCTTTCAAGGTTAATTCTATGAGTCAATATATTGTATTTCATATTTCGCTTTTAAATCATTATATAAACCTTGCAGTTTTAAATTGAAATCAAATTTCCTTTCTGATTAATAAAAGTTTTCCAGTCTTTATATCACGAAATGTACATAATCATCATAGTGGACAGACAACTAATTTATCATTCACGTTCACCTACTTAAAGAATTTATGTGGCTTTATTTTACCAAAATGAAGCATGCGTGCCCTTTGTAAATTGTTTAGGTTAATTCTAGCCATATTTATTAATTTGAGAACGCCAATTTATCTTTTGTGATGGAAATTTAATTTTAAATCCCACTTTTGTGACGTAATATGTGGCAGGGGATATACTACTTTATTTTAGTACCTAGCAATAATTCTTTTTGGCCTTTGTTGATGGTTTAAGTTTAAGAATGCACATTCATTAAGACTACTATTAAAGAACAAGTAAACACAGTCAAAGCATATGATGGCATGCGAATACGCCATATTTTATAACCACAGCGTGAAATGTAAATACATGAAGGAATAGCTGGACAGCCAGTAAGAACAACAGAAACAGTTTATTAAGTTTGTGAATTCCCAACGCCTAGCATTTAGACAAACATGAAATCAGCCCTGTGCTGAACTATGCTAATAGTGGTATTTGGAGTGAACGATAAAGTCTACCGTAAACTCAACAGATTAGGTGTTATTGCGGAGGGAATAGGGCGTCAAAAATCAAGTAGAAATTACGCTACGATTAACCCTACGACTGGAATAAAAGAACAACTAATCTGAGTTCATTGTTCCAATATGTATGCGATAATATACATAAATTAAGTAACACTTAGCCAAAGCGAACAAAGCAGCTTTCTTGGATAGCTTCGTCCGTTCAAGTTGCTAACGTAGCAAACATCTTCAACTTCAGATACATTCAATGATAGTAAAAAGAGCTGCCGTCATAAATAACAACCCACACAAAACAGTTCTATATTTTTTCATCGTAAAAACCATACCATATAATCTAATGCAACTTGCCAGTACGGCATTTGTTGTTCTGAAGACAAGTTATCTCACATTAGAAACGATAATTGAAATCATTGGAGTAAACTACAATCTACAGCAGTACTTCGAGTTAACATTAACCGACTTCAACAAGTGTAGATACATAACAGCTAAAGCACTACCTTACTAAGATATTAGATGCCACAGGAAAAATAAAAATGGGAATTAAAAATATAGAAGCTATCCAATAATTCATTATACTTAAAAATAAAAAATTGAACTGCAGAAAATTTATTATAATTTTTTCCACGTAACTGATTTAGATTTACTACTTAGAAAGCCCAGTGATTCCGAAAATGATAATTTATCAGATATCCATGAGTAATACAGTCATTAAACACGCCTTCGAATGTTCACACCAATACTATATAACTCAAAAGAAAAAAGAGCCCAGTAATAGACAACCAGTACAACCTGCCACCATAACCCATGTATTCTACCCAAGACTTAAAAACTATTCAGACACAACATTCAATACAGAAGGGATCAAGTAAATGGAAAAAGACAGAAATATTCCCCTACACCAATCACTCCTAAGAACTACTTCGAAGAGCTTGCGGTAGGCACAGAAAGCGTTATAAATAAAGCAGATGTAACGAATAAAATCGACAAAATACCATACTCCAATATAATAATTCAAAATCATAAGATTTTAGACATCAAAAACAATGACGAAGAAACCAACAAGCAAATAAAACAATAATAATAATATGTAAAGCAAATAAGGGAAATACAATTACAATACATATAAAATCAGAATAAATAGAAAAAGTAGAATCAGTTCTAACCAAAAATAGCTTTCAAATAGTAAACATAAATCCGACCCCGAGTTTCCGAAAATAAATCACAGTAGTAATAAAACAGGTAACAAATACCAGAACATAAGAAATTTAAATTAAAAGAGTTAAACCCGAGAGCTCTCATCCTATACGGAATGCCTAAAATTCATCAAAAATAAAATTATTGTTGCCTTAACGATAAATTTTACCATTAAAAAGAGCCAGCGCCGAGCAAACGGGTACTGCTTCCCTACTATCCCTCGTATTTGAGCTACCGTTAGTCTGTATCACGCCGGTTTCCTAAGTAAAATAATTTTAAGAAACCTCACGGACCCACAACATATATATATATAATTAGGATTTTGTTTCCGACATTATAGTTTTTGAAAATAAAAATAGAAAAATTATTACCATCGACTTAAATTATCAAAGCACAAATTTCAATTTTTTTAAAATAATTTATAAACCATTATAGTTTAATTCAAACTCCGGTGGATAAACTTATATTTTCTATTGTTTCCAAAATATCATTATTATCCAATTAAAATTTAAAAAAGTACGTAAAGATAAGCCTATATGGTCCAATTTTATTGATTTTTTTAAATATTATCAAATGCCTAAATTAAATTTAACGTACGATATTCTGTCTGTAGTATTTACAAAGAATTTTATATAGATTTGACAACGTTGCATTGTGTTAGTGATTGTAGCATGAGATGGCGCGATGATGTGCTTTCTATTCAAGTAAACAATCACACCCTACTTACGTTTTAACCAGGAAAGAAACATGCGGCATCTGTAAATAAATTGCTGCAGACTATTTTTAGATTACACATAAACTAAAGGGTGAACAGATTTTGTTATACATTTTATAGTTTCTTCCCGAGTCTACTAATGAACCGTTAAATTTAACTTGTTGATCTGCTTTCTTTATAGAAGGCTGTATATTTCCTGTGTGTTATTGTATATACGTGTTAAGTTGGTAAGTCCTTGTTTTTTTTATATATAAAATTCATCCCCGTTTTCAAACTAAATATTTTTCTGTTGTGTTAATTAATGCTTTCATGTTTCTCACTGCAACATCATGGTATTATTGCGCATGGTTAAAAAGCTTTTTAAATGAAAATTGCAATTTTAAATTGTTTAAACTAGTTTTTAACAGAATTTTAGTTTTCAGAGAAATTTTAATCCAATTTTATTACATCACAAATTTAAATGTATAGAGTAGTACCTCTATAATCAAGTTTATATATTTAAGAAAGTGTTGTGTTTACTAACAATTAGGGCGCTACCCATAATTATCGGATCTTAATATTGTTTAAACATTTTTTTTTTATTAAATAAAGAAAACACTTAACTTTTTTATACCACTATAATGATTACCTTGTAATTGAAACTAGTCAAGAGAAATAAAAATATAAGTGGTATAAAAAAGTTAAGTGTTTTCTTTATTTAATAATCGAAAATGTACCATGAAAAAAACGCCTCCAAAATTCAAGATTTTTTTTTAAATTTAATTATAGTTTTAAGATTCAGAATTATAATTGCACAGTTGCGAATCAATCCGGATACTTTGTTTAGATGGATTAATTTTCGAAAATAAGTGAAAGGAAATAAAAAATGTTTGGCTTTTATATTTTATAATTAATAGTCATTAATTATTTTGGTTATAATTCAGAGAGCATTTCGTAATTAGTAGAGATCTTTAGGAACATAATTTTTGTATAATTAGGCCATATAATTAGAAAAGATGATGGTGGCGACCGTTACAAAGTAGTAGTTTATTTTAATATGAAAAATAAAATATTTTTCAACGTAGACAATAGACCTGCAAAGGTATAAACTTTAGTCGTGGATTTATTTTTTATAATATACTCTAAACGTCTTTATATTTATATTATACAATATATTGTATAAACGTGTATTATATTTCCTATTATAATAAATTCATCAAATCAGCAAAATTAATATGTAAATGTTTTTTCTTGAGAATTTAATACAGTTGCATGATTCCGGAATTCAAAGTAGTTTCATTATATGGAATAATTTTTACTCCATTAGTGAGGTTATTGATAATTTTCTTATTCTAACTATATTCAAGATTAAATTGATTTTGGAAACTGTTTTGATTCGTCGCTAGTTGCTTCAAGATTAAATTAATTCTTGTATCTTTATAAGCGTCCATATTTTTGTATTAATAAACGAAAGTAATCAGCAATGTTGCAACATTCTTTGATACTGGGTTGATTGTTAATATTATGTCGTTTTGGAAATTTAAAAGACATCTAAACAGGTACTAAATAATAAAATGTATTAAAGTCCCTTAGGTTTAATGCTTCGATCGTATAAAAGTATTCTCAATGTTATACACAATTGTCTATATTATTTTAATAATTAATTTTAAAAATTCTATTAATAATTGTAATGCTTAAAACTACATGAAATTTTTAATAGCCAAGGTTGTGTAGTTATAAATAAATTATTGTATATACCTTTTTTATATATCACACACTTTTATCTTTATTCATAACTATAGTTTCGACAGTTTTTCTGACAATTTTCAAACTATAATTCAAGAAAAAAAAATTACAAACAACTTTATAAAACAATTTTACAAACAATTGAACACAGGGGAATATATTTGGTGAGTTTGATCATTTATTAGTAGAATTTCAGGGTTACGTTTAATTTTATAAATTTCAAGAGACACGAGTAATCTATTTTTAAGCCCTTTTCAGTAAAATGAATTATGTCAAGTACATATGTGTCATCAAAATTGTTTAGTAAATGATTAGCAAAAGTTGGTTTCTCGTTTCTATTATTATATAAACTTATATGTTCGTTTAGTCCAATTTTAAAATTGCGACCTGACTGACCAATATATACTCCTTTACAAGTGTTACAAGTTAATTTATGTATTTTATTTGACGGAGTATTATTATTATATATAACATTAAATAATTTATTTGTTGTTTATTATTATATATATATGTTATACCGAATTTGTGAAATTGCCTATTAATTTCACAAATTCGGTATAATATAATATTATTTATTTTGCTCATTTCGTGCATTGAGCAAGGTAAACGGTAGTACTCTGGTGATGTTTTTTTTTTTAAATTAAACAAAACGTTACTTCACTAAACTATCACCGCTACAAAAAAATTTGGCAATAACCGGAACTCATCCATCAAGGTATACATTCTATTTATAATGTCAATTTAACCAAATACAGAATTTGATTCTTTTTAGGCAACGCCTCAATTTGTTACATTTTTTACTCGAAATGAACGTGGAGTCGGCAATCAACGACCACAGATGTAAATCATCTGTGGACCTAAGACCACGAGAAACATGTAATAAACGTTTTAGAAGGTAAAAGTAGCCTAAAAAAATAGACAATATTAGCACATTAAGACTTTCAGATTAGTGAACTTTGCAGGAGTTAAGAAAGTGTCGAAAATTAAGAAAATTAAAGATCAGAAAATTATGGCAACCAGACGGAATGTATTATCGATTATAAATGACATGCATATAGCTTGTGGGTATACGGGTGAAAAAAAAACATATAAACAAGTTTCAGAGCACTATGCTAATATACCAAAGTCACTCATAAAATTGTTTATACAACAATGTGAAAGATGCACGGAAAAGACAAAAAAGAGTTTTCCAGCAGGTATAGTTGTCCGCCCTATCACCGTTTCTGACTTAAATCAAAGAGAACAGGTGGACTTAGTAGATTTTCAAAGTTTGCCTGACGGCGATTATAAATTTATTTTACATTATAAAGAACATTTAACTAAGTATAGTTTTTTGACGCCAGTTACTTCTAAAAGGGCGGTAGAAGTAGCAAAAGAACATTAAAAATTATTTTATAACGTAAACGGATTTTTGTATTAATTCTAATTGTGGAATTGACGCATATCAATTTTGAAGTAATCTTCAGTGTTATAAAGCTCTGCATTAATTAAGAGCCTTTTCACAATTTGTTTAAATTTTATTCTTGGCAGTTTTCTTAAATTGTCTGGCAAATAAGTATAAAACTTTATAGCTTGAACCATGAAGCTTTTGTTGGTTTTACTTAGACGATGCACCGGTAAACATATGTCAGTTTTCGATCTTGTATCGTGATCGTGTATTTCTTCATGATGGTGCTGTAATGAGTTATGATCATACATATACAACAAACAGGATTGAATATATAGACCAGGTAATGTACAGATGTTAAATTTTATAAAATAATCCTTACAACTGGTTAATATGTTTATTTTAGCTAAGATTCTAATACATTTCTTTTGTAAAATAAATATTTTGTTGGCTGCACAAGTTCCGCCCCATAATATTACATCGGTAATTATTAAATTTTGGATATATGCAAAATATGCCATGCGAACAATATACGTATTAACATTCTTTTTTCTTTTAGTTTTTCCTTCATTAATTGCAAGGTTGTTTTGTTTAAACCACTCTACAGCTAAGTTTTCGAATCCTATTTCTATAGTATTGGACTTTTTTACAAGTGTGGTATCGTCTGCATATTGATACGTACTGATTGTGGTTATATTATCTTTTAAATCATTTGTGTATACTAAAAATAATAAATGGACCTAAAATTGTACCTTGTGGTATGCCCTGCTTTAGTGATATTGTGTGTGACCTTTCATTTTGAAAGAACACAGTTTGTTCTCTGTCGTATAAAAATGACCTAATTAATCATAATGATGGTTGCGACCGTTACTATGTAACTAATTACTAATTAATTCTAACGGAGTACCTCGCACGCCATAAAACTCTAATTTATGTAAAAGTATATCCCAATTGACTGTATCAAAAGCCTTACTTAAGTCTAGGAAGGCAGCCGTAGTTATTTCCCTATCCTCAAATGCTTGATGTATATTTTCTATTAAATCTAACACTGCATTCAGTGTAGATTTGCCAGTTACATAACCATAGCGACTACTACTAATAAATTTTGATAAGTAGCGATATAGACGTGATTTAATTGCCACTTCATAAATTTTAGAGATAATTGGAGTAATTGTAATCGGTCTGTAATTTTTAGCGTCATCTATATTACCTTTTTTGTGAATAGGTACAACTTTACAAAGTTTTATTTCTTTCGGAAATATTCCAGTTGCGAATGATTGATTAATTAACTGTTCCAATATTAGGCAAATGAATTCAGTAATATAATAAAGAGAATGGTTGCGACCGTTACTACGTGGTAATCCATACTTACACTGAATTGAAAAATTCACTATGTTTTAACCACAAATAATTATTGTAAAAATATTATATAACGTGTAGGCACAATTATATAAATCTAAACAACACAGCACGACTCGAGTTTTATCGTCATTATCAAGTGAATTATAAATTGATGAAATTGTGATTTTATACTAACTATTTTGGGGTGAGGGAATATACCTGCCGCTAATTGTTTGCGGATTATCTCGGGAGGGTAGTGCCAGATTAAAAAGTGGCGAAAAGATTAGTTCTGTCTGCTCATTAAGAAGATTTACTGACGGATTACGGCTCTGTTTGAAAATTTCCAATGACTCCAGGAGATTAAGCTTAGCGCCCTTGTTGCAATTATGCAAGATTTTTAGATTATTTATATCCGGGAATTTGTGTTTGCATTCTAAACAATGATTTGAAAAAGATCTAGTGTCTTGATTAAGACGAAAAGCACGATGATGTTCGGAAAAACGAGTTGATACACTTCGTCCTGTTTGACCTACATACACACTATTGCATTCTGAACACCGGATCTCATACACCCCAGATTTTTTAAGAGGATCGACTTTATCTTTGGCATTGAATAGCATGTTTGATAATTTTCCAGGAGGTTTAAACGCTACTTGATGATTCTCTTTTCGAAAAATATTAGCAATCTGTTCGCTGGTTTTTCCAAAGTATGTGAGCGGAATGAACGATGTATTTGAATTAGCTATTTTCGGAT
Source organism: Ontholestes murinus (assembly GCA_963969525.1). Lineage (NCBI taxonomy): Eukaryota > Metazoa > Arthropoda > Insecta > Coleoptera > Staphylinidae > Ontholestes > Ontholestes murinus. Next base: position 68,941,122 of record OZ018387.1, on the reverse strand, counting down.
ATATTAAACAAATAAACAAAAAACGTCATCAAACCACAAGATGTTTTTAATTTCTTGTTGTGTGACTGGTTCTAAAAAGAAAGAATTCTGTGTATTTATTTTAAGATTTTTCAATAATGTTTTATAATCTTCCTTATTACATGTCAGATTCTGATTTATATCATTAACTGCGCTTATAAAATAGTTCTGGATATCATTTGCATTTATTTTATTTGTTTTTGGTACATAATTACTCTTACATGTATCATTGATAATTTTCCATATTTTTTTGGTTTATTTAAAGAATTAAGTATTTCATTTTCATGATAGGATTTTTTAGTTTGACTAATGTTAATTTGATAAATATATTGTAAGTTATCCAATTCATTTTTTATAAACTTGTAACCAGTGCATTTGTATATTATTTTTAGAGATTCTATAGTGTTTTGTTGTTGTTTTAAATCGTTGTTGTACCAGGGTCGTCCTGACGAGTCACCTCTAGTTAACATGTGTTTGGTGAGAGGAAAACACTCGTCAAAAATCCCCTTAAATTCATTAAAAAACTTACTAAAATTTATTATTGGCTCTGAAGTGTGTATTTTTTGAAAATTATGATTGGATATTTTATTTATGAAATTCATCATTTTCTTTCGAGTTATAAAATTACCTGTAATTGTTGTGTTTGTTGTCCCATTTACTGATATATATATATCGTAGTTATAACAGAACAATGATCTGATATTAGTGGATCATATACATTAGAATCAAATTTAACCTGACCGTTTATCAGCATATTATCCAAGCAGCTACATGTTACCTTCGTTATTCTAGTATCAGAATAATTAGTAATCCTAAAATTGAAAGCATTAACTAGTGTAATAAAATCATATAAAATAGCACTTTTACAGTTAAAATTATATTAAAGTCGCCACATATTACTGATATTGAATTAAAAGTATTTAATACGTTTAATATTTTTTCAAATATATTAAGAAATGATTCATAATTGCCAAGAGGAAATCTATAAATTGACAAGAATATTAGCTGCGGATTATCCAGCTGAATGCACAGACCTCACATGTTATTTCTTCAGATAGGTTATCAATGCAGTCCATCTTCTGATAATTAAATATATTATTTATCAAAATCGTCGAACCTCCATGTTGTGATGTTTTTCTAGTGAAAGTTATATCCATCCACTTTTAGAGTAGCTTCTTCACCCGGTTTTAGCCAGTGTTCGTTAATTGAGGCGATATAAATTTTATTTTTGTTTAAAAAATCCTCAAGAATTATAGATTTTCGTCTAATAGATTGAACATTTAACTGTGCAATACGCAGATTCTCATCTATGTCAGCTTTTGTTTTGCCGATTTCTGGAGAAAATTTTGGTTTTCTTTTTCATTTTTGGGAAAGTTATATCGCCTAACTTTAATTCTGGCGGGCCAAGTTTCCGGCGACATTAATGTTTCTAAGTCGTTATAATCCGCCCCTAGTTTAAACGATTTATTAATGCCTTTCGTTTCTAATTCGGTAATTTCCTTAATTTTGACCTCGGGATAATGCTCGTTAATATAATTTTCTATTGTTTTAGCAGTTATTGTATTCATACAATTTCCTACATAGAGCCAAGCGTATTTAGGTGGAGACACTACTTTTTGAGCCTATGACTGTATTTAATGCCTTCTTTTGTTTTTTAGATGTTACCTCCGTCCATTTGTCGTTAGCGGTCCTCATAGTGATATCTTCTTGCCTGTGAGTAGAGCTTCTTTATAATTATTTCTCTGCGTTTTGTTTATTTTGGAGTCTTTCCTAACGGCCGCATGTGTACCTTGGCAGCACTAACGTTTTCCTGCATGGGGATTTTTGAGTTTTGTTCCGTATAAACGGGGGTATTACTTATCGCTGTAGTGTTCTCAGTTAAAGATGCTCTTCTGACTTCATGTTTGTTATTATTTCTTCTTGGCGGGAAACTATTACCTGTTCTTAATATTTCATTTTCATTTTCCAAACGCTGGATTTTTTCTTGAAGTAGTGAATTGGATAATTTTAATTCACTCATCAATGCTTTAAGATAATCGTATGCCTCCATCTTGAAATTAATTTTATCCATAGGTTCTTCGACTGGTAAGATATCGACATCGTCTATTAGGTTAAAACCACAACATATTTTAACTTTTTGAACACAAGATGGGTGGTAATAACTCGCACAAATACCACATTGTGTGCCCGATTTTGCGACAAAACCACTCGCACATTGCTTTTAATATATCATATACTTGTTTCTCATTAATCACTTGGTGAAACATTATGTTAATATATAGGTTTTATAATTAAAATCACTTGGTTTGTTTCACAATTTTTTTTTCTTTTTTATTCTTGATAATGGCAATAAGCCGAAACTAGTCGAAAATAAAAAAATATTTGTGAAACAAACCAAGTGATTTGAATTATAAAACCTATATATTGCTTTTTAATATTTTTACTGCTTTTAGTACTATTTTTAATGATCACTGTTTCTCGACCGTCGTCCACGGCGGCCATCTTTTTCATATCTTGGGATATGAAACGGTATTTTTTCATCAACTTATTATAAAGTAACGGTCGCAACCATTCTCTTTTTTAAAGTTATTGTTTAAATTAAAATTTTAGTATTAAAGATTTGTCTTGATCTTTGAATCATGAAGTAATAATTACTTAATATTAATTGTAAATTTGCAATTTTTGACTTCCGATCTGAAATTATATGTCTTTAGCTTATATTAAAAAGAATTATTGCTAAATTATTTTGAACTGATTCTTTTAATTTTGAAGCTTCAATTGTAAATTTCGAACCTTTAACAAGTCAAAATCCGTATCTTGGAGCTTTCAAATTTGTATCTTAAATTTTTAGGATTCTGTTTTCACTTATAAATATTTCAAATTGTTTTAATTTTTAAACTTCAAAGCCTTATCTCTTAAACTTCAAAAAGATATCATGTAAAGAAAATTTCTTACAATATTGACCTGATATACCGCTTTGTTCAACGGCATATAATTTTGTAAAAATTGTATGTAAATTTGAAGTATAGTTTGAAAATGATATGCTTAATGTGTCAAAAGTATAGTCACTATTAATGTAAAGTATTGTGATATAAAAAAATATGCTCGTATTTTTAATTATGTCTTAAATATTTTTTACGGTTAAATGTTAGAATGATCCATTTTGTTCTTTTATTTTATCGTCGTCTTCATCGTCAATTTTAGACCTTTAAGACTAAAGCGTGCATTTTTAGCATATAAATAATAAAAATAGGCACATGAACCATGAACTTTTAAATTTCTATCTAAAATTTACAGATTAGAGCGTTTAATTGTAATCTCGTATTAATTTATTCTTTCTATATTTAATTTTGAAACTTTAATTATTAATTTGATAATTCATCCTAAAGAACTAATTTCTAGCTTATAGGATTAATTCTTGAACAACTTGTATCTTTAGTTTTAAATTCGAAATTTTCAGTCTTGATCTGTTTCTTTTAACTTTAATCTTTGAGAAAAACCAATCTAAATAAGAATCTTCAAATTTGTTTTAAAGTTTAAAAACTCAAATAATTACGGTTGATATCGATAAGGAACGCCTTATTAGGAATGTACCCAGTCCATTAGAAAAGCCCACTATAAATTCCTTTTATAAAATTTCAGAATATTCAAACTTACTACAGCAATTTCCAGACCTTAAAACTCTTTTTGACCTAACCAAATCAGTTAAACATATTATGTACCACCACCTATATCTTCCAAACCACGGTGTTTACCACCTCATAAATTTCAAACCACAATAAACAGGTTAAAAAAATGTAGCAACTTGGTCTTCATCTATACCATGGGCATTGCCATTACATCTTGTGTTTAAAGCAGATGGCTTTTGGCACCCATGTGGTGGCTACTGTAGTTTGGACTGTTACTGTTCCAGACCGTTATCCTTTAGCTATTATTAATAATTTACTTACAATTGTTGTGGTTGTAGGTTATTTTCAAAAGTCAATTTGGCAAAAGCTTATCACCAATCATCAATTCTACAAAAACTAAAGGATTTATTACATTTTATTAATCTTCAATTCATCCAAATAATGCAATCACAACATCTCTTGGTCTTTCTGAATATACAAGGATTAGTTTCGGATTGAGAAACGCTGCTTAAATGTTTCATAAATTTATGGATTCGGTATTACGCGGACTACCGTTTTTCTTCACAAACATCGACCACTTTTTGGTCTTTAGCAAGGATGAACAAGTTTTACAACGCTTGTCATTTTTCGGCATCAAAATATACTTTGACAAATGTGTTTTCGGGAAAACTAAATTAGACTTTATACATTAGAGCATTAGTGGTTCGGGAATTAAACTTCTTCAATCCAAAGTTTTCTTGGTATGGTCAATTTCTACCATAAATTTATTGAATCATGCCCAAGTATTTTAGCATGATTCTGTATGGTTTGCCTGAGACTATGTCATATAAAACTAAAATGGAACAAAGATTCGCAAGACAATTTGCTACAAAAAAGTATTATACATCCCTATATCTAGAGCCAGTAGCTTTTGAGTTATTTCGAAATTTGTTTCCTCTCAGAATTTTTATTTATGGTCGTTATTCGTGGCCCACCCTGTATATGGAGAATCCGATAGTAAACTCAAACATGTTCATGGGGTACCAACTATTGTGAAAACCAATATTTCGGAAAACTACTTTGCAACGGAAAAACCAGTCTGACATTTTATTATAAAATACTAGAGGTCTTCGATCAAAATCTCACTTATTTTATATTAACTGCTGAATTCTACGATTAATATTATATGTTTAACTGAGACTTGGTTAAATGGCTCGTTTAAGAGCTCCGAATATTTTGTTAGCGCATATACTATTGTTCGTCAAGACAGAGATCACGAATCAGTAAACCGTGCTACTGGAGGTGGAGTACTGCTGGCGTTTTCTAAGGATATTTCACTTCATATCGACACCACTAATATTAAGAATTAAGTACCCCTAATTGATCTTGCTGCTTGTGAATGTAACTTTAGAAAAGTATTTGTATTCTACTGTAGTATTATATATACCCCCTGATGTACCGAATAACCTTTTTGAATTGTTTCTGGAAGCTTTGGAAGTCATTTTATTAGATAAGCCAGTTTTATTACTGGGTGACTTTAATGTGACTAATTTCTTTAGTACGTGCTCTAAAAATAATTCAATAAGTAATTTTATTAATATTTTGAAACTAACACAATTGAACAATGTTCTGAACACAATTGGCAGATTGCTTGATTTGATTTTTTGTAATTTTGATTTATCCTATTATGATATGTGTCGTCATATTAATCCCCTAGTTCCTGAAGACGCTCACCACCCTTCACTTTTCGGTATTTTAGATATTTCCAGCAACAAAAACGCTCCACTTTTTGCTACTAATGTTAACAAACGTTATAACTTTCGTAAAGCCAACTACCCCAACTCCAATGTGGTGTTGATGATATTCCTAGCTTTTTAATTAAAGTCTGTAAGTATGTATTTGCCAAGCCATTGACTACTATTTTCAATTTGGTACTTTCTACAAGTACATTTACAGATAAATGGAAACAAGTTATTATTTGTCCCATATTCAAAAAAGACGATCCAGGATGTTTAGATAATTATAGACCAATCGCTCTTTTATCAATTTTTTCTAAAATCCTGGAGCAAATACTCTTCACCTGCATGTATAATCACGTCATAAACTACTTATCACCTTGCCAACATGGTTTTTTGTCCGGTCGCTCTACGGTTACGAACTTAGCTACTATCACACAATATTTATCTGAGTGTCTTGACAGTCGTGGCCAAGTCGATGTTATATACACTGATTTCTCTCGTCCTTTTGACACATTAGATCATAACATAATTGAGAAATTAAGTACATTCGGTTTCTCAAGTAACTTACTAAAACTCCTTGCATCATATTTGAGTCGTAGACCGAACTATGTATGCTATACTGGATTCAAATCTGTGCAATTTATTTCAAGTTCAGGTGTTCCACGAGGTTCTAACTTAGGGCCTCTGTTGTTTGTTCTCTATATAGATGACCTACTCACGTCTCTTTCCTGTCCGCGTAAGCGGACGATCTTAAAATCTATACTAAAATTAATGACTTAAATGACACAGAAGTTCTTCAACGAAATATTAATGCAATTGTTACCTCGTGTAATTTAAACAAGCTTAAACTAAATGCTTCTAATGTTGTGTTGTTTCCTATACTCGCACAAAAAAAAACAATTATCCACAACTATTAGGTACAAGGATCAATACTTGAAAGAAAATGTGAGATTTTGGATCTGGGATTACTGTTCGATGACCAACTCAGCTTTTCTAACCATATAATCAACATAACTTCTTCTGCCATGAGGATGCTGGGATTTATAATGCATACCTCTAAAATTTCACTGATCTGAACATTTTTATCTCACTTTACTTTGCATTTATCCAATCGAAACTTAAGTACGTCTCAGTCATTTGGTACCCACACTACATGAACCAATCACTGGCAGTCGAGCGCATACAAAGACGATTTTTGAAATATTTAGTTTTTAAGCAAAGTGGCACATATCCCGATCGGATGGTGCACAATAATAGTTTGTTGAATCAACATAATATTACATCACTTACTGAACGCAGAAATCTTGCCAGTACATCTTCCATGCAGAAACTGGTCAACAATACTGTAGATTAGTTCCTCGCGTATCCTCCCGTCATTCATGCATGTTCTGGATTCCCACTTGTAGAACGAGTGTACTACTTGCGAAGACCCAATTAAAATCAATACAATCAGTAACTTTTTATTACAATAATATTAGTATTTACACAATCATAATCTATGTACTTTTTATTGTCACTATTATATATTTTCAGAAAATGTTACTTATGCTTAAGTTAATTGAAACATTTCAAAAATCAATGATCCCCGAAGTGAGATCTAAAAAATAATGGTGTTTAACCCTATTTTTTCCTCTTACGCAGGAAGATGTTACTTTGCTCTACACAGGTGGCAAGACGCTACTCAGCATTAAGTAAGATAAGGTATATTATATAATAACATGTGAGACTCGGCTCGCGAGTCACATCTGGATGAATACCAGACAGGTTAATTTCTGTATTGTAATTGTGTGGCTAAATAAAAGTTGTTTTTGAAAAGTCGCAGGGCCTTTCCAACAACGTAACTGTTGTTGTTTATATTATACTTATTTCTGGTTCTGTAAGAATGGTTATCGCGTGTTTACTTCATCTTGGTATCCTATTACGTGCCTATATTATGCAGCAATATGTGTACATACAGGGTAATTATAATATTCGCTATTTTATAAAAGTTCCTACAATCTTCTTTGTATTTACAATTGTCGAGTATTCTGATTGATTTTCTCTGAAGTGCGAAAATTATCTTTAATCCCGATGAACACCTCCATAGAAGCAAAGAGTAAGCAATTTTGCTGTAGCATAGAGCCATAGAGCAAAATAAGCACATTTTGAAACTTCATTTGACATCATGCGTAATGCAAATATATTTGAACCTATTTGCTTGGCCAGATTTTTGCTATGTGTTTCCCATAATAATTTGGTATTGGTACGTATTCTCAAGAACTTGTTTTACCTCTTAACCATTTCTTCCCCTTTTCATTAAAGAGAAAACAAGCTATTTTGTTTTTTCTTTAACGATTTATTCAGTTCAAACTAAGTTTTGGCTTGTTTCAGAGGTTACAGTTTTCCTCAAAACTTCGTCAAATATCATATTATTACATGAAAATGTGGTATCACCAGCAAATATAATTTCCAAATTACTTCTTATTATTGATGGTAGGCCATTGACATATATTAAATTTCGTGGTCGATAATTTTGATTTTTTAAATAGTTTTTATTTGCGTCACGCAACTGGGAACTACGACTCGGGTTATTACAATTTACGAAATATCATTATAATGAATTTAATGACGAATTAACACAGAGATGCGTCTAACTGAATTATAAATCTAATTTTAATAAAGTATAACTTACATATTAAACGTCTACATATGATCATCTACTTATTACGCTAAAATAAATGAATATAAATATTAAATTAATTACTAATTAATAATTAACAAAATAGCTAATAATATAGGGCTTTGTTGTAGCCTCAGGTTACTCTTCCCCTCTAAGAATCCGCATACCATGAAAGAGGAGTGATAAAGACAGATAAGAACTTATTGGTATTTGGTAGATTTTCTTAATTTCATTCAAGTTAATGATTTTGCATAAATCATTAGTTCCAATAAGTAGTAATTTTGCTTTGGAGTCTGCTTGGTAATTTAAAATCAAGTCACTCTTACATTGGAATTGACCATTGCTACCAAAGCACAAGTCACTTAGACGGAATATTTTTTGGTTAATATTTGACTTTAAAGCACTTATATTTGGAATATAGTAACGTAGTCTGACTTGTACTTTGTAGGGATAGGGTACATCATGTATAAACTAAATGGATGTTCGTAATTGATGGAGAAATATAGAAAATACTGAATTTGTGTTTCTGCAGTTTTGCAATAGACAGTTATTATTCAAAGTTTTGAATGTATTCTGGTTTTAGATCAAATTCTTCATTGTAGTGGGGAGGCCTAATTATATCTGAACTCAAGACCTTTAATTTGCAGCAGGTTAGGGAATTTATAATATTTTGCAGAATATTTCCAATTAATCTAAAAAGTAAAATGAGCTGATTGCATAGATCTTTCGGGAACAGTATATTTTGATGATCGACAACTTCTTTGAATATCGCGTATAATTGATTAATCCTAAATTATAATGTGTTCTGATTGTGTACAATGTCTTGGATGGTATTATTAAAATTTTGAATAATTTTTGTATTGACACTATCGCCATATTTTAATTGATTTTGGAAATTGTTTTAATTGTCTGCTAAATGTTCTAGTATTTTATTTATTCTTTCATTGTCACGAGCGTCTATATTGCCACTTATGGTTTGAATTACCGTATCCAATCCAACAATTATTCGCTTGTTTTCGACACTTTGTTGAATTATCTTAATTTTTCCAAATATATCATTTCTGGAATAAGCTAGCAGTTTATCATAATTTTGGTCTTTTAAACTTAAAAATTTTATTCGTCGTTTCTTTCAAAAATTCGTATTAAGCATTTAGACTCACAAATTCTTTATAAATAGTTTCTAAATTGTAGTGATGTACTAAAAGTATGTTAAGATTTTTCTAATTTAGCTTTTCGTAAATTTATGGGTAGTGACCATGCGTTGTAATGTCTTTAATTTCGAATCCGATCACAGGCGTGATGAAAAGTAACCGATTGGTTATTATTATTTAATAAGTCAATTAGTCATTAGATCATCTACTATATAAATATTTATATGTGTATTGCAATTTTGAAAAATATGCCCTATTATGGCCAGTTTTATAATTTGGATTATCGAGTCCGTCGTCTAAATTGGAGATTGCTAATTTTGTTATTATATTATTGATACAAAATTCTCTTAAACTAATTAAAATGCTGAAAAGGTATATTGAAATATTGTTTTGTAATAAATTTAAAAATACGAAAACATTTCGTGAATCTACAACAATGAGTCTTACTAAGACTACAAAACAAATTAATTTGAAACAACTACTTCTCTAGCTAATACTTCGACAGACATTGAATAATACAACGAACTAAAGGATTTTAATACATTTTATTGTTTTGTAATTAAATATATGTATCTATTGTCTTATTTTAAATGGCATAATAAGTGGAGTCGCGGGTTTTGTTTGTAGAGTTCCCTAATTTTGACAAACTTTAATTTAAATTCTTTTGCTATACCCTTGTTCATTTTTAAATCTTAACTTACGCAGTGAGCAGGTAAATAAATCGTCTACTTCTACAACATTATTATTTTCAATGATATCATTCGTTTTTAAGCAATTCATAAATTTTTCAAAATTTAGGATGTGACTTTTTTGCCCTTTTTATGATTTGTGAATTTTTCCTACTTAATTATGGAGTCAATTTCCGCGGTTTTTTGGTTAGGGTTTACACTTTTGATTATTTCTTTTTTATATCTATTTTTTTGTTTTGTTTTTGGCAGTTTTGTTTGTCTTGAACAAATGTTCTTTCTTAAATTTGAGGAATTTCATTCCGAGTTTTATTACGTTTTTCAATTGCTCTACTTTTGTTTTCGGTTATAGTGCCATTAATCTTTTTGTTTAAAAGTTTAACTTTGGTTTTGTGGGCTTCAACGTAATTGTTTGTTAATACTGTTTCCAAATCAAGATCTAATAGAGAGTTATTATCAATATGTCCGGAAATTATTCCAAAAGGTTTGAGTTGTCGAATGGATTGAATTGTTGTTGGCCAAAATAGCATACAAGATTTTAAATTCAATTGGTTCTTTTTTATATAAATTTTGATTATTTAGTAGTCTGATGTGTTTTACAATTGTTGACCGGACGCGTTCTGCGAATCCGTTTGATTCGAGATGTTCTGGGCTGATAAAGTGAATTTTGATATGGTGACTTTCTAAAAGTTCCCTAATATGATTAAATTTAGAGATCCGTGGTGGCAAAAATATTGATCCAGTTGGTTGCAATTTCTATAGCTTGGTAAGAACATAATTAGTACATCTGTGTGTATTATTTCGAACGGTTTCATGGGCGTGGGAGTGTTATTGAATTTTATTTTTAAAGGTTTACGTTTTTATTTTGAGACGTAACAGACTTTGCAATTGTTTATATATTCTTGGATAGATTTCCTCATGTTAGGCCAAATATATGTACGTTTTAATTTTATTTCCGTTACGTCAATACCTCTATGGTTGGTTTTGCCCTCATGATAGTTTTGTATTATTTCAATTATATCAGTCAGAATGTGAGCGCATTTAGTCATTTTTATTTCTGAATTCTTAAATTATTGTTGTAGAATGCTACTTAATTTTTTGTAGCCTGGACTTCGGGACTACGTATTCTTTAATAAAATTTAGCATTTCTTGTTGTATATTAGATTTTGAAAATTGAACGCTTATTCTAATTTTATTTTTATTAAATAAACCCAAAAGAATGAGATATAATAAAAAAATTATTATTTGGTTGTTGCCAATATTCAAAAGTTTATCAGAAATGGAATATCTACTATCGGATGTTCTGGAGAGTGCTATCGTTTTCAATATCATTTACGTGGGTTCTACAATTAGTGTTGATGGATTATCAAAATTTTTAGGTATTCTTCTAGATTTCGCCCGTATTCTTCATTATAATTTAATTTTATTCTTGAAAGTGCGTCAGGGTTTTTATTTAAAATACATTTTTATGGAAAATATAATAATCATATTCTGCAAATTTTTGGGACTATCTAACTAATTTTGGATTTGGTTCTTTCAGTGACATCAGCCATTGAAGGGGCCTGTAATCAGTGACTATCTATAAGGTACGCTCAAACAAATAGGGGCGAATAATTTACGCCCAAACTGTTGCAAGTAGTTCTTTTTCAATTGTCGAATACTTGGTTTCTGAATCATTTAATGTCCTACTAGCGTATGCAATTGGTATATGTGACACAATTTTTTTGCCTTGTGATAAAAGAACCTGATTGCTGGCTTCTATGGTAAGTATAAAGGGTTTATTAAAGAAAGGAATGATTTGTCAAGATATTTTTGCAGATACTAAAACAGACGGAATTAGCGGCAGGTATATTCCCTCACCCCAAAAAAGTTAGTATAAAATCACAATTTCATCAATTTATAATTCACTTGATAATGACGATAAAACGTCGAAACTCGAGTCGTGCTGTGTTGTTTAGATTTATATAATTGTGCCTACACGTTATATAATATTTTTACAATAATTATTTGTGGTTAAAACATAGTGAATTTTTCAATTCGGTGTATCTAAAGTATAGTCAACTAATCGTTTGTTAAATGTTTTAAAAACTGATAATGTATAAGATACGGCCCAGGAGATGTATCCGTCATGTCCATATTTTCTATTGGTAGAGTTTGATGGAATAACTCCCAATTAGCGTCTGACAGTTTCCATCGCAAAATATTGCACAGAATTGGGAAATGATCAGTACCTGAGAGATCCTGGGTGACTTTCCAAGTAAGACTGGGAATAAGAACAGGAGATGCGAAGGAGAGATCTATGCTCGACAAAGTTCCATTTGCAGAAGAGAAATGAGTGTGTTGGCCTGTATTCAGTAATACAATGTCGTTTCTAAAGAGTAGTTGCTCTAGCATTCTACCTCTAGAGTCTATCTGCAACGAACCCCAGAGCGGGTTGTGGGCATTAAAATCACCTATTACCAAGAATGAGCGTGGCAACTGCTCTAAGAGATGTTCGATGTCTGTTAGTGATATAATTTCTCCTGGAGGGATGTACACTGAAAACAGGGTAATTGGGTGATTGGTTAACAATCTAACTGCAATGGCTTGGATTGAACTTGTGATATTGATAGTCTGAGTATAAATATTGCTTTTTACAAGAATAGCAACTCCGCCGCTGGCACGTTCACCTTCGGTGAAATCATGTCTGTTAAATGAGTACCCTTGTAACAAAGGTGTATGTTCATGTCGAAAATGGGTCTCTTGTTTACATATTGCAAGCCGGTTTATAGAGTTGCAAAGCACTTTTAACTCGGACAGACGTACATAGAATCCATTCATATTCCACTGCATAATTGTTATAGGTGTTATGTCCGTTTTAGATCTATTTTTTTAATTTTATCAGGCGGTGCTAAAAGCTTCGCCTGATCGATGTCCATTAAATCATCCGAAATCATATCCTCAGACAAACTGACTGAAGATCGTGGTGATGTTATGGGTATCTTAGATTTGGACGATTGCTTTGCATCGTTTTTTCCAGTTTTTTTGGTATTGTACCTGTTGACACTGGCAGAATCTTATCTAAATGAAATAAAAAATGAAACTTCTGGCACTGTCTGGAGCATGGTGAGTGAGGATCATCGCGGTTTGGGCATTTAAATGGAGTAGGGCAACCACCCTCATGTGGAGGGTTACCGCACTGCCTGTACATGGAGTTGTTAATTTTGTCAGACATAACCAAATTTCTGACAATTAAAGCATCTCAATGGGTTAGGCACAAACTGTCTAACTTCTGTTGGAACGCATTAAAGGTTAGTACAAAACACCCGTTTGCAGATTTTTCACCATTCCTCTTACTAGTCAATCGTTTTATTTGATCCTTGATCCTTTAGTTCCTTCAAGATTTCTTCATCACTGCAATGTCTTAAGTCAAATCAATGTATAACTCATTTTGAAACATTTAATGTTTTATAGGGTTCAACTTTAACACTAAACATATCGATTTTGGATGTCCTAAGAAACAAATTGCTTTGTCTTTCATTTTTGTTGATATCATTAAAGTACCATCCCTTAGCGTTTTTATAATCTTCACAGTGCTGAGTACATTAATACTACGGGATATAATAAATGGCGACACTTTTTCAAATGACCCATTAACGAGTGAAACAATTAAGAATTTTGGGAACGAACTATTTGTTTTCTCCATCATAAATTCGGGGCTAGCTAGCCGATTGATCCGATTGTTCACAAGCAATTACAAAGACAAATAGAACCCATAAAGGAGGGACAAACGCTAATCCAAAAAACATAAAAAGAACATTTAGGACAATGACACCCGTGATTCCTTATTCGACACCCAACTGGAACCCACTGCCGCCGGTACTCATCAGTCGCCTTTTACGACCTGCTGAGTGGGCAGCGGTTGTATTCTATCCCCCAACCGCAGGGGAATTAGAAACTTGAACTGAAAAGCTTTTGGTAAACATTCATAAACCGGAAGTGGACGTTTACTTGATGCCCTTTTTGGTGAAAAATATTACAAAACTTTTCGAACAAAAGTTAGAGGGAATGAGAAAATGAATAATTTTTATTTAAACATTTTTTCATAAAATTCTTAACTTTCGAGAATAACATTTTTATATTTTTTTGCCAATTGCTACTAAACTATTGGAGCTACATGAAATTTATATAATCAATAATTGTAAAGAATTCAATAGTGAACAAATTATTAAGAATAGCATTTTTGCTAAAACCTCAGAGTTTTCGAGAAAAATATATATGATGGTTACATCACCATTTTTTCTATACGAATTTGGTAATTGGCTTAGTTAAATCAGCGAAATTTTTAATACATTTTTTATAGTATCCTAACCCTCCTAGGAATCATTTATTTGTTTGGTCGTTTTGGGGATTGGGTAATTTTGAAAAGCTATAATTTGGTTGGGTTTCGGTTTGACACGCATAACGACATGACCTAAATAAGAAACTTCTTTTCTTTTCTTTTAAAGTTAAGCTCTCTTAGCCTTTTAAAAACTTCAGTTAGTTAACATGCTCTTATATTGAAAATGATCGTTACCGATCGAAACACCTGTCAGGTAACTGTTCGAAACTATGGAACATAACAAGTGTTGTTTTACCTAATTTTCTTAATTGTCCAGATGAGTTTTCGTCCCATCCTTCGTGGTTTATTATTTTATTGCTGCTATTCATTTCAGCTTGTCTGTATTTAATAATTAAGGACATTGCTATTATGAATATAAAAGTTTTTCCTTATGAGAGGGATTAGATATCGTATATTTATCTAAACCGCTTCCGGTTATATATTTTTTATACGTTGTGATAAGATAGCTCGTTATTATGTAAATACTTAGTCTCGCATCGACATTTCTCGATTAAACAAGTATTTAGAAGATAAGTAATTATTTGTTGAATTTGATTCTCGTTTATTACGTGGTGAAATATTTTTAATATTAAGGGTTGTTTAAAAAAACATTGTGAAACCAACCAAGTGCCTTTCTATAAATGATGAGGAATTAGATGAAATAAATATAAGGTTAGAATATTTTATTCTATTTATTTAAATTAAAATAATTATAAATTACTTGAGTAAAACTATATTAGATATTGATTGATCACACGACTTAATTTTATTAAATTTAATTAGTAAAGTGAATATAATTTGTGATATTTAATTTATCTTATTAGATAGCAATTTAAAATAATGAATAATAATTGGCTAAAACTGCAATAATTTAATTGAACGACGATTACTAGAAGCAGTTGAATTGCTGAACAATTTAAGCAACGTTTGAATAAAAATCACGATTATTAAATAAGTGAAATTCATAACCAATATTACTAATTTAAAACATAAAATATATGCTGGAGTCTATAAAGAAACGTTCTACTTAATCTTGGAAATTATACCGAAAAGAATAATTGTTCTTTGTAATATGTGGTGGTAATCGAGTTGGCTGCGACTACTGAATTTCACAATGTTATGAAGATGTTATTGGATTTGGGGGCCGTGATACATTTGTTAAAATATACAAAATAAAGGATTATTTAGATAAGAAGCGTTATTAAGGAAAAATGTAAACCACATTATGATTTTAAGAACATTTTATGCTTGGAAATGAGTACTTTGACGTGTTGGAATTTCCGATCTTTATGATGACGCATGAGCATCTGGCTGTATCGGCAGATGTTAATTATCTGCCGAATAAAATAGTTGAGTTATCGAAGAATTTTCTACACCTACGATATTATTTTTTACAGCAGCGTTTGTTTGCAAGTAGCCATAGCATCCTCTTCGTTATAATAATCTCCATCGGGTTGATGAATGTTATTCTCGGCTTGGCTGTCAGCGATATTCAAAAACTGGAACAAACTCGAAACTGTACGGATTTATTTGCAATGTTGAGATATTTTATCAAGTGAAGACGGTATTATTGAAATTTCATAAAATTCATATCGTTAAATTTACTAAGAAAAATTACACAGGCTAATCATAGTATTTAGTTCGTTTACATTTTTCCATCATCGCGTTTACTGTTGCTAATTGTTGATTATGAGGATATTGCACAGATTAAGTTGTACCAAAATGTGAATACGATGTGTGATAAAAGTAGTAGTTTAAGCGACAATATTAGAAATGATATCAATTTTTTAAAGTCACGATTATTTTTATATGCATATAAATATTATAAACGACAGTAATATTGAAACTGAAAATAATTGTTTTGATATAGACATCATTAATATAAATTAAATAAATGTATTAATTATAGGAGTGGTTTTATGTAATAATATTCGTATAAAACAAACACGGTACTACATGTACATATTTTAATTTTATTATATGTGAAAAATGATTAATATTTACTCTTTTGTACATATATACTTAAATAAATATGTATTCTCCTAAATAAATAATTTTTACGCCTGTTGAAATAAGTAAACGTTGCAATTCAAACATATTTTCACATATCTCCTTGATAATGACCAACGGTCGAAACTAGTCGGAGAAATATAAAAATAGTGAAATAAAACCAAGTGTTTTGATTAATCCAATAATTAATATAAAAATGTTTCACCACGGGTTAAGTGAGAATTTAATTCATCGTATATTTTCACCGTAGAATTCTATTATTACTCGAAACTCGACGATCTAGTCAGGTAAATATATTGCACCTCGTAGAATATAAAGTAGGATTGGCTATTGCTTATAGAGCATTACACGTTTTTTTTTTAATTGAAATGATAATAGTTTGATCTCTGTTAAGATAAACTGAAAGTCCAGTCAACTTTAAAATCGTTTGTTGTAAAGGTAGGAAGATATCACAAAACTAGAGTTAGTATATTTTTATAAATTATTCATGTAATATTATTAATTTTGGAAAACACTAATCACTTTTATGTTTCAGGCACTGTTAGTTTACTACAAATTGAGATTGAACACTTTATGCAAACATGGATCACGAATTCTCACAATTTACATCATTATTAAAAAGGAGACAATCTGATTCATTGATTGAAATACCTGTTGATGATATGAATATGGATAAAGAACAACGGCAAACCGATAAAACGAGGTAAATAAATTACCTACTAAACTAAATAGATTATATAATTTATAAATGATAATATAAATATTATAATAAAAATGTATTAAAATCCTTTACGTTGTAAAAAATTAACTAATAATTTGAAAAAACGCGAAAACATTTCGAAAATCTACAACAAATGAGTCTTATTAAGACTACAAACCAAATCATTTATTGAAACTACTACTTTAATGATACAAAAGTAATTTATGTGTTACAAATAGCAAGTAAATAAATTAAATAAATAAAGAAATGGTTGAAGGTCTGCTAAATAGTTTGTGAGTGAATATGGTATGATAAATTTGGAACAAGAAATGATTTTATGTTGATGTAATTAAAATTAAATAGTAAAAGTAATTAAATAATTTAAAACTCAAGTTTATGACCATCTGTAGACACGTGTTTCAAACTTTCGATCTCTTCAGTAAAGCTTTATTATAAAATTGATTTTAAATACAAGTAAAAACATTTACTAAAATAAATATAATGAGATGTAAATATAAGAATTCAGATAAATTACATAGCTAACTTCACTGAATAAATCTTTATAACTGGATTTTTACACAAATAGCTTGCAATAGTTATATCCACTAAATAGTAATTTAAGGTACAAGTGTAAAAAGTGATGCTTTATTGCACGAACTGGCGATTAAAAACACGAGCGAGGAACGAGCGAGTTTTTTTAAAGCCAGGAGTGCAATAAAGAAACTTTTTACACGTGTGCCTTACAAAAATTTATCTTCGATCGTAAAGAATTTCAAAGAATATATTCTTATGAGTAATATTTTATTGTCATTTCAATAATTCAATTAATGAAAACATACTTTTATTATACTTATCTGAAAACACTTTGATTCCATATGCCTCTAGAATAATGGAATCGTCACTTTTTCAGGCGACCGCACAGAAAATGTTTGTTTGTGCGGTCTTTCTGTGCGCTAACCAATGTTTCCATAGTAGCAGATAAGGTTTGAAGTTTATTTTTGTGTCAGTGAAAGCCAATTTAAAAAATGTACTCAGACTTAGATGAAAATCCTGATGTTCCAGACGACATATTAGCTCAAGCGGCTCAAGTAAGTGCAGATTTACTACCGACAAAATCAAAAACAAAATACGAAAAGGAATATGAAATATTTAATGAATGGCGGGCTCAGAAGAATATAAAAAATGTAAGTGACGATGTACTTTTAGTCTATTTTTCGGAAAAGGCTAAATCTATGAAATCATCAACTTTATGGAGTAGATTCTCCATGGTAAAAAGCTGTTTGGCTATTAAAGAAAATATTGACACGAACATTTTTCGAAAAACTGTAGCATTTTTGAAGCGTCAAGCGGTGGGTTACGTACCAAAAAAATCAAGAGTTCTTACAGCAGAACAAGTAACTAAATTTTTATGTGAAGCTTCAGATGAGCAATATCTATTAGCAAAAGTAATATTAGTGTTTGGAATATTCGGTGCGTGCCGTCGAGATGATTTAATACGTTTAAGTTTAGACGATATTAAAGATAATGGTAGTTTTCTTGTCGTGTTTTTGCGAGATGGAAAAAATCATAAATCGAGAAGTTTCACGATTTCAAATGAAGGATGTACATTCGAGCCCTGCACACTTTACCGCAAATATGCAGATTTGCGGCCTAAACATATGGAGAGCAGAAGATTATTTGTAGCATACCGAAACCGTAAATGTTACGCTCAACATGTTGGATGTCATACTATCAGTGGTATCCCCAAACTTGTTGCGAAATACCTAAAACTAAATGATCACGAAAAATATACCGGACATGGCCTAAGGCGTTCTTCAGCAACCATGTTGGTCGAAAGCGGTGGTGACTTGCTTACTCTGAAAAGGCACGGAGGATGGCGTTCTTCCAGTGTAGCAGAAGGATATATAGAAGAATCTATACAAAGAAAAATAGAAGTTTCAAGGAAATTGTTTAACCCATCTCATGCGGAAAATACAACATCTGCAATTATAACTCAAGAAAATGAAATACTAAGGGGAATAAACTTTAACAATAATACTAATTGTACGATAAACCTTACTATTAATAATAACAGTTCCAATTAAATATAATTTTCGTTAATATTAACTCTACTTATATTTTCACTATTATAGATATTACAGTTTTGAAAAAAAAAATTATCAAAATATCTCTCTTAATATTGTTGTTTTCAAATAAGTATAATAAAAAATAGCGTTCATTACACGTCCAGAAATGGATTTTTCCGTGCTTGCATGACGGTCACGCGCGCACGGAAAAATCCTTTTTTCTGGACTCCTAATGAAATATACTATTACCCGCAGTGCACTAATGAAAGCGTTACTTAGCAACCAGTAAACAAGTTGCACAAATGTCGGCCGCCATTATTATTTATGGAAAAAATGTTCGTTTTATTATAATCGCTTCGACTTGCATTAAATGAAATCTTCAGAGTTCTTAAATCTGCCATTTCGTTTGTATTATATATTTTATTTATAGTTTATTAGTTATTTGTATCAATTAATAAAAAATTAAGTTTTTCGTCGAAAATTTGTGCTATAATATATTCATCTGTCAAATTTGACATTTCTGTGCAATAAAAACAGTTTGACATTACCGTGCAATAAAAACGTAAAAAAGCACTAGTGCTTTAAAAAGCCACTTTTACAATGAAAAATGATGCAAAAAGCGTCTACTTTCTGTACGATCGTAGATAAATGGTTTTTAATTTCTCTCTTCTTCTCTTGGAATCTGAATAATCGTTTTAGCAAATCAAATCTCTTTCAGTGTAATATTATCTTAACCTTTTTTCATTCAATTTTTACATAATTAATTATAAAAAAGAAGCAAAGCTAGTTGAGTAAATATACAAAATCAGTGAAAAAAGAACAAATGTTTAACCTAAAAAATCGCTGGGAGATTTCATAAGCAACAAAAATAAATCTACGCTTTTAAAAATTATTGTTTCCACAGTAGTTTTAGAAAAAAACTACAAAACAAATACCAGTTGCATCTATAGCTTCAACATCTGAAGCTACAACCCTCTTTTCCCATGCGGAAAAAGACAATATCGTTGCACTGACCGCAATTTTGGACGCTGGAAACCAATTTAAAACCCCCTTAAATGAGGGAATATTACCAGTCTGCAAGAGGCAGCTATCACTCTCTGAACCCGATACTGAAAAACAACACATCGGCTAGGCTGTGTTCTGGGCCTAATATTCTTCAAAAAATACTGTTCTCAACATCGGAAAATGTCTTTTTAATCTGTCTATGAAATATACGGGATGTTTTATTTTTTAAATGTATTCTTCTTTATGTCGTCTTTGTTTTAATTTTTACTTTATTTTTAAATTTTGGAACAAAGAGTCCAATGAAATTGCCAGGGTTGGGATATATCGGTGAACCGAAGATCATTATGAGAAAATACAATACTTTCTGTGTGAGCCATTGTAAACCCATATCAGATCTGATCAACAGTTGTCATTAATGGGTTACAAAATTACTAGGGAAGACATAACCCCACGCTATCAATAAATCTATCAATGAATGGCAGGTATACTTATATAGTTGTAGTTATACAAATCTGCAATAAAGATCTTGAGTCAGTAGCATGTTTGATATATTGTATAATGAGCATACAATGTACTAATTGCCCACGAGTATGAAATTTCAACAATTCATACGAGTGGGCAATGGTCATTGTATGCGAATTGTACACTATACTTTTTCTACGATTATACATATGAATTAAAAAAACAAATATACTCATCGAAGAACTACATAAACTCAATGAAAAGTGACATGTTACTTACAGAAGTCTAGAGAAAAGTACATGCTATCCGCTGATAAACTCTACCGTCCATCATTAAGTTTTGTGATTGAGGTAATGAAATTATCGAGCCTTATGAAATAGCTGAAGCACTAACAAACCATTTCACCAGCTGAAGTACTTTTTCCAATTATCTACGTGAACTCTTGCGTAGGAAATAATAATGACTACTCTCCTGGCCAGGTACTATCTCCTATAAAATGATTCAAAATGTCTCTTCTGCCTTCAAAGCCCATATTCTATCAACATTTATTCTACCTCTTCTTACGACAGGAAAAGATTAGACTCTCACTTCTACTAATCGGCCAGTTTCTATCACTGGCTGCTTGAGTAAAATTTTTGGAAAAAAGGTCGAATAACCGACTAAAATAGATTCTTAAACTGCAAGAATTAATCGTCTGGATTTAGGAAACTTCATTCCACTATTGACCATGATGTTTGTGTAGAGAATTCTATTTAAAACACTTTCTTGGATAGAACACATCTAGTCGTCGTGTTTTTCGACCTGAATCATATGCATTTTCAGGTCGAAAAACACGACGACTAGATGTGTTCTATCCAAGTAAGTGTTTTAGTGGCGTTATAGTATTTTCGGAAGGTTGTATCGTTGGAGACTGAGAGGTCATCTGCTTTTATTCATACTTTCAATCGTACCCTAGTTTCCGAGTAAGTGTATATGATTATATATCTTCTATCCACGTACAAAGAAATGTTATACCGTTGAGATCTACAATTAGTATAACCCCTTTTGTTATTGTGTTAAATAATATTGCGTATATACCATCGTAAATACGTGCCTGTATGTCGATGACCTCACAATTTATATGGCCGATGACACAATCCCGGCAATTAAGCGTAGCAAAAACAAAGATGGGCTCATGAGAATCAGAACGCCCTCTTTTACAGTAACGATCCTAATTTGCTGTTCGCACTGAAGTCATACACCGCAATCAAAATTCTCTTTGTCGTATCTTCTGAACCCAATTCTGTAGGGGCAATGCGGGGCCATCTCACACGAATTGTTTTAAGTTGAGTACCAATCAAGTATGGACCAAGCTGGGCTACAACATCGTTGTCAAAAGCTCTGTAATGTCGGATGCATATTTGGATGCGCACACTTATTGGAGTTTCGACGCGGTCTAGGGCAAGGTCGAGTAACTTCCGAATAATATTGACCGCTCTAGGACCGTAATTCTATGAGAATGAATAAATTGGCGCTCTCATACGAGAAGCGCGTCTGCGACTTCGATGACTTCTAGTCATTTTCTCAGGCTAACTAGTTGGGCGCCAATTGTTACCGACAAGCAGAAATCCAGATGGGTTTCTGAAAATAAACAAAACATTAGTAACCATGTTTATGAAAAGGTGGTTCTCGTGACCTCGTTAGCAGCTAAGGAATATATGTCGTACTTTCTGGACTACAGAGTGGGGTTGGGGCAAAGAATGCACCGGTTAGCAACTGCAACCTAACCGATTAACATTCAATGGATCGATTAAATAGTTTTAGACATGGCTTCTTACCCGAGCTTCAGCACCATGACAAAGTGAAGCACTGATCACTGGAGTAAACCAGTAATACAGGGAATTACTGGCGGAAAAGCAATATTAAGAAAAAAACGGGAGATGATGTTTCGGCAAAGCTATAACACTGAACACCGGGAGAGTTCACAGAAAATTATTGGCACGAGGTTGGGTGTATTCCAGAATTAAATAAAGAGGAGGCAGTGTGTCCAGGACGCGTTAACAACGCTGGCTCGTGTGGTTTTTGATTTTTAAAACAAAAAATGACATGCATCAATTTTTATCTCCTAAGAAGACGCCACAGAAAGCCTAACCTACAGATTAATGGCTCTGTTATTCAATGTGTCGCCAGCTATCAAATTCTAGGACTAATATTCGACAGGACTTTCATTCCATCCCCATATTAATGCAACAAGGTAAAACAAGGCACTTAATTTTTCTAACATTCATTGTGGTGCGAGGAGAGAGGTTTTGCCATGGCTGAATTAATTTCAAACTCTAGAGTAAACCAGAAATTCTCAAAATAAACGACTAAAGGGACCTATTATTTTCTTATAGAGCCTTATATTGTTGTTTATATGTTTTCATGATAAAATTTAATGTTAATAATAAAAATGTATTCAAGTCCTTTACGTTGTAGAAAGTTAACTAATAATTAGACAAAAATACGAAAACATTTCTGAATAAAAACTTACATATTTTTAAAACTCTTGAATAAAACTGTTAGGTCACGACCGATCGACAAAACGTTAAATACGTATATTTGTACGGATTTTGTGACCGCGTGGTTGCTCTCCCGTTTTATGCTATGAGAGGACTTACCAGACGAATTCCTTTCTTCCTCTCTGCCTGGCGCGGTTTGAGATGATATATAGTTAATATTGTCTCTCAAATACGAAAGAAGTCTTCTCACACGAACTCGCGAGTTGTTTTCGAGTTATCACGCGATCTTCCTGTTGTCTATTCGACCGTCGCCTCTCTTATTGTTGTATTAAATGCTAATTAAACTTCTAGAACCGAATATCCCGTTGGCCTTGAAACAACTCAGTTTCAAAATACATTGAATGTGTTCCGAACTTCATATGAAACAAAATAAAACCTCTGTCGTAAGTGCCTTTCGACATCTCTTTGGTAGTTTTGTCGCAATTTTCGTTACGAAAGGGATTTAGGAGTAACTAATCTACTTAACCTCCAAGTTAACCAAGGAGGCTTTCCTAAAAAGTCTACGAAAATAACAATTAATTTTAGAAAATAAAACAAAATTCCGATGTCTGAGCCGAAACAAATTTTTAATCTACCTTGGGTAAGGGACAGAGTTTTACCACAGGTCTAGTCAAAGAACCTTTCGCAGTGAGAATGTCAGCGACTCTTACAACGTCATCATGTCCTGGATAAACTGAAACAGGAGCAAAATTCCATTTTAGGGGTGGTGAATTATCCTCCTTTACGATAACTAGTTTTTTCCACGTTGAAGAGGAGACAGGTATTCCGATCACCATCTCTTTCATTTGCTGAAGCATCGATCATCAAGTTCAAGACGGACTCCACTTGAATTATAAAGGTGTTAAATTCTTTATACGTCAACTTCTGAATACGTACAACTCTCGGCAACAGTCCTTTAGTCGATTTCACGGCTGCTTCGTAAATTCCGCCAAAATGAGGGGCTGAGGGGGGATTTAAGCTCCAATGAATTCTTTTTCTGTCAATTAGTCGGTGATTTCAGTATTAAACTTTTACGATTTAATAAGTTGAGTGAAGTCATCTATTATAGAAAGTTCAGAAACCAATTCCAGGTGAACTGCTTTTGTTGCTAAACAAACGAAAACACACATATAGCTTTTGTACATGCGATTTGTACAATCGACTCATTTTAATTTCAAACGGGCGTCAATCTGATTTCTGGA
Organism: Ontholestes murinus; assembly: GCA_963969525.1. NCBI lineage: Eukaryota > Metazoa > Arthropoda > Insecta > Coleoptera > Staphylinidae > Ontholestes > Ontholestes murinus. The sequence goes on along the minus strand of OZ018387.1, from coordinate 68,916,937 downwards.
AAATCGCCCATCATCGGTTGCATTGGCTTAGGGTGTGTTTTGAAGCATCGAAGACAATTATTTAACTCTTAGCTAATTTGACTTCTCGTACTAATTATGCAGAATTGAGTTTGGATTATAGATTGTAAATTTAAAGCTCCCGGATGAAGGTAGGTTTGATGGTATGGGCAGCAGAATGGGGTGGCGCTAGTTAAAAGACACTTGTGTGAATCGAATCCTCATACCAACTCGAATTATACCCTCGTCGACAACGAAAGGATTCAATCTCCTCAGACGAGGGGTAGCCATCTTCCCAGCATCCAGCAGATGTAATTCAGCTGAAAATTCCTGCCTTTGAGCTTGCTTAATACACACGAAGGTAGCTTTCGATAGTTCTTGTGTTGTAAATCATCCTACATTCGTATCAAGCTTACGACAGCGCTTGACGAATCGAAGGCAGTAGGCGACGACACGTCTCACTTTAGAAAATGAAGAGAATTTTTCTGCGAGCGAATCCCGAAATTCATTCTTCATCGCTGTTGTTAGAACGAGATGTTTTTCTTCCGACTTCAGAGTTTCATTCACATCTGATTCAACCATAAATAAATCAGGTGGCCACTAGTCAGGACTGTTTGAGAAACTTTGGGTCACTCTGCCAGATTGGATGTTGAGTGAACTGCAATGGTATGAGGCCTCGAGATAAGCAGTTAGCGGAGTTTATCTTGGTAGGAATGTGACGAAAGCATGTCGATTGAATATTGTTCTGGAATTGAATTACTCTGGTGGCTACGTAAGAGTACCGCCGATGTGGGCTTCCACGTACCCATGAAAGATCGACAGTCAAATCCAACCATACCACTATTGACACAATTGTAAGATGTTGTTCCAAGATATCTTTCAGATAACGAAACAATCGCGCTGTCACCTGTATTCCACAGAGTTCCAAACGAGGTAATGAAACTTGTTTCAGTGGAGCGACCTTCGACTTCGCCATGAGCAATGCAATCTTCACATGTCCATATGATTCAACTCGAAGATAGATGACGCCTGCGTAACCTGTCTCACTTGCATCTGAAAAGCCATGTAGTTGACATAGAACAGCTCCGTTTGTAGGCAAATGACGAGCCATCGAGAATCTGCTCAGACAAGGCAGCTCTTCTCGAAATTGCAGCCACTTTCGAATGACTTCTTTGGGTGGAGGTTCATCCCAATCCAATCCAGTTTTGCAAAGATATTGCATAATCCATCCTAGTGGGTCGTAAATTCGAACGATCTCCGGTAATATACCACGCCTGTTACAGGCTCACGAATTGCATTCGTCGAATAAATAAAATTATGAGTTTTTGGACACCAAATTAGCCCTAATATTTTCAAAAAGTGATTCAATTCATTATAAAATGAAAGTGATGATGTTGGAACGGAACAGTGATCTTTACTCACCCATTCTAGCACCTCTTCCGAGTTGCTGGCCCATTTTCTGAGAGTAAATCCTTTTTTACTCATCAATTCTTCAAGTTCGTTCTGCAAGTCCTTGGCTTCTTCGATCTGAACAAACTGAACAAACGATGTCATCCATGTAAGTATTATGAGGCAAGACATCGGCGGCCTTAGGAAACTTAGCACCTTCATCCCGAGTGAGTTGATGAAGTATTCTAATTCCTAGAAACGGTGATGAAGATACACCGGTTCTCAGCTCATATTCCTTTATCGAATCAGTTGGATCTTCTCTCCAAAATAGGCGTTGGTACTTCTCCGAAAGATTGATGTACCGAACATTTGGCGAATTTCCGCGACTAGGACGACTGGATTCAACCGCAGAAGTGAAATAATTGAAACGATATCCAACTGCAATTTTGATCCGATATGTAAAACATCATTCAACGCAGTTACCGAAGAACTCATGCTGGCATCGGAAACCATACGAAGTTTACGAGTCTCGCCTTGGTAGATTCCATGATGAGTTATGTAATAATTTTCCTCTGAATCGTCAGTGATTTTCAAAACTATAGCCATGTGTCCCTGAATAATATAATCACTCATGAATTTTTCATAATCTTTTCTCAAATATGGATTACGATCAAGTTTCCTCTTCAATGCCAGAAATCGATTGAAGGTCGATGTTTTGCTTACTCCTAGAGTTTGAGACAATTTGAAAGGTAATTCGACGACATATCTTCACGAAGAATCTCGACTATGAGTATCAACATAATGATTTTCCACACAGATTTCTTCCTTGGTTCGAACGGAGATAGCGGGCGGTTCCCAATTTTCCAGAAACGATGCAACATCTCTTTGAATGAAGGTGTCTGGATACATAAGGTTTTGAAATCGGATGTTGGTAATCCCGTTTGGATCACTCCACCCATCAAAGCCCATCCCCAAATGGTTTCCACTGCATCAGGTGTGCCTGGAGGGCCACATTTAATTCCTCCTTTGAGAACCTTCGAGTATCACTGAGCTTCTAACAACATATCAACTCCCTGAACAATAAAGAAATCAGGATCTGCTAGTTTTAAACCTTGAAATTGATATGTGATAAGGGAATCTTGAACGAAACAGTCAATATTGAAACGTGGCGATCCACCATTACCAGCAGCAAGATGACATTTTATTCTTCCATTAGTATGAATGTTGTCGGTATTCCTATCATGAATAGTAATGTTGGCCTTTTTGGACATCTAATCCCAAACGACTAGCACAAGCTTGCGAAACAAAGTTGGTTTCACTTTCTCCATTAAGTACTACTCTGACTTATTGGTATAGACCTCAACCATCAAGCACCAATGCTTGAACAGTACACAGAAGTACTACTGTGCGATGAGAACTGGTTCCTTTATTCAATGAAAACATGCAGAAAGTGGATGTGTTTTCAGTGGTATTTTCCTTCTTCATTAGCGAAGTACGATCTCTATATATTAGATTCATGATGATTACCCTTACAAATAAGGCACGAGAATTCTGACAAACAATTCTTGACGGAGTGCCCAGAAAGTAAATATTTCAAACACAAATGCTTAAATTTGGCCAACTCCCATCTCTTTATCGCAGTCATCCTCTTGAAATCAGAGCATCAAAAAACCGAATGTCTACCCTGGCATTTCACGCAGACTAGAGTGAGAAGGGTCATCTTCGGGATTTGTATGTACAAACAAATTGGTGGTGCGACTAGATATCCCCGCGCAATTTCCTATTGGCATTGAAGAACTTGTTCCACGACCCTCGAGCACTGATGCTTCATTGTTAAGAAAGGTGGTGAATTCAGAAATTGTAGGTGAAGGATCACCTAGTGTGTCTTTCTCGCAGGATTCCCTTAAGCTCACATCCATCTTCTGTCGCATGAGATGAATCATAACGAACACACATTCATCAATTGGGTGATCTAAACCAGGAAGTGCTCCGATATTTTCTGTGATCGTTGCAGCCAAGTTACGAATTGTAACTGACTGCTTTGACGTTGCAGGAGTGCAGTTAAGCATCATATCCAAGTGAGCACATGTTAATAGTTTTAAGTTCTCATATCGAGATTTTAATGTCATGCTAGGTGATAATTGCTATCAATTAGTCGAAGTGAGCTTACTAATGACAAAGGAAACTAAGTAAGTGAATCACTGAACATCAGACAGTTGTTGGTTATTATGAACAGCCATGTTAAATAAGTCCAAGAACCTCAATTCTTCCTAAAAATTCTGGAATATGTAATTTGGGTAACGACTCACCTGCAACCCAACGGTTTCTTGGAGGGCGACCCACCACCATCTGGAGGAGACAGGGATGATTCTACTGCTTTCGCATTATATAAATTAGTTTCAAAGGTAGTCCTAATGTTGACAAAGTCCCTAGCAATCTTGGGAGAAACTTTATTACATTGTGATAGTAATTGTCTAAATGTTTCATCAAATTCCGAGTGAAGAGTGTCCACATCAAGCATCCTTGCTCTAAACAGCTGTTTCTTCTTCCGAATTTGTTCAGTTGTTATGTTTTCTGGTGATGATTCAACTTCATCTGCGATTTCACTTAGTGTCTGCACTCTTTTTTGCAGCACACTAATCCTAGCATCGATCTCATCGATTAGAGGCATTTTACAAAATTAATTTTAAAAAAATTCTATGAATTAAAAATACAAATTCAATTTAATTTATCCAACTAACGAACAAACGAAGTGTTAAGGTTGTGGTAGAGGACGAGAATAAATGATTAACAGGGTATATACCCAAGTAACAAACAATATATTGTTTTGCAGTGGTTAACCAAAATGAAAAACAAAGTTAATAATTCAATAACTAAACGAAATTGCCCACACGCAAAACGAGACGATTTCGTTATTATTTAATCTCGATTATAAATAATATAGATTACGAAAAGGCGACAAAATTCATTAAAATTGGTGAATTCCACTTTAGCTGTCATTCACTCGTTTTGTTTCGCACAGCTGATCGAGATCGAGGTCAACGCACACGCGCGCACTCCAACGATTACGAAGAAAGATGGACAATGTGTCGCGCTACAGTGGCGAATCTGTGCTGCCAGCAGTGTCGGGTGGCGGAACTAGACAGATGTTGGCGCGTACGAAAATTACGACAAAACCACCATTTTTAATGAATAACCGGAAGGGAATTCCCGAAATCCGGTTCGAAGGACCTAATGTTGAAATTAACATTGAAACTTTGAATAATATTTTGGATTAAAAGTTAGCCCAAATTTACAAAGTTTTTTATGGGATTATAAACCTTTAAACAATACCACATGGCAAGATTTTTCAATATCGGTAAACTACTAACTCGTTACCAGAAAAAATGAAATGAGAAATATCAGGATGTTTTCCAAAAAGTAAATCGTACATTTACCTCCGCACAAGTTTTTTTGTTATCCATGTCCAGGTGAAAAATGTATGTTGTATGCTGATGGAAGTAATGTGACAAATAACTGCCACACACCTATAAAAGATAAACAAAAGAATTACAGTAATTAGATTAAAGAGAAAAAAATTCTAATTAAGAAACTTGAAAAAATATGCATCTACCTGACGAAGCCACTCTGTGGTGAAACATTGTCGTAGAATAATAAAAAAAATGAAGCCAGTAAGTGATATTGAGTTTTAACAAGTAATAGCCTCATTAATCCAGTAAATTAGTCGACGCATACCTATTACTAAACTAAGAAACCTCAGCAGTAGCTGAAGAATTTGTCACCGGATATAGGGGTTATCGCTTGGAACTGCATTTGAACAGAATCTATTTAAAGATTTTGCAAAATTCTCTAAAACAAGAAAATGAGGGTGATATTGGTAAAACATTAATTTTAACCTATATATTCATTTGTTTTTGCTGTTCTGCTTATCAGCAATACATGCAACAACAGGCTATACTAGAACATGCATCAAAATGTGCTGAAAACTATTTTCTCCTTGTGTTTTAAAGTTTAATTCTCGGGAGAAGAGCTAACAGCCGAATATTATACTAGAGATCTATTTTTTTAAAGATTACAAATGCATTATAAAGTAAACAGCTTCTATTATAGCTTATTAAAATAATAAAATTATCTTTTTTTTATTTTAGAAACAAAAGTTTTGAAGAAAGGTTACTCATGGCAAGAAATACGCAGCACTTACAGACAATACTTACAACAGCTACAGAAAGATGCAGCTTTGAAATAAATCAAGTATTTTTTATAGATTTTATAAGAAATTTGGAGCTTCAGAAAGATCCTGAGGAGTACAATAATATGTTGAACTTAATACTTAAACATATAACAAAAGAAAACCGTGTGCAGTTTCTTAATGCCCGTGATAAGGATACAAAGCTAATTCCATTGGAATACGTAGCATTGCAAAAGGCAGGGTGTAAACAAAGCTCTAGGTTTGATGATACGATAAAGACAATGTTGGATATGGGCGCATCATTAGCGGAGAAATCTGGTTGGGGCGTTCCTGTAATTTATTATCTTGATTATGACTGGATAAAAAAATATTTAGACGGTTGTGTGATTAAGAAGAATGGAAGAGTGAGTTACGACTATAAAAATATGTTACCATGGATACCAAAGGATTGTAATGATTACGTTGATGTCTTACATTTGCCTTTGTACATTAAATCATCCAATATTTTTAAGGATCTGATGTCACATGACCTAATTATTATGTTCTTATCAAAAGTTTGTCACTATAAATGGAATAATCATCGTAAATTTTTTTACGCTAACTTATTCATGTTTTTACTTTTTTACATTAGCCTCTGTTTACAAGTAGTTACCTGTTATACACCCATAAAAAACACGCAAATATTTTTGCTGTTTACGACTTGCTTGCTAATTAGTAGAGAACTTTTCCAATTCGTAATAGCACGCAAGTTATATATACGTACAATTGAAAATTATTTAGAGATTCTAATAATTAGTTTATCTGTAACAGCTTGTTGTTGCCAGGACAAATTTGTTAGAGATCAAATCGTGGTTTTTGCGTTCCTTTTCTCGACATTTGATTTCGTCTTTCAAATTGGGAAATACCCTACCTTAATCCGTTATATGCTCGTCTTTAAAACCACCCTTAAAATTTTCGCCAAGTTATCGTCTTTCATATTTCTTATAATTTTCGCCTTTGCAATATGTTTTGATATTTTATTTAAGTCCAAGGATAGCATACAATCGCCACTCGAAGACATCGCAAAATCAATCTTCAATACCATCATAATGATTTCAGGGCAATTCGATTCCAATTACATTAATTTTAAACATTATCCCATCAGCAGCCATCTCATTCTTCTTTTCTTCTTTACAATTGTTACCATCGTGTTGATGAACGTGGTCCTCGGTTTGGCCATCAGCGATATTCAAAACCTTGAAAGGAACTCGAAATTGCACGGTTTTATCGCCAACATTGAATTCTTTCATCAGATTGAGGTGCTGTTGTTTGAAAAAAAGTTGAATTTAACTTTTTCTAGAGTAGGTAAATTTCATAAATTTTTAGATTTACCTCGAAAAATTATCGAGGATAACAGTAACCTTTGGCAGTCGCTTATTTTACCGTCTTTGTCGCGTTTCGACGAGTCAGAAAGGATGGATGTTGAGGATGTGGTACTAGTGTTGATGAAAAAGTTAAGCGACGATGTTGGTTTCATTAAAAAATGTGTTGAAGGTCGCCAAATAGATAGAAAATTCCGTTTCATGTCCCAAAATATATGAATTAAATTATTTATTATTAATAAAATGTATTAAAATCCATTGGGTCATAGTGGAAAATTAAGAAATAATTTAAAAATACGAAAACATATCTTATTTATTATTATGTCTAGCGTAAAGGTGCTAAAAAATGTATCTTTAATGGCATAAAAATAAAGTAAAAATATATTAATCATTTGAGACGCTTTTTGGTATCTTGTCTATGATGGTAATGGGTTTAAGTGGATGAACTTTCTTGAAACAACTCTATTGTGCAATATAAATATAAATATAGTCACAGTCGCCACCATCATCTTTACTAAATTCCATTATTATTAAATAACAACAATATTAAAAAATAAATAAGTTTAACTTGTTAAATATTCTTTTACTTGAACCTTTACCTTTACTCCTAAATGTAACAGAAAGGTATCACTCTAAGTGTTATTAAATACTTTTAATACATAGAATCTCCGTATTTGTATAAATAATAAATGCAATGTATATTGAAATAAATTTTTGCACACATGTTTATTTTCAGTTGATAAGATAACGCTTGGTTTTTTTTTTATCTCGGGTAAAGCAAATCGATTCGCCAGTGTAGAGGAAGTACAGTCTAATACAAAAGTGTATAGTGCAAACATGCTTCAAGAAAGAATACGACGTATGGACATCAGGCGAGTATTTTTTACTGCCCACCCCTTTTGTTTGATAACAAAATAAATTTACTTCTAAAACGTTCGGTAAATTTTTAACTCGGGTTTTCCCAAACGTAAAATTCGATAGTGTACCGATTTGATTGTTGGGCATCTCAATAAATCTACCTTACATACTACATCGTATCGTTTCCATCAGTATGATGAGGGTTAATAAGCAGAATCAGACTCTTCCAGTGTCCAACCTGGATCAATAGACCGAAATGTACATTTAGCAGTGAAAAATAAAAAGTGAAGAAACTAATATAACTGTGTTTCAATTAAGTGTTTCAATTAAGTAACTAGAGCAGTGGGTTGAAGGGGAACTTATTTTAACTTGTTACCACGTTGTGTTCTTTAACAGTAAAAGGATGAAATTTCAAAATGTTTATGTATTTTCTAAATCGCTTAGTCAATCCAAATTTACTTTTTAGAATCGGTTTTGAACGGTGTTTCGAATGTAAAATTAATCCATTTAAAGAAAACAATAAGAAAATTAGTCCAAATCCAAAATCATGTTGAAGTGACAAGAAAGTTTATTCAGCATGAGACAATGCGATTTTTATAATTTTGTTTAAACAAAATGAACTTAATCAGTATACAATATCCATGTAAGTAGTGGCATGCAGTTCTATCAGTTCAAGAATTTATGTTGGAAGTTGAAAGTTTTGGAAAGAAATATATTGCTTTCTGGTAATCTATAGAAAGAAAATTAGATCAGAATATAATATTCGAGTAATAGGTATTTAAACCAATGTCAAAACAGTGATGCAATATAACATAACTGATATCTGCTTTTGGAATGCTACCTGTTTTGGAGTAAAATTTACTTGTTTTGGAATAACAGCTACCTGTTTCTTAATAATTAGAATTCTAATGTATTAAAGTCCTTCACGTTGTAGAAAATTAACTAATAATTAGTGTTATTTGTTTTGTAGTCTTAGTAAGACTCATTGTAGATTTACGAAATGTTTTCGTGTTTTTTTAATAATTAGTATCCTAAACCAAATGTAACTGATTAAAAGAAGAATAATTTCTGTTCAGAAAGCTATTAAGAAAAAATCATTAGCTCTAAAATTAAATCGATATGAAGAGAATAACATTTTACAAAAATTATACCTACCGATCACGGAACAATTAAAGTTAATAATTAAATTTTAAGCGGTTGCATCAGATATGCATGTAACAAAAAAAATATTTTTTTTAATTATCTAGTCCAAGTCTAATATATATTATGCTGATGATTATGTTAATGCTGTCAGAAAACAAAAGGATCGAAAGGTACTAGGACGGTTAGACGAACAAATATTTGAAAGTAGTTTTTCAAGGTCAGAATCCTTTACAGGTACATTTGTTTTACCTTTTCTTAGATCCTGAGGTACTAAATTAGTATTAGTCAAAATTTGCACCTCAGAAAATATATTAGAGAGCGATTCAGTGCTGGTAGTGAAAACTTTGACACTGTTTTTAGTTTTCAATCTTAAAAATTAAAGTTTATTATTAGATAGTCGGGTACAGATTTCGATAAAAATCATTTGATAATTGAAAATGTGTGCTATACGGGAACGATGGGTTTATATGAATTACTATTAAAAAAGTATCCTATGACATGATAAGAGAAATTATATAGATATTATCAAGAGAATAAATACTTTACATCGTGATTGTGATCCGTCGAAACAGAAAAGAGGTAATCTTTCTTATAAACCATTGCTGGGAAAATCACCATCACAGGCTGTTATCTTATCAACAGACGATACTGAATTGAAAATTTTGAGATCATCTGCGAACAATAATGCCCGCGATGATAAATTATCTACTATTATTAACAAATGCTAAGAATAATAGTGGCCCTAAATGATCCTTGTGGTATACCACTAGTTGGACAATACTTGGAGAAACGGAAACCCATGTATTCGACATATTGCAATCTATCGGTCAAATAAGACCGCATTAGTTCCAATGCATTCTTGTGGAGAAATCTCCGAGCTTTATTACCATTTTTAAAAATTGGAGTAACTCTAGCAGTTTTCCAGACCAACGGAACAGCTTTTGATGAGACTGATAAGTTAAATAAATAGTAAAGTGGATTGAGAAGACAAAATGCGCAGTCTTTAAAGAAAAACGCTGGAATACCATCTGGACCACAAGTTGTGTTATTTTTTACTTGTTGTGATGCGATAAGGATATCATTATCTGTGACAATGGGAAACTTAAAGTTACAAAAATTAACAATGGATTCTGGCACTGGAATATTTATTGATTCATTGAGGGGATTGTAAATACTGTTAAAGAAATCGCGAATTCATTAACACAATCTTGTGGACTGGTATATGTGTTATTTGAAAGTTTCAGAGTACTCGGAATTCTCGATTGATTCCTTTTCATATTTGAATAAGAGAATAACTTGCGAAGGTCTTGTATTATATTTGTTTCAATTGATTTTTCATAATCTCGCTGATCCTTTCTAATCGGCAAATCGATTTCACGTCTCAACTTAGAAATTTTTGTATTATAGTAATTGAATTTAAAACGTTTAAATAACCAAATATAATGATTTTTAATTCTCATAAGATGTATAGATTGAGAACTATACCAAACAGGATATATTTTCATTGATTTTGACACGTTTTCTAAGTGGTATATGTTTGTCAGACGGAAAATAAATATCATTATAGAAATTAGTACAAACTTCGTGTATATCATTAAATTTTAGAACATTTGACCAATCAAATTTACTTATATATCATCGTACAGATGCACAAAATCCGCATGTTTGAAGTCGTACTCATATTTATCACAGAATTTAAAATTGTCAGACTTATTTGAGTGTTTCATATAAATAGTTAAATTTAGCGCTCTATGGAGCGGGTCCTCTGAGAGCAGTCAGTGCTCGTAGCAATTCCATTTAAGATTGGTGAAGTCAGTACTAATCTAACATTTAAAATATTATTACAACTGGTTAAGTTATTATATTTTAAAAAATTGCCTAATTCCGTAAGAATTCTGTTTCTATTAGTTCCTCTTAAGTAGAATTCATAAAAGAACGGGATATTAAAGTCTGCATCTTTCCTCATTTTCAATGATAACCTTATGTTATTTTCATAATCGATCTGACGCGGAGTTATATCATTTTTTATATAGATTTTATTTAAGTACGGAACCGTCTTGATCTTTTGAGATTTTTTCAATATTTTTTTGGCATCTGACTCGGAACCAAAGCAGATCTTTATTGGTTTGATTTTGTTTGTCTGTTTTCTTCCAAGTCGGAAATAGTTTTGTTAGTATATTTGTGCGTTAAATATTTCGTTGACAAAAACGTCATCCTTCTTTTGCTCACATTCCTCCGGATCATTTAAAAGTATAACATTTTTGGCTCTGTTAGTTCTGTTTTGAATTTCATTTATGACTAATTCCATATCATGATGTTCAAAGATAGGTGACCAGATCTAGCAGTGATATTTTCTTTTAATATATTTTTTTTCTCTAAAGCTTCAACCCTAGCGTTAAGCGTACCAAATTTGGTTGTCATTGAAGATGTAATAATTTGCATTTCAGTTTTAAGTATCAAAATGTTCTTTGAACATAGTTTCAACACTGCTGCTTGGCAATGGTTGTCTCGAAGGCATGTAATTTAATTCAGACATGCCAGGTTTCCAATTAAATCCACAGTACCACGTAAAACCTTTTTCATTTTTTTCTTCTTTCTGATAAAACTTTAGTTCGGATTTAGTTATATAGATAAATTTTGAATGGAACCATTTACAACAATTACCGGAACATTTAATTGCAAGATGCATAGTTGTCGGCGTAATAGCCATTTTACAAATTGCCCAAGAGGCAGGCATTATTAAACGGGGTTAAAACAATAGCACAAGATCTTCACGTCACTGGGCCGTTAGTGACGACTTTATATTATTACAACACACAGGATAGTAAAGGAGTTAATTTTTCTGCTATATTACTGAAGAAACCATTAAATTCATTACAAGAAAAATTACAATCGTTTATTCGTTTTTTTCAATGTCTTACTAGCGTAAATAATTAGAGACCACATTGCCTTTGTCTTATTTAGAGCTTTGCTGATATATTTACCGGATTCTCGCTTTCGTGTATCTTTAATTAAAGATCTGTAGCTACTATGTAAGTTATTTCTTATAAGTTCATTCATTTGAAGGGTACCTGCTGTAGATGTCACTTATTGTATTCAATTTTTCCCACATATCTTTGATTTCATTACTGAAATTGTACCTTTCTGTGTTCTTTGTTTTTTTTTTTGTTGGAAAACATAATTTCACATCAGATGTTAAAATTGTAAGTAGATGCTCCCATTTGTAATTCAGACTTAATGAAATATCCGATATGAAATTCAAACTTATATTTCATAATATTTGATATAAATTAAATTTACCTAAGTCAGGAATTAGCCTAACAAGCGGTGGTGGAGTACTATTTTTATGTTTAGTAATGGTTATATATATATATATATATGGAAATATCGTTGTGGTCTGATAAAAATGTTTCTAATTTACATGATCTTATATCATCTAAAGGTATGTTTGTGAACACATTATCTAAACAGTTTAGCCTTCTGATATTAAAACCTATTAAATTGTGTAAGCCATAGCTAGTAAAAATATCTGTAATATATAATTCCTTGTATCCATTGGAATTAAAAAGTATATTAAAATCACCCCCGAGTATGATATCGCCTCGTTTAAGATTAAACCATTTTAATAATTGGGATAAAATTATAATAAACTCATTAAAATCTCCAGTGGAAGAACGATAAACAACACTAAATAACAATTTAAGTTATGAACAAATACACAAGACAATTCACAATTATTTTTAACAGATAATGGTCCAGTAATATTATTATAATTTTTGACAGAAGCAGTTTAACTTGCATAAATTGTTGTTGCGCCGTGTTTACTGCTTTTGCGCGCAAAAAAGCAAATTTCCCACTGAGGAAATTTCACATTCCTCTTCGGATAGCTAATGTTCCGATACACATATAAAATTAAAAGTGTTTATCTGCTAAAAATAACCCAGTTCATCACATTTGTTGCGTATAGACTGTATATTGATAAACACCACTTTTATTTCACTGGCAGTTTCTTCTGAGCGGTTAGAAACAAAACATTTATGCGTACATTTTCTGGCCAGATGTCTGGTTTCTTTAAGTCGTGGATACGATTTGACGGTATACCCACTTTAAATGAAGAGTATTCTTCGGGTCGTCTATAATTTAAGCCTTCGCACCTTACATTCTCAAAACTGCAACTGTGTTGATACGTAGTGAGTTCATCCTTAGTGTGTTTGGGATCCAAGTTAAACAAATGTATGTATTTGAATTGGGGAATCCCTTTGATAGCACTACTCTTGGATGCACCTAAAATAGTACGCTGTTTATATTTGCGATGATTTCGAACTGTTTCCCAATTATCTTGATTATTCATATATAACAATTCCTCATAGTGTGATTAGGTTCTTCGATATTTCGTGATGTTTTATTCATATCAGTTTCTATTGCATTACAAATAGTAGGATTTTCAGTTACTTTATGAGGAACATTTTTTAAGATATCACTTTTCTTGTTTGAGTGTAGTTTCTTCGGACTCTATCAGGGTACACTTGGTTGCCTACATAAAGAATTTATTGTTGGGCATTATCGCTGTTATTATTAGTTTTCTAGATTCGTGTTCGATTTAAATAGGTGTTCGTTGCTGAAATTTACCGGTAGGTAGCGCTGGCGATTATTACATTTTTCTTCGAATAAATAAATGGTTTTCTTCATTACATTTATTTTATCTCTAAGTCCTCAATCAATTTATCTTTAGGGTTAATTATTTCCCGCAGATACACCAATTCTTGATTAATAATATTTGTTAAAAATATTATATTACCTCTCACCAGGTCCACTGCATTAACATCACTTACGCTGCTTGTTTTCTTACGGCCCGAAGTACAGATTGGCAGATGCAGGTCCAAGCACGATGGATGAGACCATTTCTTCTACCTCTCCTACCTTTCCTTTTTTGTGTCTCCTCTGTCTTTAATAGTTTTTCAAAATATTATTTCCATCTCTGGATACCTCTTCTCATTTTCACTGTTTTCCCCTCATCCTCTTTTATTCTTTAACTTTTTACTTTCTCTGTATAAAATATAGGGGAATTATTGTTTTCGTGATTTTTTTAATTTTTTTTTTTTTGCGGAAATATCCGTTTTGAGGTCCCCTGAGTCCATTACACTGATTTTTGGAAAAAAAAATGTGTCTGAGTGTGTCCTGCCTATCCGTGGGCGCTGTATCTCAAAAACGAATTATCCGATTTAGATGAAACTTTAAACTTAAGGTTTTATCGTTAAAAACTGGAAAGTGGATGTTTACTCGAGGCCGTTTTTTATTTATTTATTTAATATGAAAAATTTTACAAAACTTTTTAAACAAAAGTTAAAGGGAATGGGAAACTGAACAAGTTTTATTAAAACATAAAATTCCTAAATATCGAGAAAAAAAAATTCAAAATTTTGACATTTTTTGCCAATTGTTAATAAACTGTTGGAGTTACATGAAATTTATATAACAAATAATTGTAGAGAATTAAAAAAACGAATAAATTATTAAGAATAGCTTTTTTGCGTAAGTCTCATAAATCTCATATTTTACGAGTAAATTATAGGGAAAGTACTATAATAGCAACATCACCATTTTTGTTTTGACTTTTTACTACATTGTAAAACAATTTCTGGTTGCCACTATTGTCTCCTTTAAGTTTTTCCCCAAACTCTTACCAGGTTTTTTGTTTTGTCCTTAAAATTTTTCTCTCAGTCTTTGTCCGTTGGTCTTTATACTCTTTATAGCTTGTTATTGTTTTGTTTTTAAAGTATTTTAGCCATAGTTTCTTTTTTGTTTTTATTTCCGTTTTTATTGCTTTATTCCATCAAACTATTTGTTTTCTACGTTTTATTACTTTAGTTGTTCCGCATACTGCTTTAGCCGTTTTGATTATAGTTTCCTTTAATTTCTTTCAAATGCCTTCTATTTCTCCATTAATAATTTAGTTCTTCTCTACACTTATCAGACACTTTTTTTATTTTTTAACGTATATGCTTTTATGTTCTGATATTTATTTTGTCCTTGGCTTTATTTATTTTTATCTTTGAGTAGTAAAAAGTAATCGCTATATATTTCATTTTCTCGTTTAACTCTGACCTCTTGATTTTCTATTTAACTTTTCAACTAACACAAGATCTATCATTGACTTTTCATTTCTACTTGTTTCTTCCCTTGTATACTTATGTATGTTCTTATGTTCAAAAAAGATGTTGACAATTATGATGTTGTTTTCTATGCAAAATTCAAGTATCCTCTCTCTGTTTCTTCCTTCCACTCCATGATTTCCTATTACTGTCGTATATATGTTGTCCCTTCTGCCTACCGTTCCATTGAAGTCGCCTAACATGTCCAGGTTTTCCTTTGCTTTTTCGATTGTAAGTATTAGTTCTTTCCAAAAACTGTCTCTATTCTTAACTGTGTCATTTTTATTTCGTGCATATACACGCATAATTGTCTCTACGTTATCTTTATCTTTTAACTAAATTAGTATTATTCTTTCTAACACTGTTTCCCATTTGTTTACCTCATTCAATAAATTGTGTACTATACTTCCCACTCCTGCTGCTGCTCTTTGTTCCTCTTCTACTCCGCTCCAGTATAATTCATGTTTTAAATTTTTAATTTCTTTTGATCCTTTTCCCTGTCTTTTGGTCTCTTATATTATAAGAATATCTAATTTAACTTTCTTATATTTGTACACAAGTTCCTTGTCTTTTCCCGCTATACTCCTTATATTCCAAGTACCTATTTTTGATAATTTTTACTCATCTTTTTGTTTCCTTTTTGTCTGTTTTATTTCCATTCTTACTATTTATGGGCCCAGCTTCTTTGTTCTTTACCGTTATCATTTACTTTTGTTCCGTTATGGTATTGTCTTTACTCGTTATTTGTTGTACCAGTTTTTTGTCTTTCTTTTATTTCTTGCCTCTGTTGGTCTTCTCTCTTTGCTATGACACTTGTATTCAATTTCAAATTCAAAATCTTTATTAGTATATTAACATCAATGTTTTACACACGTCATACAATAGATGATTAAAAAAAATAAGAACTAGAGGAGTAACATCGATAATAAACAGAAATAAATTAAGACATAATTGTAGAAATTAGATTATTAAACCCTAAATATATACATATATTAGATAATATACATACAAGTACAATATAAAATCACTTAACAAATAAAAATTTTAGTAAATAGTATTAAAATTAATTAAAAGTAGAATACCGTCGGTATTCTGATGGAGCAAAATATTATTTTTAATATATATAAGGCAGTCAAAGATATACAGACAGGGCAAGGTTAATATCTGCATGTCTATGAAAGCCTGGCGACAATCCTCAGTGTAGCCAATGCCAGAAATAACTCGGATAACTCTGCGTTGCAATCCAAAGATTCGGTGCCTTATCGTGGAGTAACCCCATATTATAAGCCCATATGATGTCTTTGCGAAATACGCAACTCGCAGTGTTACGTTTGAGACTATCAATGATTTACGAATAAGGTAGATGTTAGTGCACAATTTACTAGCCAAAGCATCTGAATGATGTCAAGTGACTGTCGATATTTAGACCTAAAAATTTAATAGATTTATTGTCGTTTTCCTCTTTACGAAGAGAAAATTTAAGGGTTGCCGTTTTAGTATCATTTAATTTGAGGCGATTGCTTACAAACCATCAGGATACCATTTTTGTGATTCGGTATGTAATTCATTTACCACCTCTAATTGTTTGGCTTTATTTATCAGTATGGTATCATCGGCATATTGGATCAATTTCACGCTTGTTGTAAAGTCAGGAAGGTCATTGACATATATTAAAAAAAGTATGGGTCCTAAAATGGAGCCCTGCGGGACACCGTGCATAATAGGCAAGGGATCAGATAAATTCTCATTAGTTAATGTACTGTGTTTTCGCTCACCTAGAAATGACATAATTAATCTGCAATATACTATACTATATATATACTTCTGATTTCGCGTCATTATTCTTGTTTCTTACCCCAACTTTCTATTTCCGCTTTAATAATTTCATTTTCCATTCCTTTGTTGATCTTGTATGCAGTGGTTCTTCTGGTTTCCACATTAATTTCCATCTTTATAAATTATAAATTTTGTTTTAAAAAACCTTAATAAAAACAATACAGTATTTTCAATATTTATGGACTTGACAAAGGCCTTCGATTATTTGCCACACAATTTATTAATGAATAAACTAGCTAGGTATGGTATCCATGGAAAATGTTACGACCTTCTGTCTTGTTACCTTTCCGATAAGAAACATATAACTAGTGTCTATGTAAACCATACATTTTATGAGTAACAGTTTGCATATCCTCACGTTGGTATACCCCAAGGCAGCATATTAGCATGTTAAGGCCACTATTATTCCTAATATTTATTAATGACATGCCGTTTGTTCTAAATGCTCATTTAACGATGTTTGCAAATGACACAACAATTTACATGAAAGATAGGTGTATACATAGTATCAATGATGCAGCAAATGAAACCTTAATTAAGTTAAGTTCCTGGTTAACTACGAATAACTTATTTATCAATGCATCGAAAATATCAATAATCAACTATTGATCTAAAATCGAACAAACTAATGTCATAATAAATGGTCAAACTATATATGAGGTAGACAAGGTACGATTTTTAGGAGTTATACAAAGTGACAAACAATTATGCAACAATTTAGTTCGATATTCATATCTCTTCTATGCTACAAGGAATGACATCCATGAAAATGCTGCAAGCACCGTATATAAGGCATATTGTCAACCACAATTAACGTATGGATTATTGTTTTGGGGTTGCACAACCCATGCCAATATCAACAAAGAATATGAAATTGAATTGAAATGAATTTAATTGAATTAAATTTATTCACCTATTTTCAGTCCTTTAATTATTAATAAATTTAAAAAATACGAAAACATTTAGTTAATCTACAACAGTGAGTCTTACTAAGACTACAAAACAAATTAATTTTGAAACAACTACTTCTCTGGCTAATACCTCGACAGAAATTGAATAAGACAAAATTATTTTGCGTGTTACGAATAGTACAACTATCAAAGCAACACTAATTTGATATTAATTATTATGTTATTCTTCTCTTTTTATTTCTTTACTTTTTTCATTTTGATTTCTAGTTCTTCAATTCTTTTATTTAACAGAGCTCTGTCCTCTCTCCATTCTTCTTCTTTCTCATATCCTTTATCATTTCTTTTATGTCGCCTTTCATTGCCCTGTACCAATCTACCAAGGAAACATAATCGTAAAAGAAATGTTCTTATTGGAACTTTTGCAGAAGACAATAATATAATAGCAAGGGTTTCAAGAAAAGAAAGAATATGGATACACGCATCTAGATTCGATATTAATTGTATGGAAGAAAATATTATAGATTTTATTAAGAAAAAATCAAATCAGCAATTATTAACATAAGCTATACTAAATTATAATCAGGAAATAACTATGTCACGTATAGCTCCGTTAAAATTGGCGTTTCTGGGGAATGCGGAAAGATAATACTGGATCCGAAGATTACACATAAACTTGACAAAATATACGTGTTTCTACAGTTGCATAAGATCGACATACTCTGCCTCCCGGAGCACTGGCTCACAGAAAATGGAATAGAGTGTCTGCATATTGAAGGGTACAAGCTCGAATCCAATGTTTGTAGGCAAATGCATGCAAGGGGTGGACCAGCAATTTATAGGAGAGATGGAATGCCTATTCACAGGATAATGGAGTTATTACAAATCTCAGCCATGTCCCAGGAAATGGATATTGAATGTTGTGGTATTTTGTTAGAGTTTAGTTTCTGTAAATGTTGTATCTTAAGCATATATATACGACCAGAAGGTAAAACGAATGTTTTATTTAACTACATCCCGTATACGCCCGAGATATCTCGGGCATGAACACATTACGTTCAAAAATAATGATTTAAATATGTTGTGCAGCAACATTATTATCTGTGGTGATTTAAACATATTTTTTTTTAGTTGATACCGTAAACAAATAATCTTTATTTGATATAATAACTTGCTTTCAATTGAAATTAACATCAGAGGATCCAAGTAGAATTCATGTAAATAAAATGGTATTTTTAAACTTGATTATTTATTAGTATTGAGAATGGCGTCTAGTGAGCAAGGTGTGTTAATGTCGACTCCGACAAAACCGTGTCATTATTGTAAAGCTATGCCGCGTAGTGGCCCAAAATGTGTAAAGTGTGGAACAGTAATTCACCCCGGATGTGTTAAATACCTTAAAGGGATCACAATAATCGACGAAACCCGTTTATTATGCTGTAGTGAAGAACAGCAACAACTTGATGATTCATTCGAAAGTGTGAAAAGTGTTGAAATCGGATACAATAGAATGGTTGAACTGGAAACATGTAAGGTCGAAAACAAATACCTAAAAGAAATTATCAATCAAAAAGACGAAATAATTACTTATCAACAAGATACAATAAATTCACTCAAACAACAATTATTACTAATAAACACAATTAATAACATAAGTGCTACACCGCCATCTGAAAGCAAGATCAACAAGCACCCAACAAATACGAAGAAGAATTCTACGAAATTAAATATGACTGTATTATCCACGGAAGAGGATAATAAACATCTTAAAGTGAGACAAAATATGAAAAATATTTCTCAACAAAAACCAGCCACAACATCTCCCAAGGAAACAAAGAATGTAAACAATAAGAAAAACAACCCAGACGGAAAAGAAACTAAAATGATAAATCGTGAAATAAATAAACAATCGAATGAAAAGTCAGCTGACTCGAATAAAGAAAGGACTATACAGGATATGTCAGTAGCTGAGGGATGTAAAATTGATGAAAACGGCATTGTTTATAATACACAAAAATGGATATGGTATCATGTTGGAAAATACAAAGAAAACTATACGGAAGAATTATTGCAAGGCTACTTAAAAGATAAATTTCCCGATGTTGTATTTAATATAAACGCACGGGAATATGAAGATCGAGCAGCAGGAACTAAATATAAATGCTTTAAAGTAGGATGTGCAGAAGACAATGGCATAAATCTCTTAGAACCAGATATTTGGCCGCTAGGAATTAAAATAAGTCATTTTAAATTTTTTCGTAAATCACATAACGGCAGATCCAAAACATATTCAAAACGAAACATCCCCCAAACCCGCTATTAAAATAAAAATTATACACCAAAACATACGGAGTATTTTCAGCAAAATCGAAGAACTACAACTTGCCGTAACCAATGCCTACAAACCAAATGTTTTGTGTTTGACAGAAACTTGGTGCAACAAGAATAATATACAATTTGCGCATATAGAAGGATACTCAATAATTTCCAATTATATGAGAAATAATTCCACACATGGAGGAAGTATGATATATGTTGATAATAGTTTGGAATATAAACATCTCAAAGTAAATCAATTTTGCGTAGAATCAGAAATAGAAGCTGCTGCCTGTTCATTTGTAATAGGAACAAATAAAGTCGCAGTGATAACAGTATATCGTCCCCCAAATAGCAACGTACATATGTTTCTCGAGAAACTAACCGACATGATGCGTTATATAATCGACACACACGATGAAATTATATTATGTGGAGATTTAAATATAGATTTTCTTTTAGAAACAGCTCAAACAAAAATGTTAAAAGATATTTTCCAATCCTTCAATCTGGTAAATCAGTTGCACGAACCAACTAGAATACAATTAACACATAATATAATAACAGCAACTCAAATTGATTACATGGTATCAACTATATCCCCTCAAAACTGGATATGCGAGAACTTTTACCTACATCTTTCTGACCACCATGCCCAGATGATGGAAATAGTTGTGAAACCAGAGCAGATCAATAACAAAAAATGCATTTCTACCAAATTAACGAGGAATATTAATATAGATAATATAAACGAATTTAGAAATCGTTTGCGAAAGGTAAATTGGAGCTTTATAAAAACAGGGTCAATTAATGAAGCCTATAATCTCTTTATTAATGAATTCCTCCACTATTATAATTTAACCTGCCCGTTAATAAAAAAAGTTTCACATCACAAACGAAATAAATCGGAATGGATTAATGAAGAAGTCAGGAATTCGAGTCAGAAATTAAAAGATCTCTATCAAGTTATGGTTACCACAAAATCATCGGAGATACAGGAAAAATATAAAAGAGAGAAAAAAGCACACAAAAAGCTAATAGAATTATCAAAAAAAGAATACTATTCAACAAAGCTGAATAACAGTAACAATAAACAAAAGACAGTGTGGAAATTGGTGAAAACTGAACTAAATGGCTCATACAACAAGCCTAATATAAAGTTATATGATAACACAACAGGGCGTGAAATTAAAAATAGCCAGGAAATTGCTGACAAATTTGCAGAGTACTTCTCGACTATCACGAACAATAAACTAATTACTCATTTTGGAGTAAATTTATCAAAAGAATGTACGAAAAGTACAAGCCAACAGCAGTCAATGTTCCTAGAAATTATAACACAAAAGGAAATTTATGAAACTCTAAGGTCCTTAAAGAATGGAAAGAGTGCAGGCGAAGACGGAATTAGTACTTCCATTTTATTAAATACTATCAACGAAATAATAGACCCTCTGTGTTATCTCATTAATTTATCATATGAATCAGGAATATTCCCAAATTCTCTCAAAATCGCAAAAGTTATACCAATCTATAAGAAGGGATCAACATCAAATGAAGAGAATTATCGACCTGTTTCTATATTAAATATATTATCTAAAATATTTGAAAAAATATTGGCGAACAAAATCTGGTGCTACATAAAGAGATATAACATCTTAAAAAGTTCTCAACATGGTTTCAGGGAGAATCATTCAACAGAAAGTGCATCGATTGACCTAATAGAGGAAATATCTCGTAATATGGACGCAGGAAAATTAGTTGCAGGCCTATTTTATGACTTTTCAAGTGCGTTTGATTCCATTGATATAAGCTTTGTACGTGAAAAGTTATTTAGTGCCGGTATTCGTGGAAACATTATTAATTTTATTGTGTCGTTCTTGTCGAATCGTAGAATTTTTGTTCAAGTAGAAGGAAACGTGTCAAAAGAGTGTTTGTTAGATAGGGGAATTGTTCAAGGATCAACATTAGGCCCCCTACTGTTTCTCATATTTGTAAATGACATCAGTGAACATATAAATATTGCACACGTTGTAAATTTTGCAGACGACACAGCGATCGTCGTATCGGGCAATAATCAGACAGAATTAGAAGAGAAAGTAAATATTTGCAATAATCTAATGAATGAATGGTGTAGACAAAATAATATCCTCCTAAATAGTAATAAAACCGTCACTATTCAATTTTATAATAGAAAACCACCAGAAAACCCTCTTTCTAATAATGTAGATTTTGTAAAATACCTAGGTATTCATATAGATGCAAATTTAACGTGGACACGACAGATTGACCATGTTTGTGCAAAACTAAATAGCGCATATTATGCCATCCAGAAAACAAGAAACAAATTTTCTCAGCACGCAATAATAAATCTGTACTATGCTTTGGTATATGCACACCTATCATATAATGTATTAGTATGGGGTCGAGCTGATACTTCTCGAGTATTTGTTATTCAAAAGAGAATACTACGTCTGATATTTGGATTAAAGAGTAGAGACTCCTGTAGAGAAATTTTCAGATTACATAAAATCAAAATAAACACCTTTATGAGAAAAACGGAAAACATCATCAACATTTTACGCGCAATAAAAACAATATCCGAATAAAACTACACCATACAAGCAAATATGAGAAAACGGCATTATACTCTTGCAGTTCAATATTTAATAAATTACCTCAAACAACAAAAACGGTAAACACATTGGCTGGTTTCAAAAGAAAATTAAAGGACTATTTATTGGAAAATACATTTTATTCTTTAACGGAGTTTATGTCTGCATGAAATATTCTGTGTTTTGTTTCGTTAATTTATTTGCTGAATGTGTATTATTTATTTATTGAACATTTATATTTACCTTTTATTGTAAATATGACTTAGATTTTTATAATCTTTTAATTAATTTTACATTGACCAACTTATTCTATTTTTATGTATGTTTTTATTGTACTTGTCTAAAATCATCTACATTTTAAGTTCATTTTATATTGACTGTAGCTTATAATAAATAGATATAAAAAAATGACGCTCATATCCTCTGTAAATATATTTATAATGTATTTCTCAAATAGTGGCAAACATGAATAAAGTTTATTATTATTATTTATTATTATTAGTCAGTTCAGAGAGTGTATGCAATACAGAAATATGTTAATACAAACAAATGTGGGCTATCATTTAACGCTTGTAGGTTCTATAAATTACAACACTGATATACAAACTACAAATAATATATCGAGTACACATGGGATAAAAAAATTTCAGATAATTCTTTCGGAAATTTAAGGGTATAATTGGGTATACTTCAAGGTCTATGCTCAAAATTTTAAAGTGATTTGTATTTATGTTTGTATTTTATGTATATTTTTTAATAGATCTTGTAAAGCAAATAAACTAAACTAAACTAATAGTATATCGGAGATATTAAATAGAGGCGATGTTTAACGAATTATTAATAATATTCAATGGGCCATAAACCACGTTTGCCCTTCGGTTAAAAACGATCCAATAATCATAGTAGTAATAGATGGGTAAATGAAACTATTGTTTCATAGGGCAAGGAACTAAAAGTTTTGTTTTAGCTGTCAAGATATTTGAACGAGAATAATGATATAAATATTTTATATAATCAAAAGAAAAGAGAATATAAATCCTTGATTTATGATACTAAACAAAAATATTATAAAACCATAATTGATAATTCTACAATAGTTATTTAAGGTACAAGTGTAAAAAGTGATGCTTTATTGCACGAACTGGCGTTTAAAAACACGAGCGAGGAACGAGCGAGTTTTTTTAAAGCCAGGAGTGCAATAAAGAAACTTTTTACACGTGTGCCTTACAAAATTTTATCTTCGATCGTAAAAGATTTCAAAGAATATATTCATATGAGTAATATTTTAATGTCATTTCAATAATTCAATTAATGAAAACATATTTTACCCGCAGTGCACTAATGAAAGCGTTACTTAGCAACCAGTAAACAAGTTGCACAAATGTCGGCCGCCATTATCATTTATGGAAAAAATGTGCTTTATTGTAATCGCTTCGACTTGCATTAAATGAAATCTTCAGAGTTCTTAAATCTGCCATTTGGTTCGTATTATATATTTTATTTATAGTCTATTAGTTATTTGTATCAATTAATAAAAAATTAAGTTTTTCGTCGAAATATATTCATCTGTCAAATTTGACAATTATGTGCAATAAAAACAGTTTGACATTACCGTGCAATAAAAACGTAAAAAAGCACTAGTGCTTTAAAAAGCCACTTTTACAATGAAAAATGATGCAAAAAGCTTCTACTTTCTGTACGATCGTAGATAAATAAACTTAAAACCCTATGGAATTTAGTAAAAAATTATCTTGGTAATAATAAACAAATTCAAGCAAATTTAAATAATCACAAGGTAAACGAATCAAAAGATATGGCTAAAAAATTTTGCATAACATTTTATAAACAAGGTACACACAAAATTGAATGCTCATTTTGGTAACAATTTTTTAAGTGAGTGCACAATGCCGCAAGTCATAAATGCACTAACAAGCAAAATCAGTTGTGGGCCTGATGGCATAACATCGCGAATTATCAATGCTATTGCTAAAACAGTGGTAGATCGCATGATTTACCTACTGAATGAGCTTGTAGATAAAGCAATTTTTCTGTGTGTGCTAAAAATTTCAACAATTATGCATATTCCTAAGAAAGGTGATAGCAATGAGTTGGATGATTTTAGACCAATTGCACTAATAAACGTGATTAGTAAAATATTTGAAAAAATTATTGCCGAAAGAATGATTACTTTCTTGGAGGAGTAAAATATCATAACGAAATCAAAAAGAGTTTATAAATAAGCAGCTTGATGACGGAAAATTTGTTTGTAGATTATTTTGCCTTTGATTGTTTGTAACCCTCATTTATAAAAATTAAATTATATGCAGTTGGATTTAGGGGTAAATAAATAATAAAATTACTAAATACAATATAACTATAAATATACTGTCACTATTTAAAAATTCTTCAAGTGAGTAAAATGCATGTAAGAGCAAATATGATTTTACTTTGCCTTTAAATTCCTTGGTTTGTTCCGTTAATTTATTAAAAAATTCAATTCCATAATATTTTATTCCATTTTCTGACTTTTAAGTCGAAGTTGAAAATGGTAAAGATCATTTTTATTTCGTGTCATATGACAATGGTGGCTATGTGTTTTGAAATCATCTTGATGATTTTTGATATAATATAAACAATCTAGAATAAATAGGCATGGAAACGTTAAAATTCGATTGTCTTTAAATTGTTCTTTACAGTCATGTGTGTAACCAATACCACAGATTACACGCAGACCGCGTCTCTGAAGTTTAAAGACTCTGTGGCGTATAGTAGAGTGGCCCCAAGCAAGGATACCATATCGCAAGTGTAATTTAACTAATGCAAAATATGCTGTCCGTAGTGTTAATTAATTACCGTTAAAGGTACCCGAGAGACTAAATTTCAGATGCAGTATAAATTTCTCGAAATAGTTCCACTGATAACATTACCATGAGAGTTCCATGATAGAACAGCATCTGTATGTATCCCCAGAAAACTGATATATTGATGTTACCATTTGTTCTTTTAAAAATTATCTGTTTTGTTTTAGAGTCGTTAAGATGAAGTTTATTAGACTTACACCAAGTATTTCAGTATTCAAGATTGTTGTGTCATCAGCCAATAATATTACATTTGTATTTTCAAAATAGTTAGGTAGATCATTAATGTTCCTTATGGGACACCGAAAGACATATCTAAAGGTGTAGATGTGCGTTGACCAACATTGACCCCCTGTTTCCTATTAGATAAATATGATACAATAAACCTTATACTTATGTCATTAAATTTGTAATTTTGCAGTTTATTTATAACTCTTTCATGCGATATGCAATCGAAGGCTTTGGTGAAGTGCAGAAATAATCCCACACAATGAGTTTTGTTTTCAAAACTCTCATTTACTATTTCGGTAAGATTAATCAGGGCATCCAAAATATGGTAGTAATGAAATGGGTCGAAAATTATTTATATCATTTATATCACCTTTTTTAAACACAGGAACTACCTTAGCAAATTTAAGAACATCAGGAAATTTTCCTGAAGTTATAATTTTGTTAATTAAGATAGTTAATGGTATAACCAGAGTGTTTAGGATACATTTTATTATGTCCGCATTGAATCCATAAATATCCCTTGATTTACTACATTTCAATGCCTTTATTACATCCCGAACTGTATTGTATCCAATATCTTTAAAATAAAGCTGTAAATTAAAATTACTTTAAATTTTTAGATATTCTGTATTATTTTCAGGCTGCAGGTAGTTTTGAAGGGCATTAGCAACACTGATAAAAATTAATTAAATTCATCACAAGTAATTTTGTGATCCATTATATTTGATGAAGGTATATGCCTTGCCTGATTTATCGTTGACAATAAAGTCTTAGATTTATTTTTAGTGCTATTAATGCAATTACTATTATGATAGATCTTTTAATTTGCTCATTTATAGCCGTTTTATATATTTGCCTATAATCATCCCGTGCCTTTTTCGTTTTTATTGATGGATCTCACGCATGCTCTTAAGCTCGAAGTTAATCTATTAAATGTTTCCATTTATCCTGTAGACTCAGTAGATCATTGTGAAAAAATTCGAAGTTCATATTACTTGCATAATTGTAGAAGTTAAATTTTCCCTCCATTGTAAAATGTATACATACATATATATATATATATATATATATATATAATTTTAGATACACGAGAAATTATAGAGGAGCTTTGTAATGTTAAAATTATTCCTAAATGGTCTGATAGTGAAGTATCAATACTATTAACAGATATATTATTTTCACATATATTTGTAAATGCATTATCTATGCATTTCCCAAATCATGTATTAAAAAATACTAATTTATTCAATTTGTAACTATGTAAGCAGTCCAATAACTAAGTCGTCCTGATATCTTTCAAGTCGAAGTAAACATTAAAATCACCACCCAATATTACATTATTTGATTGATATTTGATTCTATACAGAAATGACATTAAAATATTTATAAACGTACTAAAGTCACCCGACGGCGAGCGATATACACAAATAACATACACAAGACAATTCCAAGACTTTTTCGACACTGAGTTGATAACAAATATCGTCGTAGACATCCACATTCATAACCACATCTTCATAAATTAGAGAACCACCATGACTGCTGCTCTCTCTTGCAAAATATGATTTAGTATGCAGATTATTTAATTTAGATACTCAGCACTCATCTCCGATAAGCCAGTATTCAGAAATTGCTACAACACTTAAATTTTTATAAATTATGAATGATTCTAGTTCAGGTATTTTGTTTCTTATGGATCTAGCATTTAGGAACAATATACGGTGACTCTGGTTTGTACAGGTAGATTGATCTGTCAGACATTGTTTGTTGTAAGTAATCCCAGTTGAGATGAAACTATTTCGTATTCCTAAAATATCAGATGATTTTATCCAGATAAGGATATGATAGACATTGTGAATAGTTTTAAAAGAGAAGTTGATATTATGAAACAGGAGAATATCGTGACTCCGAAACCTGAAAACCTGTAGCAGAAGCATTAAGGCGATAGATTTCTACACCAAAAATACCAAAATTTGAGTTTACAGGCACTATTCATATTGTAAGCAGACATATTGGTGGAATATGTTTAGGGGACGAAGAGCCCCCTGCATAATTAGCAAAATTGTACCGCCTTTTGGAGTAATTTTTTCTCACAGGTATATACCTTATAATTAAAGGATTAGACGATTTATGGCAAGTTAATTTGGCTTAAATTTGACTATTCACGAGAAAATTTAGGTTTTAAATTTATATTAGTACTTAATAATTGTTTTCCAAGTGTTTGTGGGCAATTCCTCTAATATAAAATCATGGTGTAATCCATTACTCTAGAATTAAAATATTAATATTAGGTGGAGAGTAACACTTGTTTTGTTCCATAATGTTTTTATTCTCAGTTGCCTGACATGTGTTTCAGTATTTGCAGACCATTATCAAAATTTAACCATCTAATATTAATAACTGTTTTCATCAAGAGTGTAGCACAAGCATTAGCTTTTAAAATATGAATGGCTTAATGCGCGAAGAGAACATTAAAGTAAATGCATTATCAATCATTTAGTCTCAGAAATATCGGTGGATAGATGTTCTTATGTTTCATAACGCATGGGTGTGGTGTAAACTTCTTAATGAGGATACTGGGAGGATGCTAATTACTTTAATAACCTTATACCAATCGGTGGCTATAAATTCAAAATTTCTGTAATAATAATAATAATAATAACAAACATTTATTCCCAACAGACATTACATAAGTCTTACAAAAGGAATTGGTCGAATTAAAAAAAAATAACTAAATTAATTAATTACTCTCTGAGAAAACATATAAATCCTAAGGCTTTTGACTTGAACACACTAAATCCAGAATAAATATCAGCACTTTATTGGATTCGATGGTGAGCACGAATAATTTTTAATAATGGGCGAGTTAGTATGACAGTTCACATGTGGTGTACTGTATGAAAATGTTAGTAGATGGATACCAAGTTGATGCTATATTACTAATTTTTCCAAGGCCTTTTACCGAGTTTATCACCGAATTTTATTTGCAAAATAAAATTAAAATCCATTGAATGGTAGATTAATTGATTGGTTAAGTAGCTATTTAACTGGTAGATACCAAAGGGTTAAAATTTGTAATGTTTGTTCTTCAGACATCGAAGTTATATCGGGTGTCCCTGAAGGCTCACACTGCGGACCATTAAAAAAATGTTTATTAATAATATTAGACAAAGTTTGGAACATAGTAGATTTCTTCTGGTCGCTGACGACTTAAAGATATTTGCACGAATAAAAACTATTATTGACCAAGAAAGGCTGGAAAACGATCTGAATAGATTAACTGAATGGTGTGCAAATAATAATCTAATTTTTAATCTAAAAAAATGTTGTTTTATATCATTTTATCTACGATCGTACAGAAAGTAGATGCTTTTTGCATCATTTTTCATTGTAAAAGTGGCTTTTTAAAGCACTAGTGCTTTTTTACGTTTTTATTGCACGGTAATGTCAAACTGTTTTTATTGCACAGAATTGTCAAATTTGACAGATGAATATATTTCGACGAAAACCTTAATTTTTTATTAATTAATACAAGTAACTAATAAACTATAAATAAAATATATAATACAAACCAAATGGCAGATTTAAGAACTCTCAAGATTTCATTTAATGCAAGTCGAAGCGATTACAATAAAGCGAACATTTTTTCCATAAATAATAATGGCGGCCGACATTTGTGCAACTTGTTTACTCGTTGCTAAGTAACGCTTTCATTAGTGCACTATTGGGGTAAAATATTTAAAATATATGTTTTCATTAATTGAATTATTGAAATGACATTAAAATATTACTCATAAGAATATGTTCTTTGAAATCCTTTACGATCGAAGATAAAATTTGGCGTTTAAAAAAACTCGCTCGTTCCTCGCTCGTGTTTTTAAACGCCAGGTCGTGCAATAAAGCATCACTTTTTACACTTGTACCTTAAATAACTATTATCGCGGCCAGAAGATTGAATATCAATATACTATATGCAATTACTCACTTAACTGGGTGAATGATATTAGAGATTTGGGTGTAACTTTTAATTTTAAATTAAATAAGTCGATTCTCTAGAGACACTAACAACCGTACTAATAGTCAGAGATTAATTCATTGTCAGATTTAGTAACTTTTTTAGTAACATTTGAATATCACTGGTTTTACGTTGGTGTCACGGAATAGCTAACGGTATTGTCAATAAGTATTTTTTTATTTAATCAAGATTAAAGTAAATACAGTCGATAATTATTTTCAATGAAAATTGTATTTTCATTTAATGTTTTTGCAAACAAACTTTGCACATGCTCCTCAACTGACAATCACGGGTTATATTGACAATTCCATCAGCTGTTCCGTGATACCAACATAAAACCAGTGATATTTAAATGTAACTAAAAAATACGACAATTAATCTAGGATTCTAAAATCCGAGAATTAATCTCGGTCTATTAGTACGGCTGTAAGTGTGCGTACTTTGCGTTTGTTCTGTGTCTCCTTGGTTAGGCCTCATTTAGAATACGCATCTAGTGTTTGGTCACCTTATGCACGAAAACTTGCAGCTGAGTTGGAAATGGTACAGGGAAGATTCTTCTTCTTGGCCTCTAGAAGGCTTGGGTTTGGTAGAGACCATTTTATTCACAGTGCAACATTGATTTCTTTGGGTCTAGAAGAATTTTTAGCGACTTATGTTTTACAAAGTAATAAATAATCTAATAGATTGCACAAACTACATTTTTCTCTACCACGCAGAAGCCCCTCTAGATCTAAACTTCTCTTTCGCACACGTTTCCACACCACTAACTATAGTGTGTTTAATCCACTTTGCAGAATGATGCGTTTGCGTAATCAGTTAAATAATAATAATATTTATTTTAAGCTATTTCGGCCATCATTCTTCCAGTATAAATTATATTTGAAGCGCATTGACTTGTCCTTAATTATTATTATTTAATTCATTTTACTTATTGGTTTTATTAAATTATATCTGTTTATTATTTCAATCAATTTTACCTACTTATTTATAGTTTCCATTAGTTGTAATAATTTGTTATTTATTGTTTAATCAGTTTCATATATTTGTGATTTATTGATTTAGTATGTTTTAACTATTCGTTTTTTATTGTTTTAATGGAATTTATCTATTTGTTTTTTATTATTTTATTGTAATATTATACACCATTTCAAGTAATATTAGGCTGTGTACATATAACATGGATTGTAGTTATTTTCTATTATTTTAATTTTATTTTATAAATTGTTGTACTATTAATACAACGTAGGAGTAAGATGCCATTAATAACTGACTAATGAACCTGTCGGTATTATTTAGAAGTGAATATCAAGCCAAGTTTCATATTTTCATGTTATTTTTATGTATTACTTTCTGTTAAATGTTCTTTGTTAGAATAAGTTTCTGTTACATATTATTTTTTTCTGTTATATTTTTATGTAAAAGGTGTATCCGTATAAATAATTTAAATAATATCGTTGATGATTTTGCTGCTTGCTGCTAGTAAATAATACGAATAATAGAGGACCCAGATTTGACCCTTGTGGTACTCTTAGCAATATAGCTCTATGATGTGTGACCTTTAATAACTAAATTAGATACGACTTAATAACTGTAACCATATTTTGAGGTATCTCAAATGACTGAAGCTTTCTAATCAACATATCATGTGCTATTCGGTCTTAGAAAGATCAAGATAAATGACATGCTTTTGGTATCTTTTGTTCATGTCAGAAGATATATGTTGTGTAATGCACACTAGATAAGTTAATGTAGATCGTAATTTTACTAAAGCATAGATATAAGTAGCTAAAATACGTTCGAAAATCTTTGAAAAATTACATAATAAACAAATTGGTCTGTTCTTGTATGATGGCGGCGTTCACTTGGTGGTGCATTTTGATAAAATGTTTAAATAAATCACTTTATGTTTGATAATGATCAGCTTATGATCAAAACTTGTGACAGTTATTCATAATATAGTGATAAAACAAAGTGTTTTATTTAAACTTTTTATTTAAATTGGTCTGTAGTTACTAACGTCAGATTTATCACCTTTCTTAAAAGCCGGGATTTCTTTTACCATCTTCCAACATGAAGAAAAACATCAGTTCGCAATATATTATTAAATATATGAGTAACTGGTTTAGCAAGAATGGTAGCGGTATCCTTCACGAAAAACTCAGGTATATTATCTGCTCCCATTGCAAATTTGACCTTGGATCTTTGTAATTCGTTGAGTGTCTTCTTTGTCTTCGCTTATTATTAAGTAGGTGATAAATAAAACACTTGGGTTTTGAGAATTTACACAATTTAATGTCGATGCACTGCGACAATTGTTTCGCCACACTGTGTCGCTAAAAATTCTTCTAGACCCAAAGAAATCAATGTTGCACTGTGAATAAAATGGTCTCTATCAAACCCAAGCCTTCTAGAGGCCAAGAAGAAGAATCTTCCCTGTACCTTTTCCAACTCAGCTGCAAGTTTACGTGCATAAGGTGACCAAACACTAGATGCGTATTCTAAATGAGGCCTAACCAAGGAGACACAGAACAAACGCCGCGTACGCACACTTACAACCGTACTAATAGACCGACATTAATTCTCGGATTTTAGAATCCTAGATTAATTGTCGTATTTTTTAGTTACATTTAAATATCACTGGTTTTATGTTGGTATCACGGAACAGCTGATGGAATTGTCAATATAACCCGTGATTGTCAGTTGAGGAGCATGTGCAAAGTTTGTTTGCAAAAACATTAAATGAAAATAATTCTACAATTTTCATTGAAAATAATTATCGGCTGTATTTACTTTAATCTTGATTAAATAAAAAAAATACTTATTGACAATACCGTCAGCTGTTCCGTGACACCAATGTAAAACCAGTGATATTTAAATGTTACTAAAAAAATTACTAAATCTGACAATGAATCTAAGATTCTACAATCCGAGAATTAATCTCTGACTATTAGTACGGTTGTAAGTGTCTCTAGAGAATCGACTCACAAAACCAAGAAACTGCAATGCTTTCTAGCATATCATCTAGATATGTCCATTAAAATTTAATTTAAAATTAAAAGTTACACCCAAATCTCTAATATCATTCACCCAGTTAAGTGATGAAATGATATAAAACAACATTTTTTAGATTAAAAATTAGATTATTATTTGCACACCATTCAGTTAATCTATTCAGATCGTTTTCCAGCCTTTCTTGGTAAGTAAAAGTTTTTATTCGTGCAAATATCTTTAAGTCGTCAGCGACCAGAAGCAATCTACTATGTTCCAAACTTTGTCCAATATTATTAATAAACAATTTTTTTTTTAATGGTCCGCAGTGTGAGCCCTCAGGGACACCCGATATAACTTCGATGTCTGAAGAATAAACATTATCAAATTTTAACCCTTTGGTATCTACCACTTAAATAGCTACCTAACCAATCAATTAATCTACCATTCAATGGATTTTAATTTTATTTTGCAAATAAAATTCGGTGATCAACTCGGTAAAAGGCCTTGGAAAAATTAGTAATATAGCATCAACTTGGTATCCATCTACTAAAATTTTCATACAGTACACCACATGTGAACTGTCATATTAACTCGCCCATTATAAAAATTATTCGTGTTCACCATCGAATCCAATAAAGTGCTGATATTTATTCTGGATTTAGTGTGTTCAAGTCAAAAGCCTTAGGATTTATATGTTTTCTCAGAGAGTAATTAATTAATTTAGTTATTTTTTTTAATTCGACCAATGTAGCTTAATTTTTATCTTTTTGTTCTAATCTTTCTCTCACTCAAATATTTCGTCTGAATATTCCTTTTGTAAGACTCATGTAATGTCTGTTGGTAATAAATGTTTGTTATTATTATTATTATTATTATTATTACAGAAATTTTGAATTTATAGCCACCGATTGGTATAAGG
Organism: Ontholestes murinus; assembly: GCA_963969525.1. Lineage (NCBI taxonomy): Eukaryota > Metazoa > Arthropoda > Insecta > Coleoptera > Staphylinidae > Ontholestes > Ontholestes murinus. Next base: position 68,883,162 of record OZ018387.1, on the reverse strand, counting down.
TTATTATTACGTAAATCCAGAAAATTAATATTACTTAATCTTTCTTTTTAGATTAGACTCGGCTTCTCGGAGCTGAGTCTTAGAACGTTCACATCTGAAATGACGATATACTTTTAGATATCTATTTTTAAGTTGAATCGCCCTTATGATGTTCTGATTAAAGTTGATCAGGTACCTATTTTATCTGTTGGGTATTGATTTAGGAACTCTTCTGTCCATTACTTTATAGATTTTATAATACACAATAATAATAATAATAATAATATAACTGGATTCACATTTCTTGTTACTTCAATCTTATTTTTCTTGCTAGCAATTACAAATCAAGAATTTTGTCAATACTGTTAGTTATATAATTGTATTGTGAGTCATATGAGTCCTAAAAACTTGACTGAATTATGTTAATGTTGGGGTCGAAATGATAGGATCCACTGAGCTAATTGTGTATTCAGGTATATTGAAATTAGAATTAAATTATCGGTATCAACACTTAAACAAATAAAATCCAGAACAATAGCATAATCATCACATGTAGTGCAAGGTGGTATAAAAACACATACAGTATATAGAATATTTCTTCCAATATTTAGATGACATGCAACTAAGTAAATGGAAGCAACTGGTGAGACTAGTTTTAAATGTATAAAATTTAATTCATCAATAAGTGCTAATAGTATATTGAAGTCCAGTATGTCGAGTGTCGTTTGTTGGTGAAACTGACGGTATTGCAGAAGACTGTAGAGGTCTCGATTTTGCAGAAGAGTCTTCAATTGTGCCGAGTCGAAGTATCTGTATGTATCTTTGTTGCATATTATGGAAGTATCCCTGCACATTTTACGGGTGATCGGGGAGTTTGACATTTGTATTTTTCGTTCTGTATAATGACTTAATTCCAAAGTTTGTTGTTCGTTAAATGTAGTTAGTATTTCTTCGAAGCAAGAGAGGAGTGTGAAAGTTTTAGGTGCTCTCGTTGGCGGGGTGGTTCTGTTGATTACAGTATTTACTTCTCGTGCGGAATATTTTTATGATTTGTTTCAAAAATCTGAATCATATGTCTCGGACTAGATGGAGCTGGTCTTATTATTAAAGCTTCTTATGTTTGACTCAGGATCGTAATACCGAATTGTGGCATCGGACCTTGTAGTGGTCGTCTTCGACGTGTTGTGGAAGTAGATTGTAGTTAAAACATCTCATGCGGGAGCTTTACGTTTGACTAAATTCAAAACATAAGGTTAGTTATATACATAGGATTTTTCTAATTTATGTTATTTGACAGATTAAACTATTAATTTATGCAATATATATGATATAATAATATTTCCTTACAATAATCAATAACAAAGTTCTCACTCAAGAAACTATTGTCGGGTTCATGGTAAACAATTGCAGAATTATATAGAAGCAAATTAAATCTTTGTAGTATATAATAGAATAATTAACATAAACTTCTTTTAAATTTGGTAGAAAACTAAAAGAAAATTATAATACAATACAAAATCAAAGCTAATTGTTTGCTTAAACTTATATCCAACACTTTCCAAAGAAATATTATGGGTATTATTGTAGAATATAATGATTGAAATGAAATTGTACTAGCATACCATTGAAATTGAAAACTTTGTAATTAGACTATAACTGTTACGAAACGTGACAAAACAAAACTGTATTCATCATCAATATTCGAATTTTTATTTCAATAATGTTTTAATATTTCTTAAAGGTAGCAATTTATCTTCAGAAGCCGAGTCAATTAAATGGAACATTTGGTGGCAGTAAAACCTGAAGTGCACAAACATGTCGTTAGAAGAAATAGAAATTGACGAAATTACAAGGTTAGTATAAATAATTAATTAAATCTCGTTCATTGTTGAGGCACTTATTTTTTGAAAATCCATTATCACTTAATATAATAATAATAGTAAACTATTTATAATTTCCAACTTGTTATTTTAACTCACTACAATTATTTCGCTACACTGTAGCTTCTTCAGGTCAAGAAATATAATACAACTAAATAAATATTTCAATATCCTATCAGTAGTATTATAATAAATTCAGCATAGGAAGAAATATTTTTTAGTTATTATTATTAATTATTTAAAATAATATTAATATAATATAATTTTATTTCAGCCATCAAAGTTTGATAGAAGCTGCGGCTGACGCCGATCAATTTGATGAACTCCTGAAAAGCAATCGAGGCTACAAAATAACCGAAAAATTATTCACAACAATCATTAGCAATTTAGGCCATTCAACATATGCACGCGAGTATGAGAAATCCTATTACATACTTTTAAAGGCTATACCGCCGGAAATGCTTGTGGATTATGTTAATGCTAGAGATGATTGCAACAAAATTCCGCTGGAATACGTGGCGGCGTTTCAGAAATCGTTCACACCCGTGAATTCAGATATTGATGGTGTTATGAAGACGTTGCTGGATAATGGAGCTTCACTATCTGAGAAGGATAGCTTGGGCAAGCCGATAATCGGGCGGTTGCCTTATGAAAAGGTGCGAGGATATTTGGACGGTTGTGTGAACAAGATGTACGATCATGAGAGTTATGATATGAAGAACTTTCTACCATACACCAAATACGTTGATGTATTAGAAATACTCATCTATATTAACACATCTTTGAAGGCTTACATGTCGCATCCATTGATACGAATGTTAGTAATATATGTTTGCAAATCAAAATGGAAGAGCTATCAAATTATCTTTAAAGTAAACTTCTATTTTTACCTCTTATTCTACTTCAGCGTTTGTTTACAAATAGTTAATTGTTATTACCCAATAAACAATACGTCTACGTTTTTATTACTTACCACATGTTTAGTTTTTATTAGAGAATTTTTTCAGTTTCTTATAGCTCCGAAATTATATTTATCTACAATAGTTAATTGGTTGGAGATGGTAATAATAGCCTTATCTTTAATATCTTCATGTTTAAATGATGAGAACACTGCCGAGCAACTTATTGTCTTTACCTTCCTATTCTCAACTTTTGATCTCCTTTTGCAAGCTGGTAGACACATTCGCTTTATTCGTTACGTCCAGCTCATTAAAGCGGTCTTAAAAAACTTTGGCGATCTTTCAATCCTTACCATGATTATTATAGTTGCTTTTTCTATATGCTTCAATATATTATTTAATACTCAACTTACAAAAGAACCGCCTTTTGAAACCTTTCAACACTCCATTTTCAAAACTATGGTGATGGCTACTCAGGAATATGACGCTGGAAATCTTATATATTCACACCATCCCGTCGGTAGTCACCTAATGCTAGTCATTTTCATTATAAGCGTTTCGATCGTGCTGATGAATGTCATACTCGGTTTGGCCGTGAGCGATATACAAATTTTACAACGAAATTCCAGGCAACACGGTTATATGGCCACCATCGAGTTTTTGCACCAAGTGGAGTCGTTGTTACTCAAACCGAAGGCACAAATGGTTTTTGGTTACCTTGCGTCGATACACGAATTATTGGATTTGTCGAAAAAGTGTACCGAATCATTCCCTGATCCTTACCAATGGCAGGAAATGAATCCGCATTTACCACAATTGGATTTTACGACAGAAATAGCAGACGAGGCGGAACAAAGAGAGTATAGGGCAACTATAAAGAAGTTGATCCAGATTATAGAGAAAATGGAGGCTAAATTAAATACTTTAGAAAGAAAACAATGTACTGTTGATGCTGATATAAATAAAATTGATGATAGTTGATTTATTTTATTGATTTATAAGATTTTTAATAAGAAGAACTGAATTTGTTATAGGTGAATTTAGAAATTCAGCCTCATTCCATTCGGATGTTGAAGGAAGGTTTCGAATACCTAACAGGTATGGTAGGGTTATTTCTTGCTTGAAGTGGAGATTTAGATCAAAATTATACAAAATCAGATGTCAGATCTAATTTTCAAAAGGTCAAAATTTGTTGGCCTGTGTTATTTAATTGTTTGTTTATTTGAGTTACGAAAATTAGAATATTTTGGACATATAACGCGGGGAGAAAGATACTCTATTCTACAATTGATCATGCAAGGAAAAATAGACGGCAAAAGACCACGTGGGCGACGAAGAACTTCCTGGCTCAAAAACCTACCGAACTATTTAGAGCTGCTGCATCTAAAGTGAAAATGATAATTAACTTCGGTTAGGAGACAGCACCCTAAGAAGAAAAAGAAGATAACATTAAATAATCCAAGTTATAGCTATAAAAAGTTAATTATAATTTATGTTATTTATTAATTGTATATAATGTTTATTGTTACATATATTTTAATTATTTTTTAACTCATTTAAAAGTTTGAAAATTGTATGAGATCTCGTTCTGACTTTTTACTATTTAGATTTATTTCCTTTCACTTTTGGATATCTTGATATTCTGCTCGAAACATGTCAAGCTACATAGAGTCTAGACATTTTTACAATTAAATTTAATCTAGTGATTTCAGCTTTTTTATGGAAGTTTTCCTTGAGTGCTTTAGAATTTTAAACAGGTTTTTAATTTCTTTAGATTTTCTTGCTTTATTTAATTGAAATTTTAGCATGTTCTTTTCCAGATTGCGGTAGTTTTCTTCAAAGTTTATAACATATACAATTACTTAATACTGTATCGTCGATTATATCAAAATCTATTTGGATACTGGCAATTGCCTTGCAGCACTGTCACCATTTTCTGTTGTAATACATTTGCTTTGGGACTCGCAGCCAAATCAGGTTCTTCAAATTTCACTTTCAAATATATTATTATATTCTTCGCAATTTTTTGCAACTTTTACAATCTACGGCGTAGAATTTAGTGTGAATTGTGAAAGTAGTATATAATTATAGTAATAATTTATTGTAAATTATTGTGTAAATACACACTTACACACTAACTATGTATTATTAATGTGGAATGATATAGGTGTGGAATCGAACAAATTTCGAAAGTTTTTGGATTGAAGCAACGCTGTTTATCAGGAATTAGCATTTACATAATTTTTCTTACTCCAGTTTGCAGCTGTTTGCTACAAGATATTACAATTATTAGAATACATTCTATTTTGGGACCCTACATTTCACTTGTTAAGTATTAAAGTAAAATCACTTTTTTAATTTTCAAAAACTTTTATTTGTTGCGTGTAATTCCAACAAATAAAAGTTTTTGAAAATTAAAAAAGTGATTTTACTTTAATACTTAACAAGTGATATGAATTTTCAACAAATAACGGCCTCATCAATTAATATGTTGACCCTACATTTGATGAATTTTTTAATATATAAAACAAAATGTACGAGTTACATATAATAAACTATTTACCTAATATTGTATTCACCTTCTCAAAGACCACATGTAATTCTAACGATATTTATAAAATTTTATTGTTACAAAATACGACAGCAATTTTCTTTATAAAAATGCTTTTTTTATTCAATATTTCAAGTTAACTTGGAATAAAAAATGTTCATTATTAAAATTAAAATGAAATAAAGAAAGAAACATAAATATATTTAAATAATATAAATTTTAAAATAGAACCCTGCTGAACCCCAAATATGTTATTTGATTATTTTTCAATTTTACTCATAATATACAAAATCAATTTTGTAGTAATCCAAAAAAAGGTAAGATATTTTTTTATTTCTTATTACAACAATAGTAAAGAATAATGTATTTTTATTTTATATATTTCAAAATTAATAAAAAATAATTTTATTGATTTTATGTAGTTTGCAAAACATAATAATATTATATCAGTAGGGAGAGAATAAATTCCTACATTTTTTTCTTTTCATCAATAAATGTTAAATATTTACTTTTGTCCATCAATAGTTTCAAAAAGTCCAATTTTATTTTCTAAACTAGTAAGTCTATCGTCTAGTGTCTGCGTGAGCTTCCACAGTGCCTCCCTGACCTGCCCTCTATCATCCTCTTCAGCAATTTCCGATGTCAAAACAAAGTATGCAGATTGTGAAGAAACATTAAGGTAGCTCGATGTCGAACTACTCTTAGTGCACCTCGCTGATAGATTAAACGATCCATAAATCCAACCCAAATAATCAAAGAACACCTGTGCTCTTGGCCTGAGCAACACCGACTCTACTCGATGTTGGCTATAAAGCCGCGCAGCCTGGAATTTCTCTCCATTTTTTGTATATCACTCACAGCCAAACCTAGAAAAAGGTTCATCAATACGATGGAGACGATAATAATGAAGAATAAGAGAATGATATGACTTCCGATTGGGTGATGTGTAAAATCCATGCTATCGGTATCATACTCACCCGTCACTATTACAAAAGTTTTTAAGATTGAATCCGCAGGATTAAATTGGGGCTGAGCATTGAGTAAAATATTAAATGATATAGCGAATGCTATGATAATTATTATAATGAATATTGAAAGCTTGGCGAAGACCTTCATCACGGTTTTAAAAAGTAGTATATAACGGATTAAACTTAAGTGTTTACCAATCTGTAGTAGCAAATCAAAGGTTGAGGACAGAAAAATAAAGATAAATAGTTGGTCGCTGATGGATTTATTTTTTACATTGTATGTAGTTACAATTAGAAATATTATTTTAATCTCTAAGTAGTTTTCGATAGTACGGTAATATAAATCAGGTGCTACTATAGATTGAACAAGTTTCTTATGTGCAAGAAAAAGGGTGGTAATTAAAAGAAACCGCCAACTATTTATAGGGTAATAATAGTTAGCAACATGCAGACACACGCTTGAGTAGAAAATGAGAAAGAAGCAGATATTTACGTAGAAAATGACTCTATGGGTTTGCCATTTTAAGTGTCCCATGTATATCAAAAACATCGCTACTAATTGATGCGTCAATAATGGTTTTAATCTATACGAAGATTTAATATGGATAAGAAGCTCCAGTACGTCCACGTTGTAACCTCCCTCTATTATACCCCAAGGGATAATGTTTTTAAAGTCAAATTTCATATTCCAGTAGTATCCTATTTCTATGCATTTATCCAAATACATTCTCACCTTCGTGTACTTGAATTGGTGAATTACTGGCTTTCCCCCACTATCCTTTTCCGCCAAAGAAGCACCCAAGTCTAATAATTTCGTCGTAATACAATCTATATCAGAGTCTATCATATGTAGCAATTTTTGAAATTCTGCGACGTACTCCAGTGGAATCTTCCCACTCTCATCCATGGCGTTTACATAACTACCTATATCGTCAGTAGGTATTGCTTTAATCAGCTGGTAGAACAAATTCTTATATTTATAACTATCTGTAGGGTATCCTAAGTTACTGATAGCTTTCAAAAATACGTCCTTATTGATTTGATAGTGTTCATTCTTCCAGTAATATCTGTGGTCGGTCTGGACCGTCCGCTTCCAATAGATTTTCTCTGTAATGCAATTATTCATTGTTTGAACCTAGTTATAATATCTTATATCCAAACCTTATTATAACTTCCTGAAGCTCCTCTTCACCTGAAAACATTTTCTTGCGCTACTTGAAAGCTTCACATCCATCACAACACTGTTAATTCATTCACGCGTTTCCTTTTAATCAGTAAATCAACATTAGTTTATAAGATAAGATAACTCAAGTATAGAAATTATATTGGAGCAAACATTTCCAAATAATACAGAAATATAATTACTATAATTATCTTACTTCGTGGTACATTTTCAATTTTTAATAAAGAAAACACTTAACTTTTTTATACCACTTATATTTTATTTTCTCGTGACTAGTTTCAATTACAACGTAATCATTATCAAACTGTGATAATGATTACCTTGTAATTGAAACTAGTCACGAGAAAATAAAATATAAGTGGTATAAAAAAGTTAAGTGTTTTCTTTATTAAAAATATAATTACTCAGCGATAATTTTATTAAACCTGTGTATAATGGAATTATAATACAATATATCAATAAATAACGTACTAAAATTTGTTGTGATGTATATAAATATATTTATTTATTTATTAAGGACTTTGGCCTTCTTTATTTAAAAAAAAACACATAAAAAAAATTACAAAACAACATACGTAAAATTTTGGACGAAAGACTTTTTATAAATTTTAGTGGTAAAAAACATAGCAAGTGTTTATACCATGAATTACCACCTACTAACTTTTGCAACCATCATCGTGATTAAATAACGTGTTGTTAAACGGTATTTTAGATGAAATAAAACGAAGAGTGGAAGAAAAGTTTTTAATAGTTTTAAAAATTGCATAAAAAAATATGCTATTGTAGAATGTTTGTGATCAGGGTGAGTAAAATTGTCTAAATAAGGATTTAGTTAAACTAAATAAAACTTGTAGATTTATACTGCACAGTGACCAAATAAATGCGACTTTTTAACAAATCAAGCTATATAAACGTTTTTAGCAGGTGTAATACGAACAAACGAACAAAATTCGCTTGCACAAACTTTACAATTTTAACTGAGAAAATAAATCAATTATCCTCAAAAATTAAATTAATTAAGGAATAATAACCCAAAATAATAGTCTCCACAAAAATTTCAACAATTCTGGAAAACATTGCAAATAACAGAAGAAATTATATAAAACATTTACAAAGTAAACTACAAGAATAATGGGATTAATACCATCACAGCTGTTAGAATCTATAAAATGATTTGCCGCCCACTACTTGACTACGGTTGTGCCCTCTATACCAATCCCAGCAATCCAATCTCCCGTAATATTGAAGTTAGCGAGCGAGCATCCCTCCGTACCCTAACCAAACTCCGACATCCTCTTAATCCTTTGCACAATCCATCTAATCAGCTCCTCTATGATACCACTTTAGTTATCCCTATCCTAGAACGCCTTCGATTCCTATCAGAAAAATTCTCCAAAATCCTTTCAACTTCCATATCTTATCCCAATATTGTCTTCCCAGAAACCCAATTCAACCATATTTGATTTCAATTCATCATTCAAACCTTTTACGATTAACGACTGATGCCATATGACTGGACAAACATCCTTTGGAATGTCGCCGGTTCGTTCTTCAGTACAATCAGCATCCTATTGAACTCATTGTGTCCAAGGTCTGTGTAAAAAGCTGTTTTTTTGTTTTGAATTTTCTATCATGCTATTTGATGGCACCCTGAAATCCAATACGCTAAAATATTGTGCTTCCTAATTTGTCTAGGATATCTTCTATATTTGGTAGTGGATATCGGTCGTCTATTGTTTTTTCATTAAGTGCTTGATAGTCGATAAAGACCTCTGGTCGATAGCCTTTTGACAAATTAATACATTAACACCTCATTCATTATTGATTATTCCAATGTAAATATGTATAAAAATTTGTCAATATATATATATATATATATATATATATATATATGTTACTACTATTACTATTTACAAAGTTAGAAGAAACACGAAATAAAAGATCATATTATTGGTCTGTAATATAAAACGTATTACAAAATATGAGGTTGTTCCGATTTTCGGAAGGTATTATGAGAAGAGACCTGAATATAGCATACTACAAAGAAACAAATAACATGTATACATATTCTTAAAAAAACAACTTCAGCCATATTTGGAAAAAAAAGTTGGTTACAATTCGATAATTTTATCAGTTTTATACGCCTTAGAATATGGCAGCAAATAAAGTGCATTATAGGCATTTAATGCTTTTCTTTTACCGAAAGAGCAAAAAGCCACACAAGCGGCAAATAAGATATGCGCTGTTTATGGTGAAGTTGCTGTAGGCGAAATAATTGTACGGAAGTGGTTTGCTCGGTTTATAGCTGGAAATTTCGACCTTGACGATCAAAAACGCTTTGGTAGGCCGTACACCATAGACGACGATCGGATTAAAACAGAAATCGAGAACGCTCAACATTACGTCAATCAGCAGGAGTTCTAAATATCTCAAAATCAACCATCCACGACCATATTGTGAAGCTAGGCTACGTAAACCGTCTTGTGTATGGGTTTCGCATAATTTAACGGAGAAAAATCTGTTGGAGATGTGCATTTCTGAAGCAATTAGTGTCGGGGGATGAAAAATTGATAATTTATAAAAACGTTCAGCATCAAGGTCTTAGGGAAAGCGTGATAAACCACCTTTAGTCACTCCAAAAGAAGGTCTTTATTTTAACTAATAATGCAACAAGATATTCGGAAAAGTATTGCTACCAATTAGAGAAATTGAAGACAATAATAGAACAAAAACAACATTATGTCTCTCTCATAGAAGCCCTCGTCCCTATTGTCAAAAATTGAGATAGTCGATACACAAGCTTCTCTTGAAGCAAACTTTTCATCAGCAAAATTATAAGCCATGGACAAGAACAGATGGTAATCACTTAGTGCCAAGTCGAAACAGTGCTTATCTTACGGTCGGACTCGACAATGTCCATGATTTTATCAATATTTTCGACAATTGGCTGAACAAAATCGACGAAACAGTATCAGGACTATAAATACTATTCATATTTTCAGCCGCCTGAAAAACTGCGGGAAGAGTTTTTAGTACGAAATCTCATCTCTCTAATGCCATCTAGTGGAATCTTATCGGCATTATACATCTTTAAACTACACCTTATTATTATAATAAAAAACAGACAATCAATTATCATAATCAAATTCGCAATGAACAATATAATATACAAAGGCAGTTACATAAACAAAATATAAGAATACCCTAATCCGACAAAACCTAATTGTTCCAGGATTCTCATAAACAACTAGATTCTGCCAGCAACAGTAAATAAAATTCTATTAATAGGCTTGGACAGGATTCCTGGAATCCGCCCATATGAATTGGGTACCACAAAAGTATAATCCAAAATTTCGTACATTTTTTCATTATTTAGATCCAGTACTAATTAATAACGAAATAAATATATTACAACAAAATCATTAAAATATATTAAACTTTATAAAAAACGGGCTAAATATCTTTGAATTAAATAAATTTGATAAAATATTATCCTACCAAATGAAATTCGAGGGACGAAAAGTTAATTAGATGATTCCAACGTACAAAATCAAACGAGACTTAATAGAGACACAATAACAAAATTAATTTCAGGTAACTTACATTCAATCAATGCAAATTGTTACGATCAAACCATTCTCGATTTAAAAAGTAACAAAAAAATTGTAGTTAAATTAAATAAATAAATAGTAGCAAACGTTCGAAAAATATTACTGGCCGTAACAATATTTGTATCTTTTTTTACGACTTGACTTTCGATTTTCAGGATGTACATAAAACACAATTACACTCAAAAATACAAGGAATAGAAGCTATAAGGTTTAAATACCGACCGATAGACGGACACTAGTGTACGCGTTCAATTGCCTGGAGATTGTTCCCTACGTGTGATCATGTTATTCGTTACCTATAGCGTCTGAAATCCTCGTGATGCGACTCTGTGACACACTACTGTAAGTGTACATATGAATGTGCAAATACTCAGTCAAACAGCTATAGTCCTAGTATAAAAAACTTCAGTGGAGCAAGAATCAATTCTTCTCTGCCGGCTCTGATTTCAATAGAATGAAATTCCAACTCCATATGAAATCGAGAACGTCAGAGCCTACTTGGATTTTTTCACTCTCAAGCACAATGAATTCCGTGAAATAGCGAATGTGCTTTTCTATCTGGAAATTGACAACGTGAGTTTATAACAACAAATTATATTATAAGCTCGTTGGGAAAGCAAAATCAATCTTGAAGAAAGAAATATAAATAGCATCTCTAGCGTCGAAGCCCTAAAATACCACAAGAAAGACTTCAAGAAATTCCAACCTTTATGTGACCACATTCAAACATGCGAGGAAATGGAGAACTTTATTTCGTTGAAATGTAAACAAATTTAAGCCACACAAAGCCGTTAAACACAAGGTCAATAAATCCTTCGAAAACATTTGTCATGAAAAATGAAGATCGATGTCCTAAATTTAATATAGCGAGAGACGAAATAAAATGACCCGGAGTAAATTATGCTTCAAAGATGGCATCATTCGCTTTTACATTTACCACTAAGTGAAAATAAGCTGTTGGCTGCAACAAACAACTCTTCGTCTGTTATATATTTCGCACATTATATTCTATAATCGTAAAATATTTTTTTTTAAGTTGGCTGGTTATTAAGACAGATCTTTAGGCACTTATTTCTCTCAGAAAAATTCAAAAACTGATATGCTACTGGATTAGACCTAATCCAGGAAAGAATAACGACTGCGGTGTACAACACTCTCTCGGGAAGTGCGAATCTATCGCAGTTCGACGTTGCTTGGTTTTCCTCAGGAGTCCTAAGGATAAACTGCGCGAATAACCACACTAAGGAATGGCTAGCCGCGATAGTGGCTAGCCTCGTTCTGAGTACAGGACGTGGTGGCAGTTTGGCTCTCTCATAGTATTGGTGGACTGAATGAGCTTGTTCTCGGTTCAGTTTACCTCCCTATTGGAGAACCATGCGGGGAACAAGGAACGCATCGGTTGTGACTCCAGTGCCCACCACTCAGTCTGGGGAAGCTCTGACACCAATCGCAGAGGTGAGTCACTTATTCAATTTTAATGGCAACTAAGTTGGACATTTTAAATATTGATAATAAACCGATCTTTATAACAAGTATTAGAAAAGCGGTAATAGATATAATGATAGGCACGCCATATATCGCTAACTCTGTTAAGAACTGCTGGGATCACAGACATATAATATTCGATATTATGGGGCTAATCCGAGGCAGTGAAAAATACCGTATTCCCCACAGAACAGACTGGGAAGTCTATAAATCAAAGCTGGACCACAATCTGATTAGTAACCCTGGAGCGGTAAGCAATAATCTAGAGCTGGAGATCATGGCAGAACAAACTGCAGAAGCTATAATTTCGGCGTATAATGATAACTGCCCTCTCATTGACAGACGTATCACCAGGAAAGAATCACAGTGGAACAGTGCTCTTAAAAATAAGAAAAAGCAGGTAAGAAGAAAGCAATTCAACGTAGCAAAAGCTACGGGCTTATGGGAGGTTTATAAGAACTCCCTGACCTAACACAACAAAGCACTTAGGAAAGATCGAAAATCAGCATCGAGGAAGCAATATGAGGACATCGAATCTGCCCCAGACAGTATTAGACTCTATAAGACCCATTCGAAGAACTCCAAAAGTCCACATCAAACTCTGGAACTCGCTGACAGAGGGTATAATAAAAACGAGAAGAAATTAAACGTAAATCAGAACGAGAATATAAAGGCAGGTTACGCCCAATTACTGGGCCTGGCATCCGTGTTTTAAGCTGAAATATTCGTGATCATTGAATTCGCGATAATCAATATAGAGAGGTACTGTCGAGACGGGCGTATTTATATCATGTCTGGCAGCCAGGCGGCACTGAAGGCTCTCCAAAGCCAAAAGACAAGGGGCCACCATATCATTTATGGGACCTGAACCTGTCTTGGGCATAGCAAAAACGGCGAACCGCTTTGAAGTCAGAAAGTAAACTCGCAACAAACACAAGGAATACTGGGAAAGCAGACCAGGCCTCGTCCACAGTAAGGCCATCATAAGACGGCCCGATTCTAACCAAGCTGCAGGACTACTGGCACTAAGTAGGGAAAAGCTGAAGACAACTATAGGACTGCTAACAGGCCACGTGACTGTTAAAGAATAGCTAAGTAAAATTGGTCTACAAAACGACGACACCAGCTGTCGTTTATGTGATATGGCACGGGAAACAGCAATGCACATTATATGCAGTAACTTATGTTTCGATAATGGCAAGTGGAGTTGCCAAAACTAGTCAACATAATAAAATATAGCGTTATACAAACAAAGTTAAAATGTTTTATTAATTATTCGACCGTACCGACGAGGCTAAAGATCCTTTTCAAACATGCCGCCCGCCTTAAAAAACTAAGATCTTTCAAAATAAACAATAATAACCTCCTCACTTGACTTCACTGAGCGTCATTTGGGAGGATGCACAAATTCTTTAGTGATCGCTTTTAAGTACCACTGGAGGTTCGCACAATCACTGCGCGGATTACATCTTCGGACCCTGGATGAGTTTCCGTGACTCTACCCAATGCCAATCGAAGGTGAGACAATTATCCTCACAAAGTAGAGGTATTTTCCTTCCATATTGGCCTCTGCTGAAGCCCAGTAATATACTCATTAGACCATGCCTTCCAAAAGTGTTGACTCGTGCGCTGTATTAGCTGATATCTGGACAGACGATTTTCTAATAATTCCGTAAGACTAGGATCTGGTAGCGCAGTAATTAGCCGTCTAATCATGAAATGTCCTGGTGTTAATAGTTCTAGGTCACTAAGATCACTAGATAAAGGCCATAAGGGACGGGAATTGAGAACTGCTTCTACCTGTGTACAGTACCTCGAATGTAAGTATTTTATTTGTAATAATCTGTTTTAAATGCGACTTTACCGCATTAACGCCCGCTCCACAAAAACCACCCAAGTAAAGTGAGCGTGGTGGTATGAAATGCCGGCTTATATCTGAGTGGTTGGCTGCCTCAATGATAGTACCCTAATTGTCGCTGCATTTAATGAAACTCCCGTAATTCTAAATATACCTTGCTACAAATTTCAATGAAGCAATGAAGCAATGAAGCATTCAACAGTCAAATCTCAGACCAACTCATCATGTATGGTCTTGGTTGAGAAGCAAATAAATAAACACAGATGCCTTTGACACATGAGCAATTCTTCCCTTTTTATCCATTATAAAGAATGGTCCGGCAGATGTAGGGATTACCCAAGATGATTGATTTGAATGAAACCGTTTCAAACAATTATGAACGATCTTCTTACATATATTTCTACCGGGAATAGGTCAATATCTATTTCGAATTGATGCTAATAATGCCTCCGAAGCACAGTATAACTGCGTGATGTATTCATGTTTTAATATCAAATATGTTAATTTGTGATTGTTGGGCAAAATGATTGGGTGTGGAATTAGTTAATCAGCATCTAATAGTGGACCAAATGAGAGTAAATAGCTCTTACAATTTATAGATTTGGTATTAGATAAATCATGTAATTTCTTATTAATTTTTTTAAGCTGAGCTCGCTTTATAAGAGAAATAGTTGCTATATTTAACTCATGAACCGTTAAAGGAGCAACCAGTTGAATACAAGACTTACATGATGCATTATGCACGAATCTAAAGCAGTACGTGATAAAACTTAAAATAACTTGAAAATAGTTCGAAAGCAATTACATTCGCATTGGTCGATTTCTAAATTTTGCTTTTCGGGCATATCTACTATATTTATAAAATTTACAATAAGCCATTTAACTACATTATGATTCAACCACTCACATTAACTTATCTGCACTAACTCCGCGAGATATTAAATTTGCCGGATTGTCATGGGTTGACACATGTTTTCAACTGCATTTGTTACATGGAGCGTTAACCCAATTTAAAACTATGGTGGAATCACCATCAAATTAAAGTTATTGGGTATTACGAACCTTCTGCAATAATAATATAACTCAATCAAACACTACTCGTAACTTAGTTAGTATATATACTACGCTAGTATCTTTCATAACGGGATGCTGTGGTAAATATTATATAAGAGCTGACTGAGAAGATTTCTTTCTCAACTGCTTAATACATTCGGGTAATCTATTGTATAGTCTTACTTGAATATTATTAACAGCCACTCCATTGCGGTTATCCCTAAATGTCAATATATTTGATCAATGTCTTATGGAATCTGTTGACATTAATGAATTTTTGTCTATTTGTATGTAGGTATATATAAACAGGTTTTAAGATAAACATAGCCGGTAATGTCAGTAACTGTATTTGCTTAAAATTAGCATGTAGGGGATACATGAATCTCTCTTATTTATTGCTGCTAATATACGAATTGCTTTTTTTGTAATATAAAAACTCGAGATACTCCGCTTGAATTTCCCCACATTTTCAAACCATATAATATGTGGGGATTAAATAATGAATGGTAAACCATTTTTAGGGTTGGTTTGCAAACAAGTTTCTCAAGTTTTCTTAATACAAATAAAGACTTGCTTAATTTCTTTGAAAGTGTGTATATATACAGGGTTATTCACGCTTACGGCACGGAATATTGTGCCCAAAATACGTGACTTTCAAAAAGTTTCACTTTGGGAATATATGGGGGTCTATTAGGGCTACTTTTTAAAATTACTTTCATAATATACAGGGTGTCCCAAAAACCCTAAAAGTATCAAAGTTGTGTTTTTTTTAATGAAACACCCTGTATTTTATTGCATTTTTGGATCCTTTGATTAAAATAAGTGTGTGTTTTAATAAGGTTTTTAGTACTTAAACCTTAAGGTTTTTGAAATAATTTGAGTTTTGTAAAAATTTAACCTAATTTTCATGTTTCAAATACTTAAAAAGTAATTAAGTTATGCATACCAAATTTACACTGAAATGTAACAATAGATCATATTTTATTTTCCAAGTATAATAAATTTGACATCTTATACCGGGTGTAAAAAAATTGGAATTAAACAAATGAGAACTTTAAATGGCTATAACTTCATTTATTTAAATGGAACGCTATATTTATTAATTTATCAGCAAATGCACGTTTTAATTACCTATCGAATGGTATTTATATCTTAAATGTTAAGTCTTCTCGTTTTTACAGAAAACGCCAAAATATTGTTTATTGCACAGTTTTAGTACTTTTTAAGTAAAAATGTTAATGTATCTAGTTTTCCATCGTATTTAAAAACGTAAGATAATTAATTTAGTCTGTTACTTTAGTTTAAAAAGCCTGTCTTTTGTTATAGTTGTGTTATTTTGCGTTTTTGTGTTAGATCGTTAGTAATCGTTATTGTTTGAACATCGTTGTTGTATTTAATAGTAAAAAATGAAAATTTACACAGATTTTCTTATACTGGGGTTTTTATAACTGACACTTCCAATTTCTTTAAACTGGTTTAATAGTTTCTCAAAAATGGCTGGCTTAGGGTGATTTCTTTCGGGAAACCTTTAAGTATAAACTCGACAAGCCAATAAACAATTTTGATGACATTCTCCAAGTATAAAGATAATACCAATACCCCCTCCTTTTAAGTAAATCTTCATTTTTTACCAAAAAATACAACAGCGATGTTCAAACAATACCGATTACTAACGATCTAACACAAAAATGCAAAATAAGACCACTATAACAAAAGACAGGCTTTTTAAACTAAAGTGGCATACTAAATTAATTATCTGACGTTTTTAAATACTATAGAAAACTAGATACATTAAAATTTTTACTTAAAAAGTACTAAAACGGTACAATAAACAATATTTTGGCGTTTTCTGTAAAAACGAGAAGATTTAACATTTAAGATATAAATACCATTCGATAGGTAATTAAAACGTGCATTTGCTGATAAATTAATAAATATAGCGTTCCATTTAAATAAATGAAGTTATAGCCATTTAAAGTTCTCATTTGTTTAATTCCAATTTTTTTGCACCCGGTATAAGATGTCAAATTTATTATACTTGGAAAATAAAATATGATCTATTGTTACATTTCAGTGTAAATTTGGTATGCATAACTTAATTACTTTTTAAGTATTTGAAACATGAAAATTAAGTTAAATTTTTACAAAATTCAAAATATTTCAAAAACCTTAAGGTTTAAGTAATAAAAACCTTATTAAAACACACACTTATTTTGATCAAAGGATCCAAAAATGCAATAAAATACAGGGTGTTTTGTTAAAAAAAACACAACTTTGATACTTTTAGGGTTTTTGGGACACCCTGTATATTATGAAAGTAATTTTAAAAAGTAGCCCTAATAGACCCCCATATATCCCCAAAGTGAAACTTTTTGAAAGTCACGTATTTTGGCCGCAATATTCCGTGCCGTATAGCATGAATAACCCAGTATATGGTCGGGCCACTTTAAATGATTATTTATTCGCATACCTAGCACAGCAACTGATGTGGAGGCTGTTCCTCTCATGTATGGCGCAACTCGCAATTTTTGTGTTTTAGGTCATTTAATTTTAATTTATGGTCATAAAACCAATGATTTATTTTCTATAGGCATTCTCTAACATATTTTTATGTATATTGACGTTATTATAACTGCAAATAAAGGAAATGTCCTTTGCAAATAATATAACCTTTGTTGGTGCCATATGCAATGGAAGATCATTAAGATAACATATATAAAAATAGGATGAGGCCCAATACAGATCCTTGAGGAATCACACGATTTATGTTTATAATTTCAGATTTACCATAATCTGTACAGACTATTTATTTACGATCACTGAGATATGATTAAAAAAAACTCTAATGTACATCCATAAATATTATATAGTTGAAGTTGTTTAGCAATATACTGTGGTCGGCGTAGTTGAATGCTTTGGTTAAGTCACACAAAGTAATTGAATTATATTTATTATATTATTTATGGGCCTCTCCTTACATTTGACGGACCAAGCTCCATGTCCTTCTTCTGCATATGCGGAACAGACTATTGGCCGGGATGTTGTACATGTTGATGTATGATGGGGTCCGGAAGACTTTCCGCATTGCAGACTAGCAGAACAGTCTTCTGTTTTGTGGTCGTACTTATTGCAGCTTCTACAAGGAACAGGTAGTGGTTCGGGTGGATTGCTTTCGGCAACAGGGTACACTTTGCACATAAATTTGAAATTTTGTAGCTCTAGAAATTATACGCCTGCAGTATCTATGTATGATGCCATTTTGGTTTAAGTGCGCACTAATTACGTCATCCGCTATCTCGAATTCTACAGCTTTAATAACTGCGGCATATGAAGCATCTGGGTATTTCTTAGGCGCAGAGATTTGTTGACTTTCACTAAAATTAACAACAATATCTTTATTTTGTAAGTTTTTTAAATAATTTGCAATCAGCGTCTTTGGTTTTGTCGATTTTACAATGAAGCATGTTTTCGTTTTTATTATTGTTGCGTTCGGATCAATTTTTTCACGATTCCATAGAGTGGTAAATTGGACTCGTGAGTATTCGTTGGCTGTGTTAAATTTGTATGTGCAACCATGATTAGTAATGTTTAGAATAGCTGGTTGTATGGTGATAGTTTGTTGTTGATTTTTATTAATTTGTGATTGAAGTGCGCGTGTTTTAATTTGAGTAGGAGTTTCTTGTAAGTGTGATGTGCTAGGTGTAGATTTTACCTTTTCTTTTGTTGTTTGTTTTGATTTTCCTGTTGAGTATTTTACATTTGATGTTTTCACTGTTATCTTTTTACTGCTAGGCTTTTTTGCATTCTCTTTCGGTGGACCTCCGCGTGTACGGCGTTTGCCCGGCATGATGTATTCCTCGCTCTTTGTGTCCATGTCCGAGCTGAATTCATCTTCCTCTTCCATGTTAGAAAACCCCCTTTTACGGGTGTTTTATTACAGTACCGTGCTTATACGTCGAGGTTTGATTTAGAGCACTTATTACTGACTTATATGATGGAGGGGTGAGAGGAGGAAAATGTATGAGAGGGTAGGTTTGTCAGAGGCGAAAGTAATGGAATGGCTAAGGAACGGGGTGAAGGTGGACGAGTGGGTGAGGGAGAAAGGGAAGGAGGTGGAAGGGCAGGAAAGGCAAGGGTGTATAGAGAGAAGTGAGTACAATGATATGTATGGAAGGTGGCAGGTGTATGGAAGAGTACCGGAATATTTGATAGAGAGGGAATGGAGTAGAGAAGATAGGGTGGTTGTGGCAAGGGCGAGGTGTGGATCGGAGGAGAGAGGAAGGAAGATATGGATGGGGGAAGAGTATGGAAGGTGTGTATTGTGTGAGCATGGGAAGGATACGTGGAGGCACTTGGCGGAGGAATGCGTGGGGGTGAAGGAGGAATGGATGGGGGCGAAAGGGAGTAGAAGGGTGATGGAGTGGATGAGAGAGGATGGGGCGGGGGTAAGGACTTTGGAAAAGTTGGGGAGGGAGAGAGAAAGGAGAAAAGAAGGTAGAAGGGGGGGGGGGGGTGTGGTGGTACATGTCTAAATAGTGTGTAGGATAGATGTTTTATGTAATGAAGGATGATATGCCAATAAAGGTCTTTTTTTTTCTGACATATTTCAGTGGGATTTGAGTTTTGCAATATATCGCGTTAGTTTCGAGAGCCGTTTATTTGAATATAATATTAAACAAAATTGTTTATAACATAATATTGTACGTTATGGTAAATTAAAGTAAATATTTTATAACAAAAGTTAAAAATGTTTTAACGAGAATAATATTTTAAATATAAATTTCAAGTTTAGAAAGAGTTATATAAAAAATGCTAACTCGATAAGGTCTGGGGATGTTATTCATAACTCCGATATAGGCAATTTTTGCAAAAAAAATCCCGTACACGTTACGTATTGCTTTTTCTTGCTCTCATGTGTATTTAAACTGCTCTGTTTAAGTCAAGTTTTTAGTGGTAAATAGTTGTAACTAATTATTCAGCCATACATAATTAATAAGTGTTAACAGTCTACTTTTCAATGGTGCAAGTGTTGTTTATGTGCGATCAAATTGTAGACCTTAATTTTGATTGGTAAGTGAACAGCATTTTGCAATTGTCTCCGCAAGTGCACTTTTTTTCACTTCTTTTATACGCGCGCTGATTAGTCGCTGTATCAGTGACTCTCTTAAGACAACATTCTTGATTTAAAATACGTTTAATTTGTGTGTTATATTTCACCTCCCAGAAACTTACCTTCCGTTGCCTTTCTTTGTCTTTTTGTCGCTACGACAGGCACTGTTAGCGTGAAGAGTGTCCCTGTTATAATTGTTTTTTACTTTATATTATCGTGTCTGTTGTGGAAAATCAGCGGAAATACACAAATCATATAAAATTGATTGTGTGGATATATCAAATTCTGAAGCTCGCAAAATCCATTCTCAGTCAGGCCTTCTGTGGTCATGTAAGAATTTTTCTAAGCTAGGCAATGACTTGAATAGTTTGAAAGCGGTTATTGTTGCCCTACAGGATGATATCCATATCCTTAAATCCACATTAGAACAATCTAAAACACCAGTAGTTTCTTCTATACTAGATACTGAAAAAATCGCTGAGGCAATTGCTGATCAAGACTGGCGTAAATGCAATATTATTATATTTGGTTGTAAAGAGATTAATTGTAAATCGAATGAGAAACAACTCGCCGCTGATATTCCAGCAATTAAAGATATTTTTTCCTGTATGGGATTTGTTGAAAATAACGTAAAACCTCTTCGGCTTGGTAAATTTGATGTTACAAAAGCTATCCCTATTAAAATACGTTTATCATTTCAATCGAAGCAGCACTCTGAAATTTTCAAACAAATGGAAACACATATCTATCTCCAGTGATCGTTCTCCCATGCAAACTGAAATTTACAAAAATGTCAAGGCTAAAATGAATACTGGTGTTGCAAATGGTGAGTCCGGCCTAAAAATTAAATATAAGAATGGAATCCCATCTATTACTTCATTAATTCAGGAAAACTAGATCTGCCCAACGGAATTTCTACACAACCCAGTATCCATATTTATTACCAGAATACACGTAGCTTACGCTCAAAAACGCATATGTTCTACACTAGTGTCTGTAATCTGACACTGACACTGTATATGATATTATTGTAATTAGCGAATCTTGGTTAAACAACTCTATTAACA
This sequence comes from Ontholestes murinus, assembly GCA_963969525.1. Classification (NCBI taxonomy): domain Eukaryota; kingdom Metazoa; phylum Arthropoda; class Insecta; order Coleoptera; family Staphylinidae; genus Ontholestes; species Ontholestes murinus. The sequence goes on along the minus strand of OZ018387.1, from coordinate 68,861,518 downwards.
ATGCAGAAATTTTTCTTCCATATTATAATGTGATTTGAAGTGACAGGAAGTTTGAACTTACAGGCAGAACTACTGGTGGTGGCGTCCTTGTTGCTCTGGCTAACTTTATTAAATTTGAAATTTGATGTACTGCCAATCTTTCTAGACTTGTTATAATATTTAAATGTAATGCTTAGTCTGTTATATTTTACATAGCTGCTATTTTAATACCGCCTGATGTTCCTAATTGTGACCTTGATACTTTTTTGAAGCATTAGAATTAACACTCCGGAATAAACCAACAATTTTAATTGGAGATTGGAACCTATCACACCTTAATAGCCAGTCAGTAATATGCCCAAAAGTTACCGCATTTAATAATTTCTGTAGCATTACTCAACTAAAACAACTAAATAACATAGAGAATATGGATAATAGGCTTCTTGATTTAGTATTGTCGAATAGAGTTACACAAATCGACAATAATATGGATGACCAGCCATTTGTACCTGTGGACCCTTATCATACTCCGTTATATATTACTACAATATTTTTCAACAAAACAAAACCCACCAGCTTTCCATCTTCTAATAACTTCAAAAATAATTTCCAGAAAGCCAACTATATTAAAGAGAATGGTTGCAACCGTTACTACGTGTTAATCCATACTTACACTGAAGTGAACAAATTCTGAAAAGAGAATCATCAAGTAGCGTTTAAACCTCCTGGAAAATTATCGAACATGCAATGCAAAAGATAAAGTCGATCGTCTTAAAAAATCTGGTGTGTATGAGATCCGTTGTTCAGAATGCAATAGTGTGTATGTAGGTCAAACAGGACGAAGTGTATCAACTCGTTTTTCCGAACATTATTGTCCTTTTCGTCTTAATCAAGACATGCATTATTGTAACAAGGGCGCTAAGCTTAATCTTCTGGAGTCATTGGAAATTTTCAAAAAGAGCCGTAATCCGTCAGTAAATCTTCTTAATGAGCAGACCGAACTAATCTTTTTGACACATTTTAATCTAGTACTATCAACCCGAGATAATCCGCAAACAATTAGCGGCAGGTATATTCCCTCACCCCAAAATAGTTAGTATAAAATCAAAATTTCAACAATTTATAATTCACTTGATAATGACGATAAAACGTCGAAACTCGAGTCGTGCTGTGTTCTTTAGATTTATATAATTGTGCTACACGTTATATAATATTTTTACAAAAATTATTTGTGGTTAAAACATAGTGAAATTTTCAATTCAGTCCAACTATATTAAATTATATAATGATCTTTGTCAAACGGATTGGTCTGTCATTGACGATTTTACTGATATAAATATTGCAGTTGACAGCTTCTATAAAACTTTATTTGCCATCTTCGATCAGTCTGTTCCCAAAACTACTGCAACCGTAACTTCTTACCCAGTATGGTTTAATTCGGCGATTATAAAAAACCTTAAGATGAAGCAATATTACAGAACTAAATAGAAAAAGACGAATAATGTACGATATCATGAAGGATTCAAGAGACTTCGTGCGATTGTCTAAATAGATATAGATGCTGCGTATCATAATCATGTAGAAGAAGTACAACGCGAAATAAAGACTAACCCGAACAAACTATGGAAATTTATGCACACGAAGCAAGGTACCGCAAGAATTCCCATCAAGTATAATGACTAACTTCCACAGGATATAGTGAACGCTTTTGCGAAATGTTTCTCTGATAAGTATACCTCTAAATCGGATACCAAATAAACCGATAATTATACCAATCACCTATGCTTTTCAAGGCAATTTCCTACTGAAGACGACATCTTAAAGATAATGGCAACAATAGAGATATGAGATTTGTATTTGTTAAACCACTAACAACAATCATAAACTTAGCGATTAAAGCATATACCTTCCTTAACCTATGAAAACGTGCAAAAATTTCTCCAGTGTTAAAAAAGGGAGACAGTGCTGATGTTGTGAACTATAGACCAATCTCTATTCTCTCAAATTTCGCAAAAGTCTTTGAACAATTAATTCATCTTACTAACATGGATTTATACCAGGACGGTTAACAGAAACTGATTTAGCAACAATTGCACAATTTATAGCTGAAACTCTTGACCGTAAAGGACAAGTTGACGTTGTGTATATTTTCCCGTGCCTTCGACAGTATAAATCATAGTATTTTGTTAAATAAGCTAAGTGGGTTCGGTCTTTCTCCTAGCTTTCTCAGTCTCATAGCGTCGTATTTGTGTAACAGGCATAATTATGTTTTCTACAACGGTTATAAGTAGAATGAATTTATATCAACATCGGGGGTGCCCCAAGGTTCTAATCTTGGTCCCCTCCTATTTATCATTTTTATTGATGATCTTATTAAATCATTAACCTGTAAAGCATTGGCGTATGCGGATGATAATAAAATTTATAATATTATATTTAACCAAACTGATGTTTATGTACTTCAACATAATATTACGACTATGGTTGATTGGTGCGCTAAAAACAAACTTGAATTGAATGCTGGGAAATATTTCTCAGTATCGTGTACTCCTAAAACACAGCAGTTTCCATCTGAGTACAGAATTGGTGGTAATGTGCTTGGAAAACATACAACTGTTAAGGATCTGGGTGATCTTTTTGACTCAACGCTTTTTATTTGTCAACACATTGATAGTATGTATGTAAGTCATCCACAAAAATGTTAAGATTTATAATGCGCACGTCGAAATACTTCAATAACTTAATGGTTTTAACCACATTATATTATGCCTTTGTTGTCAGCAAAGTATGGTATCCATATTATACTAATCAACAGCTTGCGGTTGAGAAAATCCAACGCCGTTTTTTTTTTAAATTTCTCTCATACAAATTAGATGGCGACTATCCTGCTCGAAACATTGATTACCTTTCACTATTAAACAGACATGGCATTATTTCGCTTCCAGAACGCAGGGAACGACTTAGCGCATATTTTGCATGGAAACTAGTGAATAATAAAATTGTCTGCTGTAGTTTATTATCTATAATAAATTTCCATGTACCTTGTTCATCGTCCCGCTTCAATACCACGTTTCATACTGCTACACATTTATTTATTTATCTGTTCCCGGAAGTGCCCACCCACCTCCGATCCTTTTTTCAATGGAAAGGTATGTCAAGTGACACCTTGTTTGAAAAATCTCTTTGCAAGGAATAAAACACACAATTTATTTCTTAAATATTATCAAAGACCACGTGATAAAAAAGAAAACCAAATATATAACTTGAAATATTATTTAATGCAGCAAATGTTCAAAATGATCACCAGTTTTTTCTTGGCAAAGTACAAATCGATGATAACATGCACCTCTAATGTTATTTTTAACATTTCTGGTGTGGCTAGCCATTTTTCATGCCAAAACGTTGCTTAAGATCATCAATGTCGTTCGGTTTTGTTACATAGACCTTACTGACGTCAAAAACTTTTCTTAAAACTGTCAGTAATGTTAGACACATTAGCGGCCAGAAAAATGCGATTCTTAATTGCTGCGATTTTCAATATTAACATAATAAAAAAACAACAACGATTCTCAAACATTCATAAATATTTTAATTTCATATGTGGCTAGATTGTAAATACATGAACCCACTCGAAGTTGCCTAGACAATATCATAACAAATATAAATTATAATTGTTCAGCCAATGTGATCTACACAGGTTTTTCAGACCATTCGGCACAAATTGTCAGTCTAAAAAAATTGAAGAACAAATACATACAAAGACGATACTTTAGAAACGAAGAAAATATCCAGTTATTTTGCAAAAATATCAAACATGAGCGATGGGAGATGGGTTCAAAGGTGAAGGTTTTTAGCGACATTCATGCGATACTTCTGGACAGCATTTCCTCTAGTAAAAATAAAAAGAAAATCAAATAAGAATACTTTTTGCACAAAACAAATTAAAACGTACAAGAATAAAATGTCAATTTTTAATTCTTAAATTTTGGAGGTGTTTTCTTCGTGGTACATTTTCGATTTTTAAATAAAGAAAACACTTAACTTTTTTTACCACTTGTATAGGTGGTATATTTATATGTCAATTTTTAGTTTGTTATCCACCCACCATTCTAAGTTCAAAAACCTATATAAAAATATAAACATAAATACGATATGGAATTAAAAACAGAATAACGTAAATTCTATGGAAGAAAAATAATAAAAACGGACAATAAAAGAAAAATGACATGGGAAATCGTACAAGAACTCACCAGTCAAGATAGTGAAAACACGGTAAATATAAAATCTGAGAATATTTATAATTTAGCTATTAATTTTAATTCTTTTTTCAAAAATAAAGCTGAACGCTTTATTTGATTAGCAATTTTTGAGTATATAAAGCACATAATGAAGGGTATAGAGACGGAATCTTTACATGCGGTGTTTTTCTAGACTTTTCTTGTGCCTTTTTTTAACCATCAAATATTACTCGACAAACTAAATCCGTATGGTGGCAGGCAGCAAATTGTTGAACTAAAAACAAATAATCAACAAAGATCAAATAGTTTGACTCTCAAAAGAGGGGTGCACAAGGGAATGTTCATGGCCCTATATTGTTTGTCATTTACTTGAATCATATATTCATGTTAGGGAATATCAATAAACATTACATAACATGTTTTGAAAACGACACAAATTTAATAATTTCATCAGAAAATTTAAATAAATTAGAAGCTGAATGTTCTGGCTATTAATGAAAATTCAAAATTGGTGTCGATTGATTCTTAATAAAGAAGAAACCCACTATATACACTATAAAGCAAATAACCGGCCAGCAGACGCTAATACGGATATGTATGTGTTTCATAATAAAATTGTATTTGAAATAAGCGTAAGATTGTTAGGAGTCTATATAGATGGGAATCTTAATTGGACGGTCCATATTGAAAATCTTTGTAAAAGTTTAAGCGCCAAATGTTACTGTATGCGTAATCTAACTGAATGTGTATCTCAGAAAATCTTTGCAGATGCATATCAAGCCATTTTTGAATCACATTTGAGATTCGGTGTAATTCATTGGGGTGCCTCAACTGAGTTAAAACAAGTATTTATAACCCAAAAACGTGCCATGGGAATAATGTTTTCAATTAAGCATCAGCATTCTTGACGAGGTTATTTTAAAGAACAGCGGCTGCTAAATGTATCAGGATTGTATATTTTCGAGCGTCTTAAATTTTGCCAAAGAAACAAACACATGTTTGAAGAATGCGGAAGAGATGTTTACAGGCACAAACATAATTTAATATATCCACTTTACAAACTCACGTTAAAAATCAGCATTTTACGCGTGCATTAGGTTTTCAATATTTTACCCCTGCATTTAAAAAATAACTAATTTTAAGAAGTTCAAATTAGAAACGTTTAATTTAATTTTAAGCATTGAACCTTGATGAACTTGATGAATTTATTGATTTTTTTAATAAGAACTAACAATAGTTTAAGTTTATACTAATTTATTTTTAAGAATTCTTGTATTGCTTATTACTTAAATATGCCCTTATTGCTTTTGACCATTTCATTTGTTACCTCTTATACTGTTAAGGGTTGTTTATAGAAAGGCACTTGGTTGGTTTCACAATTTTTACGATTTATTCCGACTAGTTTCGATTTTTACATCATTATCTAGGAATGGTACAGAAGGTAAAATATTTTTGCTTAAATACTAAAATGTATACATTCAGGTAATAAGGGCGGTCATAAATGGGGAACTCCAGATTTCATCGTTTTCGTTTACGAGGTGTTTTCCCCGTTTTAGCGCTTTGTTTATTTCTAATCCTTCTCGGAGATTTAGATTACGGCTCTTGTTACCTGAATGCAAAATCTTAAAATTATTTTCTTCGAAGAAGTGGTGCGATGCAAGGTTTGGCGAAATCGGTGGTGCCTTTATTGTCTAATATGGCTTTTCTATGTTCTTTTAATCTTATACTGAAAGTTCTTCCGGTTTGACCAACATATGTGGCATCACATTCACCACATTGGATCTCATATATGCCGCATTTGTTGGATTTATTTATTAATTTTTTGTTATTTATTAAGAGTTTGCCGATATTCGTTGAATTTGTACATATAATTCATTCCCAATGAAATTCATTCCCAGTTACGCAATTTTTTATTTTATTAGATAGATCATTAACATATTCTAATTTAATCCAGTTTTCGTTTTTTTGTTCATATTGTGGTGTATAAAAATATCTTAATAGTTGTGTATGTTTTTTCTTGTATAGTAATTTATCTATTATTTTTGTATTGTAGGCATTCTTATACTGTGTTCTAACTTGTAAATATTGTGCCATCTTTGAATATACAAATTATTATTATTATTACTTTTGAGATATCCCCACAATAAAAGTCAAGGGGACTAAGGTCCGGAGATCTCGCCGGTCATTCAACGTGACCTCTTCTTCCAATCCATCTATTGGGGAAAACTTTGTCTAGATATCTACGAACGATCACAGCATAATGGGGTGGAGCTCCGTCATGTTGATTATTGTTCATCAGGTAAATCCGGATCTAACGGATTTAATTATAATAATAATAATACTCAATAATAAGTGCCAGACACAAATATGTTTACACAAGTCAAAAAAAAAGCTATAATTTATGCCTGAAATTACTCTAACTGCACGTCTTTGAGCTCCAAACAAACGGCTCATTATAGGAGAATGGCCCCATGCTAAAATACAATAGATTAAGCTACCTTGAAACAATGCAAAGTAGACCTTTTTAAAAGAATCTATATCTAAAATATTTGCAAAACTCCTTAATAAGTAGGTGATTTTCGAGAGTATATTGCTAATTTCCTCACCGTGTGTATGCCACTTTAGTTACTATCGAGGAAGACGCCTAAAAATATGATTTTGTTAATATTTATATCCTTAATGCGCTTAAGAGTGAATAGCATCTCCATTGTCTTATTTGCATTAAGGGTTAGCTTGTTACTCACAAACCACTGATTAAGTAGTTCGCGATCAAATTTATTTAGTCCATTTGACTCTTCGATATCAGAGTTTCTTGAAAAAAGGGTTGTATCATCAGCGAAAAGGACAATCGAAGATTTCTGGTGCTGTACTAACAGATCATTTATGTATATAAGAAACAACAAGGGTCCAAGAATAGACCCTTGTGTAACCACGTGGCTAAACGCAAGCCGTTCGAATATAACCGAATTCTTGTTGAATTGCCATTTTCAAATCCATTTAAGATGTTCTCTACTAATTTCATGACTGCGTCACAATTAGATCTTCCCTTGCGAAATCCGTACTGGTTGGTGTTAAGTAAATCATAAGCCTCTAGATATTCCAAAATCTGATCGAATAGTGCCCTTTCTAAAACTTTAGATAAAACAGGTAAAAGTGAAATTGGGCGATAATTGTCTTTATTCATTTTATCTCTTTTCTTGAAAACAGGAACAACACGAGCAAGAATATTAGGATATACTTCCTCTCGTATAGAGTTGTCAATTCAAATAGTTAATGGTATTATGTTGACCATACTTTTGAGTAATCCTATGGTCATTTGGAAAACATCTTTACTTTTTGAGTTAGACATTTTATTTATTATTTCTCTATTAACTTTTGTAGTGTGGGCGAAACTCGGAATTTTTATCACTTGCATTACGTAAAAATGATAGTGTTTCACGCATACGCCGTAACTCTGCATTGAACCACACAACCCTATTCCGTACTGGAGTTTGTTGTTTTTGCATTGGGAATGAAAATTCAATATGCCGTTTAATTGTTTAAATGAATCAAGAATCAATCATGGAGTACTATTTTTCCCTTGCCAGTAATTGACCTATGAATAAGTATTATTGTTTCAGTTGGTTTCAGGAGATAAAATGAATAGTAAATGATTTGAAAATAAAGTTAGTAACGCTGGCATGAGGTCGTCTTGAAGAAACGTAAGATATGTTTCTTCTTCAGGATTACAATCGAAGAATGCTGGTCCTTCAATCTGATCACCTATTATTCCAGCCCGTACATTAACTTTTTGCGGGAACTGAGTATGATGTTCTCGCATCCAATGAGGGTTATGGTCATCCCAATAGCGGCAATATGGACGATTAAAGTAACCATGTAAGGTAAAAATACTTTCGTCGGAAAAAAAGAATTGATGCTAATGAAATCTGGTTAATAAGGGATCATCATCAGAGATTTTTGGTTAAATGTAGCATTTTAGAAACTGCTTTGACAACTTGACCAGCGTATGTGACTGCTTTGGTGACTATTATTATTACTAGTAACTAACCAACGTGGTTCCAATGCATCAATGTCAACAACATACAACTTTACGCTGAAACGTGTTCAACGTAAAATTAATTTTCATTTTTATCACGTGAGCTTTGGAAATATTCAAGAAATAAATAGTGTGTGGTATTCCTTGCGAAGAGATATTTCAAATGAAGGCTCACATGCAATACCTTTTCATTTGAAAAAAAGGTCGAAGGTGGGTAAAAGGAAAATTTGTTAGCAGCCGTTTCAGTATATTCGTATTCAGCGTCACTTGTGTCCGTTTTAAAAATAATAAAACATTTAGCGACTGCATGTAGTTGTTTGTTTTATTAATTTTATATTGCCAAAGACGATATGATACTGAAGAGGAAAAAACTATTGAGAATACTTAGTTGTCTATAGCATAATACTGTAAGTAATGATTTTTTCAGAAAATCGCACGTGATGAGGACTAAGACTGTCATATAAACATTTGTCAATGTTTTCTGTAACTGTCCTATTTTTTTTTAAACTTTACAAGTGCATTTTTAGTGCGTTTTTTTATACGTGCGTGCTGTTCGATAATAGTGATTTATACATTTTAATATATTCGACACAATACTTTACACGGTCAAGCGAGCGACCCAATTTTGATTGGTAGCGCCGAATAAGAAAACATAAAAAGACCCCTAAAACGCACTGGAAAAGACACATTGAACATTGAACTAATTTTTGGTGATATCCGCAGACCTCGTTCACTTAAGCATTTTTATATAACTCTACCTAAAGTTAAAATTTATATTTACAGTCCATGTAATATATTAATTAACATTGCGCGTGAAATGGCGTAAAATTGAAGTTTTCTTCAGTTTAATTGTTAATTGCAAATTTTATAGGGGGTTAAAAAATATAAATATGCAATGGTTTCATGTATCTACAATCGAGTGCGTATGTTCTTTTTTCGAA
>OZ018387.1:68022124-68252124 GCA_963969525.1 Ontholestes murinus | reverse complement strand
CTAACCCTATTATACATCCTTCCCAGACAGATGCCGAATAATCCTTAATCCTCACGTTCTAAGATACCGATTGTTTACTTGTGTTAATTACTTTTCGGTTTTTCCGCATAATCTATCGAGGTATATATATTGTTGACACTTTTTTGTTTGTATTCAGTTAGCTATTGAGAATGAGTACATAGTGCCCGAAATGTACATTTAGCTGTGAAAAATAAAAAGTGAAGAAAGGAATATAACTGTGTTTTTAATTAAGGTAATAGCTGCCGTCACATAACATAAATTACATTAAGTACCAGGAACGTCTTTTGCGCTGTAATGGTTTTTTTAAACACGTCACGAAATTATTACGTAAGTCAATCTCCAGACATGTGTTTCGTTGTATCACAGCTCATTAGTAGAGCTATGCCCTTATTAGGGTAAAATGCCCAAATGAATCGATTTTAATAAAATAGAAACATTAACGATGAAATTTATTGTCGTGGAGTGCTTAAAAATATATAATAAATAATAATAAAGAACTATGTTAAAGCTATAAAGATAAATTAGGTAAAAATATCTCTTAAAATAGTTACTAAACATGAATTAATATCTTTTATATTTCACCAGTAACTTTTCTTCGGTCGGCATTTATCATCTATCATTTTTTACAAGTTATTTGACATATAATACCGTCAAAAAATATATCATAAGAACTAATTTGACATTCACAATGATTTTATAAGGTTGAATTTTTCTAAATAAACATGGAACATGTTATCGCTCATCTGCGATCGGTTATTATTCATTTGACATTTTTTCATTTTTTATATGTAGATCATCTATCATTTATAATTTGTCGTTTAACATTAATTAAGCCTTATATGAAGTGTTTTAATCATTTACAACAATTAAATAATCTGTAATATATGGCATCAGTCATTTATTCTATTTCTATTGTTCCTTCGTCGGTCACCTTTATCTTCTCATATATCATATAATTCCGTAAAAATACTACTGAATAAAAAAATACCAAAATTTTATAATAAAATAGAATAGAATATCATTTTTATTTGCATAGCTACATCATAGTAAGCAACTCATTGCTAATTCCAAGGTAGATTCGAACGTCAAAGTTAAACTTAAACAATTAACTTAGAATAAATTAAAATTATAAATTACATTTTTTAAAGTATACATCTATTGAATAATAAGCATAATTAAATAAACGAGTTTTTTTTTTATTTGGAGAATGGCAAATTCCTGAACTGTAAACTCAACTTATTAAATAGTTTTGTTCCAACATTAACGAATGAATCGTTGTTATGTGCACTTCTATGAGATTGTATGCACAAAGATGATTTTCGGCGAGTTAATAATGATTTAACACTATTTTTTGGTTTGAGTTTACGTGAAGTGTTTTTGTAAATGAAAATAATACACAGTTTTATTCCCTACTTCACTTGTTTATTTAAGCGTTATATGTACATTTCATTCACAAGGCGAACATTATCAATAACAAATTAAATTATTAAAACTATTAGCGCGGCATATATACATAGAAAAAGATTATAGGGAAAAACCAGGGAGTAATTAGTCCAATAAGGGATTATAACGGAGGGTTTACATTATTTCGGTTTCTTTGTAGGTAATAGATCAAGTAGCGGATTATATTATATTATTCAAAGTGTTGATATTTAAAATAATATTCGTGTTCTTTAAAACGTTTTAAAATGTTTCTTTGTGTCTGTCCTAAAACTAAATGAACTATCTCCCAGTATTAATTTTACCCATGAAATTGAAGTCAATAATAAAATACCTTTCCTAGATTTAATGCTTATTAATAACAAGAAAAAGAAAATAATAGAATTTGATATATACCGCAAAAATACATACACTTTTAATTATATCCACACATCATCCACATCTCCCTTTAAGCACAAATTAGCAGCCTTCAATAGCATGATATTTAGATCTTTGAATATCCCATTGTCTAAAGAAAAATTAGAAAAAGAACTTAATTTAATTAGGAAAATAGGCCTGTCACTCGAATATAAAATAGAAACCATCAACAAATTAATTAAAAAACATATTTCACAGCATAAATTAAAATCAATTACCACATTATCTAGATCAAAAGAAACAAAATCAATAAAATATTTTAAATTCATCTATCATCCAACAATCCATAACAGAATTAATAAATTATTAAAAAGTTTAATATTGCTCCCGCCTTTTATAACAATAATAAAATAAAATCTATACTTGGAAACACCTTCCCTAAAATAGATAAGTTACAAAAATCGGGCATTTATTCCATTAATTGCAATAATTGTAACAAGATTTACGTAGGACAGACACAAAGAAACATTTTAAAACGTTTTAAAGAACACGAATATTATTTTAAATATCAACACTTTGAAAAACTGCAATAGCACACCACTCCTCAACAACAGGGCACACATTTTCGGTAAACAATATAAACCTTTTAAAAAATTGAAATCATTATAAATTAAATATGCTTGAGGCCATTGAAATGTACAAAAATAAAAATCTGTTGGTAAATTTTGACCTGAGTCCCTTAGATAATCCGCTACTTGATCTATTACCTACAAAGAAACCGAAATAATGTAAACCCTCCGTTATAATCCCTTATTGGACTAATTACTCCCTGGTTTTTCCCTATAATCTTTTTCTCTGTATATAAATACTAATAGTTTTAAGAATTTAGTTTGTTATTGATAATGTTCACCTTGTGAACGAAATGTACATATAACGCTTAAATAAACAAGTGAAGTAAGGAATAAAACTGTGTATTATTTTCAATGTTTTAACAATTTAAACTTTGTTAAATTATTTTTGACATATAATAAAATCTTAAAGATGTAAATTGAAGGTAAAGTTAGTATGCGTTCTTGGTGAAAACACATTTTACAGGTTTCTCGGTAAAATATATCAAATATAAGCCGCAATACTTTTTTTTGTGAAATGAGAAGCCTTTTCATTTTTGGTGCTTTACCCTCACATTAAGATATTTCTTGAAGGCATCCTTGCTTAAGGTATACCATAAATGTAATATTGAATAATAGGCTGAATTAATTTTTGTACAAACATGGTCTATTTGTTTATTCCAGTGTAATTTGCTGTCAATCACTAATCCTAGAAACTTTACAGAATCTTTCAATACTTGTTTCTTCCCTTTGATATTTATTTTCAAGGAAGATGGCAAACAGTTTTTTCAATATTTGTTATTAAAACATTCCGATCACACCATAAATTAAAATTATTTATTATAGTTTCAATGCCCTGTCTTAGTTCTGATAAGTTTGACGATGACACCAAAATAGTTGTATCATCTGCAAACCTAATAAGTTCACCAAGAGATGGTGATTCTGGTAAATCGTTTACAAATAGTATGTATAACACAGGGCCAAGAATAGACCCTTGCGGTATTTCTACATTTAGATGTTTCCTCTTAATATATTATTCTCAATTTTTACTTAATTCAATTCAATTCAATTTTATTCACAATTGCCACTTTCATACATAAAAGTTGTACATAAAATTTTACGACATATTTTACATAAAGCGGATGTGAGTGTCAAAATTTCTAATCTTAAATATATGATTTACAGTAATAATCAACTTATATCATACTTTCTCTTAAATATAACTTTCTTAAAACGTTAAATAATTAAAAATATACATATAAACAAACACATACGTTTCCATTTATATATATATATATATTATATATATATATATATATATATATATATATATATATATATATATATATACAGGGTTATTCACGCTATACGGCACGGAATATTGTGGCCAAAATACGTGACTTTCAAAAAGTTTCACTTTGGGGACATGGGGGTCTATTAGGGCTACTTTTTTTAAAATTACTTTCATAATATACAGGGTGTCCCAAAAACCCTAAAAGTATCAAAGTTGTGTTTTTTTAATGAAACACCCTGTATTTTATTGCATTTTTGGATCCTTCGATCAAAATAAGTGTGTGTTTTAATAAGGTTTTTATTACCTAAACCTTAAGGTTTTTGAAATAATTTGAATTTTGTAAAAATTTAACCTAATTTTCATGTTTCAAATACTTAAAAAGTAATTGAGTTATGCACACCAAATTTACACTGACATGTAACAATAGATCATATTTTATTTTCCAAGTATAATAAATTTGACATCTTATACCGGATGTAAAATAATAGGAATTAAAACAATGAGAACTTTAAATGGCTATAACTTCAATTATTTAAATGGAACGCCATATTTTTTAATTTGTCAGCAAATGCACTTTTTAATTAGCTATCTTATGGTATTTCTATCTTAAGTCTTAAGTCTTCTCGTTTTTACAGGAAATGCCAAAATATTGTTTATTGCACCGTTTTAGTACTTTTTAAGTAATAATTTTAATGTATCTAGTTTTCCATCGTATTTAAAAACGTAAGTAATTAATTTAGTCTGTTACTTTAGTTTAAAAGCCTGTCTTTTGTTATAGTTGTGTTATTTTGCGTTTTTGTGATAGATCGTTAGTAATCGTTATTGTTTGAACATCGTTGTTGTATTTAATAGTAAAAAATGAAAATTTACACAGATTTTCTTATACTGGTTTTTTTATAACTGACACGTTTAATAGTCTCTCAAAAATGGCTGGCTTAGGGTGATTTCTTTCGGGAAACCTTTAAGTATAAACTCGACAAGCCAATAAACAATTTTGATGACATTCTCCAAGCATAAAGATAATGCCAATACCCCCTTCTTTTGAGTAAATCTTCATTTTTTGCCAAAAAATACAACAGCGATGTTCAAACAATAACGATTACTAACGATCTAACACAAAAATGCAAAATAAGACAACTGTAACAAAAGACAGGCTTTTTAAACTAAAGTGGCAGACTAAATTAATTATCTGACGTTTTTAAATACCATAGAAAACTAGATACATTAAATTTTTTACTTAAAAAGTACTAAAACGGTGCAATAAACAATATTTTGGCGTTTTCTGTAAAAACGAGAAGACTTAACATTTAAGATATAAATACCATTAGATAGGTAATTAAAGCGTGCATTTGCTGATAAATTAATAAATATAGCGTTCCATTTGAATAAATGAAGTTATAGCCATTTAAAGTTCTCATTAGTTTAATTCCAATTTTTTTACACCCGGTATAAGATGTCAAATTTATTATACTTGGAAAATAAAATATGATCTATTATTACATTCCAGTGTAAATTTGTTATGTATAACTTAATTACTTTTTAAGTATTTGAAACATGAAAATTAGGTTAAATTTTTACAAAATTCAAATTTTTTCAAAAACCTTAAGTTTTAAGTAATAAAAACCTTATTAAAACACACACTTATTTTGATCGAAGGATCAAAAAATGCAATAAAATACAGGGTGTTTCATTAAAAAAAACACAACTTTGATACTTTTAGGGTTTTTGGGACACCCTGTATATTATGAAAGTAATTTTAAAAAGTAGCCCTAATAGACCCCCATATATCCCCAAAGTGAAACTTTTTGAAAGTCACGTATTTTGGCCACAATATTCCGTGCCGTATGTGCCGTATAGCGTGAATAACCCTGTATATATATATATATATATATATATATATATATACATATATATACATTTAGTTTACACACGTCACATTGTTAAAATTATTGCACTGTTCAACAATAAATGTGAAACCCTCCCAAATGTGTTGTTTTATTTCAATTTGTTATGAAGTTTCATCATGTATAGCCTCGTCAATTCAATATGTTAAAATTATTATTCAAGATAAATTTATTTTAAAACTGTTAAATTTTTTATCACCTTTTATCATATTTAGCAATTTATTAAAAAATTTTGCACATGAATACATTGCTGATTTTTCATACAGGCTGCTACTATGGGCTACAATAGTTATATGATTCGAATTCCTTGTATGGTAGTTATGTGTATATTACCGTTTCTACAAAATGTATTATTATTTTTATGTACGTATAAAGCACACTTATAAATGTACAAACCTGTAATAGTGAGGATATTTTTGCTTTTAAAAATATCACGACAGGATTCTGATGGTTTTTTTTATTATATATTAATCTTAATAATCTTTCTTGGAAGACGAATACTTTTTTTAAGTTGATGGCATGGGAATTTCCCCATACAAGAATATTATATACCAAATATGGATAAGCTATTGAATAATATATGTTCAAAGGAGAATTCGTATCCAAGATTTTTTTAAGTTTTAATATGGCATAATATGCACTGCCTAACTTTGTACATACATAGTTAATATGCTGATTCCAAGACAGTGTTTCGTCAACAAAACATCTGAGAAATTTGGTGCAGTTATCTGTACTCATATTTCTATTTGATGGAGGCTTTCTATTATAAAAATGTATTTTGACAGTTTAGTCAGCATTTAATATCATTCTATTGGAGTTGCACCATTTTATAATTTCTCTGTTTGTTGATCTTAGAAGCTAATTTATTTAGTTTTAATTCAATGTAAAATGTTTTATATATAAATTTTTTTAGCTATTTTATATTAATTTTATGTGACCTAGTTTTAAGTATTTTATTATGTTTTAATCCTCTTAATGTGATTTTTAGTTTTTAATTCTAGGATTTTACATTCTTAAAATATGACGTTATCATTAAGGGGAAAATTTTAATTTTAATGTGTACTCTGTCTACTATTCCATATTTTACATGTACATACATATTTTTTTAAATATCATGTATATCCCAATTTTGTTGACAAATGTAAGGCTTACGCAAATAGCATGAATAAAGTAACATTAAAATGGTAATTCATCCTCAGTGAATGCATTAATACTTATTGTCGTGTCGTCAGCAGAATTGATTACACATCCATGAGATATATGACTACTTAGATCATTTAAGAACAACAAAAAGATTAAATGACCTAAAGTGGAACCAATTGCATTTCGTACATATTACGTTTTTGATTTTGATTTCTGCACGTGCACATATAGTTGCCTGTCCGATAGGATCGACACAATTAGTTGTAATACCATCCCTCGAATTCATACTGCATACAGTTTATGTTGCACAAGTCTACACTTGTATCGAACGCACGAGAAAAATCGTAAAACAAACCAGCCACATACTTTCCTGCCTGTCGATTTCTGTGTTCGAAATCTATGTTGATTTTCTCGTAAAATTTCGTGTTTGTTAATAAAATTCTAAAGTCGGTTTACAATTGCATTTTCAAATATTTTTGAAAACGTATTGAGTATTGCCACTGGTCGATAATTGTCCATTTCTTTATCTGAGCCCTTTTTATATATTGGAACCACTTTAGAAAGTTTTAACATTTCCGGAAATGTTCCGGTTTTAATTGCCAGGTTTATTAAATAACATAATGGGTGGCATATTTCATATGCTACGGCTTTAAACACTTTCGCTGGTATTTGGTCGGAACCGGCATTGTTTTTATTTTTTGGTGAATTTATTCGACGGAGCACTTCTTGAGGTGTTACAGGTTGTAAAAATATCGAATGCGAGTTCAAAGGCATTGTTGTGCTTACTTGCGACATATTTTTGCCAAAATGATTTGTAAGTTTAATATTTGTTACTAATGAAAAATATTCTCCAAACATTTCAGCGACTTCGTTCGGATTTTTGACTGTATGTCCATGAATATTCTTTATATTGATAGGATTTTGAGTGTCTTTAGTTTTGCCTATTTCTTCGTTGACTATATTCCATATTTTTTTGCTTATTTTGTGCACTTCCAACAATATTACTGAAGTTATCCATAATCTATTTATCGTTTTTAATTTTATCTCTCTTAGTGGACATGAACAGTTAAAATTGAATATGAATTCCTCGTGGAATCGATTAAATGCTGTGTCTATATCGTCTGCATGTTCCAATTTACCTGTTGTAATCGGTGTATGAGTTCATCTAGGTTATTGCTTCTACGCTTGATTGGTTTTAGTATAAGTGTGTTGGTTTTACTATTTGTAGTTATATTTGCCTTTAAACTTTGCGCATGATGATCTGATAGACAAAAATTAACATTTAAGCATTTGAAATCGAAATTTGCCACCATATAGTCGATTTGCGTTTCTGACAATCCTATATCTTGCTTCCGTATTCTTGTAGGTTCTTTTGTTGCACAAAAAAAGGACTTAAATATGTCCAACAGCATATCTTTTTCGTTTGTATCTGAAATAAGATTAATGTTAAGATCACCGTATAGTATAATATATTTATAAATTGCCTCCATTTCTGTTAAAATATCCATTAATTTACTAAAAATATATATAGACTACCTGTTGGTGGTCGGTATATTGATAATATACCAATGTTTTATCTTGAATTATTAGTGAACACGAGCTATATTCTATTATTTATTCTACGCTGTACCTGTGAATTTTACTTTGAGAAATGCAATTTTCTACATTTTTTGCCAGAATCATAGTTCCTCCGTGTTATTTAGTCTTTCTAGTAAAGTGATCTATTCGTTTAAATCCATTTATGTTAATTTGTTCAATATTATCCAGTTTTCTCCAAGTTTCGGTTAGGCATATAATATTTGGGTCTACTTCTTGAAATATAACTTCTAGTTCGTCAATTTTGTTGAATATACTTCGTATGTTTTGATGCATTACTGTCATCTGTAAGTTGTTTTTACTATTTTGTGTTTCTCCTGCTGGACCGATATTTGGGTTTCTGAAAAAAATCGAAATCTACTAATATGGATTCCCGTTGGCCATATACTCGTATTATTTATCTCATCTTTATATTTTTCTGGACCTCCGACTTTAAAACATATATATTTTTCCGATGCCGACCGATGTTCTCGTTCTATGGTTTCAATATTTATGGGTATTTTTTCCAAGTATTTATCTAGAATCTCCTTTAGTTTCTCTTGGGTAAAGTCATGTTTGAATTTTCCGACATGATACCAAACTGTTTTCTCTGCTTTGTATACAAAATATCCTTATTGCTACCAGCAATAAGTTCATCTGAGTTTAAATTCTGATTGAATGTATTATATTTATATTTTCAGTGAATTCCTTTTATTTGTTTACATTATTTATATGATTTTTATTTTTATTAACTATAAAATCATCCGAGCACACGTTGGAATTTGATTGATTATATTTGTGGATGTTTTCGGTTGGTTTATTTACATTATTTATAGGTGAGTTGTTATTTTCATTGATATCATTTGGGGTGTCCTTTGTCGATAAACACTCGGTGTGTTTTTGGGAGTTAGAATTATTATTTTGATATTCAATTGAATTTGTTGCCATCTGGTTTTCGGAATATATAGGCATTTTTACACAGCTACTAGATGGCATTGGGTTAATCGTTAATTCTATTAGTTTATTTACAAGTTTCAACATAGAGATTTTATCTCTTAATTCGTCAATCATTTCATCTTTATGTGTCAGTAAACGTTTCAGATAGCTTACAGCGTTTATTTCTTCTTCATTCACTGATGTTGGTGCGGCTGCGTCCATTTTTGAGGTTATTCCACAACAATGTATTAATCCGTCTTGATCCACATACATTCCACATATTTTTATTAAGCAGTTTACGTGGTAGTTCTGGTTGCACACACTACAAGTAACATACTTTTTAACGCTAACTGAACACTGTTTACACATAACATTTTCATCCACAGACGATAGTTTCGGCGCCATCTTTTCAACTCCTATCTTGTAAATACGATTTCAAAAACATTTTAAATTTACCTCTGAACTCATATCTCTCTAACTTTTCTAAAATAAATTAATGAGACAATGTGTCGAAAGCTCTTGACAGATCGAAAAATTTCGAACAATGCACTTTCCTGAGTCTAATTAGAAATGAAATATACTGTAATAATTGGTGGCCTGCTGTCTCTAATGATATTTTTGATCTAAAACTATGTTGATGTTTTGTAACAATATTAAATTTTTCAATAAATGTCATCATTTTCTAAAATGTAAGCTTCTCAAATAATTTTAAGATGATGGAAAGTATAGAAACAGAGCTATAGTTTTGTAAGTTTTCTGGGTCGCCTGATTTTAGAATTGGCGATAACTTTAATATATCCAGATAAGTTTCGTTTTCCAAAGCCCAAGTAAATAAAATGGTGAATTGGCCATCGTAATACTTTCCCTATATTTTTCTCGAAAAAATACGCAAAATGCTATTCTTAATAATTTGCTCAATTTTAAATTCTTTACAATTACTTGTTAAATAAATTTCATTTAACTTCTATAGGTTATTAGCAATAGGCAAAAAATGTCAAAATGTTAACCCTGGAGGCTGCGAATTCGTTATACATTATTATTTTTTTTAAATAAAAACTTTTTTAACTTGTATAACACTGATTTTATTTTATTAAGTGACTCTAATTATAGTTTAAAATACTTTTTTGTCTACACTAGCATTAATAAAGAGCATGATTGCCACCGTTACTACGTCGTAATGCATACTTACACAGAATTGAAAAAAATCACTATGTTTACACATTTAAATAAAAATTAATAAATATTTTTGAAAAAATTATTACAAAAGTTCACAATTTAGTGAACTACTCGTACCTTCTATTAAACAACAATTATGTTAAAAATAAAAAATGCATTAGGAAACAATATCTCTAAAGTTAAGATGTCTATATCAAAAATGGGTTCTCTGTCAACAGCTGGCACAAACCAATTTCGATTTATTTTAGATTAGGGTAGCTTAAGATAATATATGACACTTTAATGGCAAATCCATCTTTAGAAGTGACTAATTAAAATGCAACAAAAGGAGAGTTACCTTCTTGGAAGAATATATTTTACGTGCCATCTGTCATATATCACAAGGCGTCTAGAATTTACCATTTTTCACATCATCTTTCATTATATAGAACACTGAAAAAAGTTAAAGTCCAATTTTTTTCAAAACATCTGTCATCTCTTATCTATTTATTGTCATTAATTATTTATTACTATTTGTACATATTATCATGTATAATTTGTCACCAATCACTTTTTTTCTGTTACTTATTCTGAGTCATCTTTATCATAAAAATACCATAGATAAAATAATTTTACAATAAGGATAAGAATGCCACGCGTAAAGTTGTAAAGGATGGCAATGTTAAGTACGTTGCTCATCGAACTATGGCATTAACTTATGCAAGTTTTTGTCTTCCAGATAAAGTTAAAGTCAGTTTTCCAGTTGATCCCTACCTCCAACCTTAATGCAATGTTTTAAAATGCGTCAGGTTCGACCATATTAATAGCCAACAAAAATGTTTGAAATGTAGACTTGTACAATAATCTAATACACTCATGCCTACATCTAAAGAATGTCCAATGTTATAAAAACCAAATTAAAATTAAAAAGGTCATTGCTGAAACCAATATTCCTATTGTGGAATTCTAAAAAATATGCGATAATCCCACGTTATTTAATAATATAGTGTTTATTAACGGATATTATAACGGGTGTCCAACAATTATTGCAGTCCCGGGTGGCGTTGGAATAAAAAACGTAGGTCGATTCTTACATGTTGCAAATAAATGAACTGACATTTTTAATGCACATTTAAGTTATGTTTGACAATTAAAATGTCAGTTCATTTATTTGGCACATGAAAGAATTGACCTACGCTTTTGATTCCAACGCCACCCGGGACTGCAATAATTGTTGGACACCCGTTAGTTTAACTAATAATACAGATTTTCCCGATAAAACTTCTAATAAGCGACATTTTATCACAGACTGGGAATAGCCTACAAGCTGTCCCCCAAAACAAATTACAAAAAATAAATAAAGAACTAAAAATTCAATTTTAGCAATAGCAATAAGCGCAAATTAAACCAAACACTACCGTTTAATAATAAGAAAACATCTGTGCTACTGAACCCATATCAGGATGACTTCATTCAATTTATGGATGATTTAGTGCACAGCATTTTAACATTAGTTGGAAGTATAATTGATAACTTCCACCATACACAAGTATATAATTTTTATAAAGCACTATAATCAAATCTATTTGAATATATCAACACCATCACTAATCCAAATGGCTCAAATGAACACACAGGAAACATTGAAAATTGTTCAATTGAATTGTAAATGTTAAATAAACATAGCTTCGAGGATTTTCTAATATTATCTGATTTAATAAATAGAAAAAACACGAAAATATTTTCGTGTTTTTTCTATTTATTAGTGAATTTTCTACAACGTAAAGGACTTATATATTTTATTATCTGATTTTGAAATAAGACACTTGTTTGGTTTCATATTGATATATTCAGTTTCCTGGCACGTGTTTCTTTTAATGGCGACCATTCTCAAAGGAATTACAAAGGAAGGTAATGTTACATTATTTATATTATAGTGTTCATTGCAGGAAAGTAATTCATTATGATTATTAAGGAGATTATCTCCGTTCCCGATTGCCTTCTTAATCCCTAGACCTTCAAGAAGATTTAATTTGCGGCCTTTTCCTGCGTAATGGATCGGTTTGATGTCCGCTAATGTATGTCCCGTTGAGATGCAGTGTTCGGATAATCCTGTTCCTTATTTTTTGGTTTTCTAGTGCCTTTTTGTACGGTGAACCTTATCCTCCCTGTATGTTCTACGTATTTTTCGTCACAATTTTCGCAATTTATATGGTAAATTCCGGATTTTCGATTTTTTTGATGACTAAATGTTTTTTTAAATTATCTTTATTGACTTGGTGTGTTTAGTTATTTCTTTTTCTATTTTCTCACTTCCAAGTGCAGAAAATATCTTAGACGTATCTGCACCAAAGTTGTATGTTTTTTGTTGATGTTTTATCCTTAAACATTGTTTCCTCGAAATCACTCATAAATATTTCCAAGAAGAGAGGTGAAACCGGTGAACCCATGGGCAGTCCTTCATTTTGTATGAAAAAGTTGTCGTTGAACCGGAAATAGTTTTGGTCGAGACAGGTATTTATAAGTCTGGTGATTTCTTTTGTGTTGTATATCTTTTGACTCCGAAACATGATTTAGCGCAAAAAAGCTCTGGATAAGGAAGGAAACCAAAATTGAGTTGTTGTTAACTGTTTTTTTGTTTTTGGTTTTGTTCACGAAGTCGATGGGGTCCTTAAATCCGTATTTGGATGTGCAAGGGATTATTTCTGGTAGGGTTTTATTTATAAGGGAACATATTTTTACGAGGGGGAATTTTTTAAATAAAGATTCAGATTGATTGATGTTGCAATGTTATCTGAAACGTCGTTAAAACGGTAATTTCAATTTAAAATAAAACATAATTTTATTCGTAAAGTAAGATTAAATGGCAAAGAGCGGAATCATGATATTGATACATTACTCCTTGAAGTTTAACAATCCAGTTATTGATATTTTCGGAGTTAATATAAATTATAACAATAAATAATTTCATTATTATATATGAACCTCCAACGATAAAAAAAATCCTAATGACTGGAAATATTTAATTGAGCCGATAAAAGATAATTGTATCATAGGCGGCGATTTCAACGCCTTTATGGGGTTTAACTTCAGCAAACGTTTCTCAATTATAATTTTGTATGAATTTTTTATTTTTAGTATCACATATATTATAATTTTATTTTTAGTATCACATATATTATGTTGACTACAGTGTGACAAGAATGGTGAATACGCCGGGTCGGAGTAATTGCACTCTATATGCACGCTCCGTTTAATGCGCCCTACAGGAAATATTAAATATCCCAGAAATAAATGACCCTCGAAAGGAGATCATACGTTTTAATGGCCTTAAATAGGATTAATCTGCCTTCGGGCGTTTAATCTGCAAAATGAGCACGCTTTAGCTAAAATGTAATGTTTATATTATAGCGCTCTTCCAACAAATGATATAATAATAATAAACGAGTCGAACAAACGAGGCAAAAAGTTACTTGATGTCTAATATAATTACACTTTCAGTGAACGCAATAAAAATAATTGTTGATTAACGCGAGATAGAATCGTGGTCAGAGTAATTTAGGTAGGAAATCCCTACCCACGACCCGTGACCCAATGTGAACACAAAGTATGCGCACGGGCCAGAGATGCAATCTGGAAACTAAACCGTATGATTTGTAACTGAAACAGGGGAAGGAAAGAGAAAGAGAGAGAGCAAAGTTCGGGAATTACTGTCCGGGAAGTTTCTGGATAACCGGACGATATTTTATCCTCCTTCTGCCGTCAAGGGATGCGCACATAATCAGAGACCACCCTTTCCGCCCCCACACCGAAAAACGTCATATGCAGAAGGGAAAATGTTTTTCCCTTGTAGAAAACAGATGCGCGCGACATATGCCGGCGATTCCTGCGATTTTCCTGCACGGCGCGCGTGTATACGTGATCGGAAAAGGAATATTTCTTCGAGTAACGCGATAATCCGGGGATAACCTGTTTACGGTGCGGGGATGGGGTGGTTTGAGTGGAGGGCGCGCGCCGGGGTTTATTCACTTTACCGCCCCGCATTAACGGCCCCGGGGCCGAAAAGGAGGCACGTACCGATAAATCCCTTGAAAGGGTGTATTTTCCAGGGAAATAGGACCAATAAACACATGTCTGTTCCCTACAATACACACAGTGTTTGAGTATGTTACGTGGTGTTACATACTACTATACAATGAATAGAAAAACTTTTATCTTAATTAAAAAAATATATAATTAAATTCCGGCACATACAAAATTAATAGTAATTTATTAAAGTTAATAATTAAATAGTCACTATTTATTTATTAATCTAGATTAATTAATATGATGAGGTTAAACTTGATAACTTTATAGTAATGATAAATTATTCAATGCAGCAGCATAAATTGTGGAGGCGCCGGGAACCGATTTGTAAAAAGAAACAGATAATAATAACTTATTAAAACTCCTTATAAAAGAAGTAAAAGGACAGTGGACAAAAGTCTTTCGGTATTAATAAACAGTTATTTATTCGCAAACAAATTTATTTTTCTTAATAATTAATATTGCAAATAAAATTCCTTAAAACATGTACGGAGCAAGTCGTCTAAAAGTAAATTAAACTTACTAATAATAATATAAGATACACCAGCTATTAAAATTACACTACAAACTATTAATCATCAATATGTACTTTTTTGTATTGAATTTTCCTAATATTAAACAGTGCGTCATTATAATAATTACAATTAGTACCATAATCACGATTAAACGTTAACATCCGCATTATTAAGCATCGGTTGAAATCGTAAATTTATCGAAAATTGATTCCTCGCCGTGAATTCCGCATTACCATATAAAGTAGTACACTGGGGTTTGTGTGTATATATAACGGGAAAGCTAATTATGGATGCTGCAGGCCTGTAATGAGGAACATTTAATTGAAAACACTATCGGCCTCCCAATTTAATTAATGGTCCTCTTCTAATTTATAATCCGATACACATATACACAAAGACACGCCTCCTTTTCATGGTTTATTGCCGAACATTTTATCGTTGTACGCGCACCCTCGTTGTGGTGGTGGTTTATTGCGGATAAACGATCGTGTGCGGTATACCGAAACGTTATTACCTGTAAATTTGTTTATTCAATTTAGGAAAAAAATGGAATTGTATTTTATCTAAATGGAAACTTCGACCAAATTCATATTTACTATTAATTTTAATTACTACTAATGAAATAGTTTTGTATTAATTCTATTAAAACACCAAGTATGATTACAAGAGAGAGCAAATAACATCTTTATTCGAACAATTATATACAATTTAAAGAAACATACCAGTAATAAACACTATAGTTAGTCTGTGCGTATTGGCTATCGACCGTCGGTCTTTCTGCCCTATCTTAACTCTAAATTATGTGTAAAGAAAATAAATAATGTAGCTTAACTAATGAATTGATGAATGGTGATTGACGGCAATTCCACCTTTGCAGTGGAAAGGATTGTAAATAGTGGACTGTATGCGAGTACGTTTTACGGTAGCGGTGCAGCTCGTCTCTGGACTTACCCTGGTGTTCTAGGCTTCCTGGAAAGTCCGTCACGCGTACTTCCTTCTTCTTTAAACTTAACTTATAGCGATTGACGATAATACTATTTGTGATAATGCGACACAAGACGTTCACGAAGTGATCTCGACCACCATCTCTTTCCTCTTCTCGATCTCGCCGATCGCGAGTTTTTGCGAAGTCGCGCATGGGCATAGCCCTTAACTGAGCTGCACCAGCGCAATAAAAAATATACAAAACGCGGCAAATAAACGACCAAATTCATTGATCCTTAAATACGCCCCATCAAAATTCCCCAAAATAAGTGAATTTTCCTTATTTTCAAACAAATACAAATAAACACGACACGTCACGATACGACACAACAAAACATGAGGCAAGATTAATCTTGCTTAATGTGTAGTAGTGGGCATAATTTAACAATTGGTCGCTGGAGCACACCTCCATTGGTACGCACATTAGCCACGCGCGAGGTACCATCAGGACCGCGAAGTAAGAAAATTATTCTACCCACATGCCAATGTAAGGGTGGGGCTGAACCATGTATAGTGATAACTAAATCGCCCTCTTGCAAAGAAGGAATAATTTTGTTCCACTTAGAACGTCCCTGCAACGAATGCAGGTTCTCCATATGCGACCGCTTCCAAAAATCTTGGTGACATCTTTGCAACAATTGCCAACGTGATACGCGATATAACTGTAAGGTCGATAAGTTTTCATCGGGGGGAGCGGCCAAGGGCTCCAACGTTAGTCATTTGGATCTGTGCTCATGGCATTCAAAGGCCTAGAGTTTAAGACAGATTCAATTTGGGTGAGAACAGTGCCGAATTCTTCGTTGGTAAAAATTTGCTCTCCAACGACGCAAACAAGAAGTGACTTTACATATTTAACCGCAGCCTCCCACAGACCTCCAAAATGAGGACTCGAAAAGGGGTTAAATTTTCACTTAATTCCCAACACCCCAGACGCTTCTTCCGTTAACGTTTTGAGCTTATTGTTAGCGCCAACGACCACAACGTGCAATAAATCGCCGCAGCGCTGTATTGAGATGGTAAATGGACCAGCGGAATCTATCCCTGTATGAAAGGAATGGTTTCAACTGGGATACCCTCGCCGCAAGTAGGTCTGCCATGAGAGGGTTTATCGAAACAGCTTTTACTCTAAAGCAACGATAACAATGAGCAATATGCCCTTTTACGGCGCGACGACACGATAAAATCCAAAAATTCTGTTGAATGAGATATTGGACCATTTGTGGACCAGGATGCAAATTTTCTTTATGAACTTGATTAATTATTAATTCAGTGAGTCGACAAAGACGAGGCAACAATATTGGATGTTTTTGATCGTAAGGAATGTCAGCATTTCTAAGACGACCGCCCACCCTGACGACTCCATTATCGTCAAGGAAGGGAGCTAACTTGCGAAAAGGTTTATAACAATCTTTGCCCTGTTGCATGTTAGAAATATCTTTAGTAAAGTACTTTCTTTGCACATATTTCACCAGGATATACATTGCTTGATACAAGTCTTCTCTGGATAATGGGCCAAAAGTATCGAATTTACTCTTTGCCTTGCGAATTAATCTCAAACAATAAGACAAGATGAAAATCTTAGCATAAGTGTCTCTAAAAAGTGTGGAGATGTTCCTACCACCAAGGTTTTTTCTCTCTTTCTCTTGAACCTCGGGAGAGGTATCAAGAGGGCTTCAGTCCACCATAATGCGTGATTAGTGAGTTATCTAGGAAGTAAACCCCGAGAAGCACAATCAGCTGGCCTGACCGAGTTACGTTTGGTGCCTTGTTTTGGATGTGAGTCACTCTATTACTCACAAACGTTTTCCAGCGATGAGGTGATGAATTTAGCCAGCATAAGGATATAGTAGAATCAGACCAAGCAAATGTCTGATTAAATTGAGCGTATCATTGAGTTCTGCCAACAGAACCGCAGCACAGAGTTCGAGACGAGGTATGGAAATCCGCTTCAAGTGTGCGACCTTGGATTTTCCAGATACAAATGATACGAATAAATAGTTTTATTAGATACGATACGAAATAAACAATAGCTCCAGAGGCATCACAAAACCCGTGAAGTTGACACAAGGTTACGTTGTTGTTCCACAACCGACGATCGATACGAAGAGATTTAAGATACGGGAATTCTGATTTGAATTACGACCCATCCCAATCCAAGAGGATCGAAGATACGAGAAACTTCAGACAAAATAATGCGTTTTGTACAATCACGAACCAGAGGTTTTACTCTGAAAATAAAAAAATCAATATCGAGCTGCCAATGTAATCCTATGACCTTGACAGAATGATTTTCTGAGTTGTCTAAACAAAGCGACGATGATAAAGCTTCACTAATGTCCAAAAGAAAGTCAGGCAAATTACTCGACAATTTTCGAAGTTGAAACCCTCCAGATTTGAACAGCGAAATTAGCTGACTTTTCACAATTTCCGCTTCCTTTATCGAGGCACAACCTATAACGATTTCATCGACATAGATGTCAGTGGAGGCGTTCTGAGATGCGATAGGAAATTTATCTTTTTCAAGTTTCGCAAGTTCTAAGATGGTGCGCTGCGCTAAGTACGGTGCTGACGATAGACCATAAGTTACGATGTTAAGTTGATATATTTCGATGTTTTCCTGCGGGGAAAACCGCCACACTATTAAGTGATATTTTCGATGTTCGGGATGAACTAGGATTTGCCGATACATTTGTTTTATGCAGTAACAACTGCATGAAGTCGAAACCTTAACAAGCTTAGCAAAAACACAAAAATATTTTCGTAAAATCTACAACAAATGTGTCTTATTAAGACTGCAAGAACAAATCACTTTTGAAACAACTACTTCTCTAGCTAATACTTCGAAAGACATTGAATTACAAAAGTAATTTGCGTGTTACAAAATAGCAAGGCTATCAAAGCAACTCTAGTTTGAACGTATTTGTGTCTGTAAAATGAACTACAACGTAAATGACTTATATATTTTTATTCTTAACACGATTGAAAATATGTCATTCTGCAGTTTTGGACCAACGAAGAGAGTATCATTAAGACTAATACCCTTATCGACCTTATCCAATGCATCAAAAACTACACGAAGTTTAGTTGTGATGCTGTCAGAATTGATAACACAATGATGAGGGATGAAGTACGAATCAGGACAACCAACCAATTAATTTAGTTTTTCTATGTGATTACAGTTCAACTAATCTCTCATGAAATCACTATATGAATAACGAAGGGTATGATTGCGATTAAGACGAAGTTCGAGCGAAAGAAAACGATTGGTAGCGACAACTTTTTATGAAGGGAATGTAGGATTATATACACGAAATGGAAACGATACCGAAAAGCGACCTTGACTATCAAGAGTGTAAGTTTTGGCGAAGATATTTTCAGCTAAATCATCCTCTGGCGACGATATTCCTTTTTGAGGAAAATTTTCGATTTCCCAGAATTGAGACAAGCTTTTTTCTATTGTATCAAGAGACGAGTTAAGACAAAATGAATGAATTAGTTGAGATTGTGGAATATTAACTTTCCTCATAATCACCCAACCAAATATGGCGTTAAGTGTAATTGGCGATGAGTCATTCGAGCTCTTAAGTGAACCATCTAAGAGAACTAACAGAAAAACTTCGGCCCCCAACAAGATATCGATAGGACGGGGTGTTCCGAAGGTAGGATCGGCTAACTTTAAATTGACAATTTCCCTCAGCAAACTTTACAGAGGGCATTGTACCAAAATATGTTCTCCAAAACTAATGCCTCGGTATGCATCTGAGGTTCTGTCAATCTCTTAGGTTGGATAACACAAGCTGTTTTACCAGATGGCGTGATGCCATCGACGGTGTGTAAGTTAAACCTAATTTTCAATACCTTCTTCAGTTATGAAGTTGGCTTGGCTGCCTGAATCCAATAAAACCCTTAACAATTGAGAATACCCACTAAGGCAGTAGATAACAATATGGTTGCATTGTTGACAAGAGTAATAGTCAATGTATTCACAGATAAGGAAGTATTGGGTTCAGGTTGAAGCCATGTGTTAATATTTAAATTGTTTTCTCACTTGGATACGTTGCTTAGTTGTCATCTGCTCCATGACGAAAATAAACATCAAATTACAATGCTCATCACACAAAAACTATCAAGCTGCTAATGGAAAGGATAGCAATTAACAAACATGAAACAAGCACGACTGCCAAATGTCATATGATAAAATGTCGTCAAATTCAAATACGTCCTTACTTCCTGAACACCCTGTAGATTGTTACATTATTTAATTGTCATTTTAAAATATTTTTCTCTAGTTTTTGCACTTATTAAAAATATGCTATTCCACTTTGACAAAGGTTGGAAGGCGGAGGAGTCATTTCCCGATCTCAATGCTACTCGGCGAGGGGACAATCAGCAAAAGCCAAGTTAAAAGGTGGTTCAAGAGAATCAAACGAGCAGTAGGAATATTATGGACGAAGACGGAAGAAGACAGCCATCGAATTTTGACTACCAGGCTATTCTAGGAAAGAGGACGAAAGCTTTACATGCCAAATCACGACTTCAATTTTAACCAATGCACGATCGTTCGTCATCTTAAATTTATGAAAATAAATTCTTTAAGAATTTTCCGACAATAGAAAACACGATTATCTCCGCATTTTTACCGATTTTTTACAACAAATGCTTCGTTTTCTGAAGTACGTCCTCACGGATTTAGAATAATCGCTCCTCTTCAAAAGGACGAAAAGAACGAAGGTTTAAGTGACATTTATTATTGGTGGAATGGAGACTATGAGGGTCGACAGTGGCGGATTCACGACAAAAATGGCAATAGGCATTAACAGTGATGTAGGCCAGATAGATGGCTCAGATTGACAGCCTTTACAATGCACTGATGGTCAACGTGGTTTTTATTATATCGAGTTCACAGATTATGAAGTTTTTTGGTTTCAACCATTAACCGAATCGAAGGTTAAAAAAAAGAAGTCTATGCCAGTTCCCACTGGAAATAAAACATCTGAAGACGCCAGTTCGTTGCATCGCTGTGTAAATTTGTTATTGCAAATTATTATATAACTAAATATTTATTATGATATTTTACTATTCTGTATTTTTTACGTAATTAATCATGATTTTTTTTTATTCAACGAACATTTTTAGGCAATTGCAACTGTTTATAATTTTTTGTATTATATTTATTTGTTTAATAAGATTGTGAATTATTCTGCGACTTAAAAAAAGTGTGCTTATTTTCACCACAATGGGTTTGCAAATTTAACGAAGCGAATCACCTGCTGTCTGAAAACCACACAATTAACCAAGAATTACAGATCCATTAAAGAGAGAAGAAGCAATAAAGCCAATAGTGTTATGTATACATAGTTCTAAGAATTCTAATTTCACCTAAAGAAGCAATAAATTTGCGAAACAATTGTAAAAATAAATACTCTTTTTTGAAAACCTTACTTTTATTTTTGCAGAGGAAATATTCATATTAAATCTGTAATATTTTATGTAAAAATTGTTATATCAATATGATTATAAATACAACCACTTGAATTCATTGCGTTTTTTCTTTATTTTAACGCAACTACCTTAAAATCCATTAGCTCATAAGTTTTGGAAGCATAATCCGAAATTTTACTAAAAAATAATAA
The DNA here is from genome assembly GCA_963969525.1 of Ontholestes murinus. Lineage (NCBI taxonomy): Eukaryota > Metazoa > Arthropoda > Insecta > Coleoptera > Staphylinidae > Ontholestes > Ontholestes murinus. Next base: position 68,230,473 of record OZ018387.1, on the reverse strand, counting down.
TATGGGTTCCCTTCAACCTTAATATCTAGCTGACGTCCTATCACGCTAATCCCCGTTATAGGAAAATTATATGAATAACTTCTTAAATAAATAGTGACCTGTATCTCTGTCCGTATCTCACATTACTAATTCGGCTATCTTCCAAAATAAAGTGTCATACCTTAAACACCCAAAGAACATACCTTGGAGGAAAATCATCAGCTATTTATTACATTGCTTAATATATAAAAAGTCTTCGACTATGACTGGCAGCAAGGTTTGTTCTACAAAACTATTAGCTTAAAATTCCTACTCCTATATTATTTTCATCATTAAACAATTAATTAGAAACAGATGTCTAACAGCCAAAATGAATAACTCTTTCTATACTTCTTTTACCCTTAAAGAAGGTATCTCAAGAATCCCTTCTATATTTATTACTCCACAAAATATTCTACTATATAGTATATAATCCTGGTCCTCTTTACTCATCCCTTTATCTCTACAATTTGTCCTCATTTACCATGCACCAACCATACCTTAAGCCCCAGAACTTCTTTAACACCTTATTGCATCATCTCGAAGATACGTGTTTTGAACGACAATTGAATTGACAACAAAGTTAGTTTATATTTGATTATTGAAAAGTTGATGATGATTTTATTAAAAATTAAATTTATATAAATTATTGTTTCAAGAACAAGAAGTTAATAATAATCAAGAGCGGGCTTTTCATCTGTGGTGATATCGTTCACTGATGAGCGGTGGTACAACGAAACACGTGTCTGCGGATAGTTATAACAATTCCATGACGTGCGAGGAGTAGTTGTTTTAACTGTTAGTTGGTTTTTGTAGTTTTTGCATTTTAATAATGTAAAAACTACGGTGCAGAAAGATTAAAAGAATTAGTTGTAATTATTATTTTAATAATAATTTGTTAACGAAAGATTTAATGAAAGTTACTCATTTTGTTCTACCCTTAACTGTCATTTTAAATATTTTGTAAAACCTTTTGTACATATAGAGAAAAATCGAGAAAACTAAAAAACGGTTAATAGTAAATATCTTCTTTTCGATGTACGAAAAAATAACTACAGAGACACAAATTATTATTGAAAATTTTTAATAAGAAAAAAAAACGTTCTGTTTTAATAATAACATCATGTAGTAAAGGTCCCAATCACTCTTATAACTAAAAATATTAAATTTCTTCAAGTAAGTTTAATATTTCAGTCCTATTCTTTAACAATTTTTTAAGATCCAGTTTCAATTCACAAAAACACACTTATATAAAAACATTTTCAGAAATGATCTCAAGGGACTTCAAAACACCTATTGAATTTTAAAGTAAATCGAGATGCCCATTGAAAGTAGAGACTGTTACTTTATAAAATTGAATACAGATTCACATCAATAACGATACTAATTTAATTAATACCAATTTTACTGAGAGATATTAATGTTTGTAAAAAGACACATAGAATTTGTCGTTAAAAAGAAGCAAATTGGATTAACTCGATAATAAGAACGTTTGAGCGAGTCCGTGCCGCGCTGAAATTAATCTTTTTGCGACATGAAGACCGGAATGTAATTGCGCTAATGGCCTTCTTTGTGGTGGCAAAATGAAATTTTCGAGAGATGAAAGCGGCCCACGGGTTTTTGCCGTTTTTTTCCCTCTTCTCACTCCATACCATCCCCTCTCGTTCAGACCGAGAGATGCGTTTCATTAGAGACAAATGGGACTGATTAGAGGGACACGTTTTCCACCCCTACATACCGCGTTACCCCCGTTCCTGTTTCATACACCAAAGCGGACATAAAAGTCCTGGATATCAGCGCGCACACACACGGACACATTTATATATTGCGTGTATATAAATGTGTAGGTCCCGAAGGAATAAGATGTCGGCACGAGTATGACATTTATTAGTCGGGGCCGGCAAATCCCAGTACGTTGAGGACATAAGCCAGACTGTCGTCGGTTCCTGTGGGAACCGCTCGAGAGCCGGCCGACCCTTTTGCCTTCGGGATATTAAAACACCGCGTTGAATTTTCTCCTCTCGGATTACGCCGAAGAAAAATTGGGACAGCGGCGGAAGTTTTAGCAAGCGTAATGTTCATTTGTTGCTTGCTTAAATACGAATTTTATTGACTTGAACTCTTAAATTCTTAACAGTATTATTATTTAAGTTGAATATGTCTACTTTCGAAGATCGTGAAAATTTATTTATTTATTTTATTTAAAATAACGACACTACACCTTTTTACAAAATAAGTAATTAATACTTACTTTGTCATAGTGACATTTAGTTAATATCAATATCTTAATAATTTAATTAAATACGATATGTATCGACTTCGGCAACTATTTATAAATAGAACTAATACAGAATGAATGACACATTTAAATTATAGACTAAATATGTATATCAGTCAGATAGTGCTTTAGCTGGTAGGGGTTTATATTAAAAATATCGAGTCGGTTATATATATATATATATATATATATATATATATATATATATATATATATATATAGAATATATATAGAATAATATTTGTTTCCTAGGGACAATATACGTGACATCGAGTTATGAAAACCATAAAACATTATGTGTCTCAAGGTAAAATAGCTGATGCATGTCCTAATAATGAGGGAGAATTCAAGGACCCATTTAAAATTCTATGAAGAATGCATAAATCAGCTATTTTCCGACGATATGATATTAAGATCTTGCATAATTTTATCATATTTTCCTGTTTCATGTTGCACACTTTGTTTAAATTCGATACATCGAAGACATTTTTTTTTTAATACTAATTCAATTGAATTCAAGATGAAAACGCACTAATAAACAACACAGTGTTTTCAAGCATTCAATGTCAAAATCCTTGCCGCTACGCCATATAAAACCCCAAATTTGTAATGCTTTATTAGTAACTGTTATAATATGAGAGATGTGACAGTCTGGAATCGAAAGTGATCCCAAGATCTTTGATTGTGTCAACACGAACAATTGAACAATCACCAATCCTGTAGTCAAATTAAATTTTAGATCGGCATATACTTGTGGATATAGCATAAAATTTTTGAACATTCTAGTATACATTGTTCTTCAAATACCAATCATTGAGACGGTTTACATCTTCTTGAATCAACTTGCAATCACTAACATTATTGACAATTTAAAATAATTTCAAGTCATCATTCAAGGCTTACGATAAGAAGTTACAATATTACAATCTATTAGAATTAGATTATGCGTTAGTAACGACTACTTTAAGTTTTAAGTAAAATTCTAGCTAAGTAGCTAAGAATTGCTATGAGGGATATTGAGTGTGCTTAAAAATGGGTGCGAGTAGAAGAACATAAGAAGTGGACTTTTTTGAGATAGGCATGAGCCATTCAGTCACGACAGTGAAGTGGACTTTTTTTTTTCGAGTTGAAAACTTTACATTAGGAAATATTACGTCAGGACATTGAATAAAATGCAATTCAAAATTAATATGATGCAAATAGTAACGTATTCTTGTTTGCTTTTATTCCACTTAGAACTAATAAAAAGGCAACTTTCTTTGTAATGACACATTTGTTTTACATTTTCAAAAAATGCTGCTTTTTAAATTTGCGGTTCCACGTTTAGTTTTTCCTTAGATTGTCATTTTAGGTTTCCACTAAAAAGATATAATTTAAAATGCAAGACTAAGAAAGTTAAAAAAAACATACTAATTAATGACAAAAAACCCAAAGGGAAAGAAGCAGTACAAGTTCATTAACATCTTTAACTACAAGTGTTTAGAATTTAAAGAATGTATGAAGATTAAATCAGAATGGAATGGAAAAAGATAAATTAAGAACATTTTCTGAATATACGTACAAAATCAAAAATCAACTATTTGTTGATTAATGCTGATTAATCTGAATATCATTTGGAGATTTGCAAATTCTATGTACACGTAAGTTATAATTTTTTAAGTAATTTTTACCCAATTTTAAACATCTGTGTTAATTATAAGACACTATTTAAAATTACACACAATTATTTCTACATCCCTTGATGGACCACTATGAGAATTAGAATTTGCATTATGTAATTACCACTTTATCATTTCCCAATTAAATGTTAAGTAAGATATTTCTAATTCCCGCTTGAATTTTATTTTGATTTTAAGACAAATCTGGAAAACTTGCAACACATTATTTCTAGTTTATTTTTTTATTTTTTCAACTTAGTTGTAGATTGTAAGATAAAATGCGATTTAAGTAGTTTAAAATCCTTTAATAAACCATCACAAAATTTAGAGTTTGTGTGTAACAAAGTTTTTTGTGAGTTTCATTGGGTATGAAGATATTACGTTGATTTGTGGGGCAAAATAACGAGCGATTTTAAAAATCCCGCCAACTACGCCATATCGCTGGGTAGTAAGGATGCTATTGGCAATGTTTTCTGACTATTAGCATTTATTAATAATGGAGCATTGGACCACACAGCTGTACGCATACGCTGTGAATGAGTTTTATCAAATTGGTAATTGTTACCTGCGAGCGCATCGTGCCGTAAATCCTGAACAAATTCATCAGAAAGCCCCTCAGCTCACAAAAGTTACTGTGTGGTGCGCTATGTCTTCATCGGGGATTATAGGGCCCTATTTTTTAAGAATCTTATGACAATGCTGTGACAGCAACCTCACAAAAATACGCCAACATGCTGGAAAACTTTTTTATTGTAGATGCCATATGTATTACAGAGTTAGCGAGAAAACAGTTTTTCAACAGGACGGAGCAACTTCCCATACAGCGAAAGTAAGCATGAATATTATCAATTGGTTATTATCATGTGATTTCTCGAAATGGTCTTCTCATTCAAAGGACTTCACAACGTGTGACTTTTTCTTTTGGGGTTACTTGAAGAGAAAAATGTTTCAAGATAATCCACTGGCACAGTTCAAAAGTGGATAGAACGGATCGGACAAGACGTGGACTAATTTAACCAAGCAATATTGGAAGCATCTGTACGCCTAAATGAACATCGACTTATCGGAGTTATTTTCAAAAAATATAAAAAAATAATCCTTCTTTTGATCTACATAAAAATTTATTTGAAAAAATCAAAAATCTAATTACAGACTTTTAAAAAGCTCCTTTTTTGACCCACCCTTTACTTCTTTATTTCCACAGTTTGTCGTTACTATTTATTCATAAACAAATAACATAGAACGGTGACCGTAACTCTATATTAAGGCCGAGATATTTCAACGGGTTTCAAAAAGTCGAGAATGTTCCAAGACTTTTTGAATTCCACGTGACTTATCGAGAATACACAAGTAATTAATACGTCTCATGCGTCTCGCCAGCCCCCTCCTTAGTGATATGTCATCCATGTCGATATTAGCACTTGGACTCCTTCTTAAAATACGACGCTCTAAAAATGCTAAATCTTACTGGGATTGTAATTTCGTATTTCTGGTAATTATTCTCCAGTGTAACTGGTCCTATTTACTGGGTTTGGAATAACTAACTTCTTCATTCTTTTCTGTAGAATTGATTCTTACAATCTTTTAACGAGTGCCATACAAATTTTAGTGAGAATACTTTTTGTTTCTAGATAATATACGATCATTCGCTGAATAATTCTCCTATCCTCTCAATTTATTCACACAATATAACAAAGAAATCAAAAAGCCAAAAGGCACTCGTGTAGGAAGTTCTGCGAGAAGATTAACGACACTCTGGCATGTTGAAGAATCCACAAAGTCCTGGCTAAGGACGGCAGTACTGCTAAAGAGGTTTCCTTAAAAAAACGGGAGGAACCTACATAGAAACAATAGAGGAAAGTCTCAAGGAACTATTAAAAGTCCATATTCCAGCCTCTACAATTCTGACAGAACATAACAAGCCAGGAAACCCCATTCAAGGACCTAAAAGGCCTGACCGAAAGGACTGGAAATTAGCCACGTAGGTTACAAGACCCATTCAAATTAAATGGCCCATTGGCAGGTTCCAACCGTATAAGTCCGCGGGACCGGATGGGATTTATCCCATTCTGTTACAAATAAGCATAGAGGAACTGGTGCCGCACCTGTTAAAAATCTTCAAAGCTGGCATTAGAATATATACCAAATTCATAACAAAGCGTAAGGGTAATCTAACTGCCCAGCATAGGCAGAATAGATGATCTAATGCCAAAGTCATACATGCATATCAGCATATCTTCATTCTTACTAAAAACAATGGAGAGATTGATAGAAAGGCACGTAAGGAACGAGATACTGGGGAAAGATCCCCTCAACAACAGATAATATGCATACCAGCCGGGAAAGTAAACGAACTCGGCGTTGGACGACCTAAACAGGCTCATGACAAAGTCAATGGAAGACAAAGATATAGACACGTCGACATGTCCACGCCCAACCTCTCTCGTAGAAGCACAAGCAAGGAAAGAAGTCCCGCCAAGCGTTTGCCAATGAATCAGGGCCAGCCTAGAGTAAAGGACAATCATATCCACTTTGGGAGGACATACCATTACCATACCACTGCTAGGGGCAATACTACTAGATGACCTTCTAGAAAAACTGTCCAAAGAGGATATCTACTGCCTAGGGTACGCGGATGATCTAGAAATTGTCATCAGGGGCGGGAGTTGTCTCGGAGCGAGCCCAAAGGCCCTAAACATAGTAGAAAATTTGTGCAAACAGGTGCGACTGCCAATCAATCCCCAAAAAACACAAATTGTCATCTTCACAAAAAGTACTGCAAGGCCTAAAGCCACTGACGCTCGGGGGTACAGAAATTGCCTTCGTAGGGGAGGGCAAGTACCTGAGAGTAACCTTCGACCTCAAAATGACACGGAGGCCACACATCACAAAAGCTACCAAAAAGCATCAATAGCATTGGGTAGGTGTCGTAGAATATGCGGGAAGAAAATGGGGACTAAACGCTAAAATGACTATATAGCTTTACACTAGGGTGATAAGACCCATGGTAGCATATGGAGCATTGGTGTAGTGGACTAGGACAAAGAGGACAAAGCAAAATATGTTGAATATACCACCATTACACATCTTTATACAGGAGAGGCCAGATCCGTATCATAGAGACTGATGCAAGGACAGATGCCCATAATCCGATCACACGGAAAAACACACCAACCGCTAGAAGACGAGGTGAAGGCTAACGCGATTACAGCGATGCCAAGTGATGCCTGGTGAACAAAAACAATTTCGAGAGGAAATACAAGGTACTGATCCCGCAAAGAAAAGACGGGGCCGAAGGCCAACCCACCAAAACAGAATCAAATTTGTTCACGGACGTCTCAAAGACCGGGTGTTAGGGTATCTCTCTAATTATGTATTTCATGTACAAATTGTGCCCATTTCTTGTTGTTTCTTGCTATTTTCTTTCCCTCGTTCCATGTCAGTCCTCTTTCTTTTAATATCTCCATTATTACGTCGTTCCATTTTTTTCTTGGTCTGGCTCTCTTTCTGTTTTCTGTTCATTTTGCCTCCCATTCATTTCTTGTCTGTCCATTTTCTTCCATCCTTACTAAGTGTCCAAACCATTTTAGTGGTTTTTTTTTATTTTGTTTATCATTGGTTCTACTTTTAACTCTTTCCTTACTGTATTATTTCGGTTTATATCTCTTCTCGTTATGCCCTTGATGCCCCTTAGGTACTTCATTTACTTTCCCGTCTTTTTTGTTAATATCCAACTTTCACACCCAAATGTCAGGATTGGTTTGAAGATTGTGTTTTATACTGCAATTTTTGTTTTTATTGATATTTTATTCTTTCTTATGAATTTATTACTTAGTGCATAGTACAATTTTGTGGTATTTTCTAGTCCGTCATTTATTTCCGCGTTATTTTCTCCATTTGTGTGTATTTTTAAGCCTAGATATTTATACGTTTCTACTTGTTCTATGTCTCTTCCATTTAGTTTTGCAGTCACCTCTCTGTCATCATCTCCTATTGCCATTACTTTTGTTTTATCTATGTTTATTTTTAGGTTTCTTTTCTGTAGTGTTTTCTCCCATATTTCTTGATTGTATTGTAGTTCCTCCTCGTTTCTTGCCATTATTATTAAATCATCTGCGAAAGACCATTCTGAAATTGATATTATTTTCATATTTTTGTAACCAACTTTTATCTTCTTTATTTTTTCTCTCGTTTCTTTGAGTGTATCATCCAAAACGATGTTAAAAAGAGTTGGGCTCAATTGGCGTAATTGCGAACTAATTTCATTAATGGTGCGTCTAATTGCTTCCTTGAGCTCCGGAAAGGTCTGTGGATCATTGGCATACACTTTTCCTATCAGAAATACCCAAAGAAAGAAGTCTAATGTCGTCAGATCTTGGTGGCCAATTCACATCGCCGTGGCGCGAATAAACACGACCATGGAACTTTGTCTACATTGTTTCGTTCGGAGTGTGGCAGATTGCACCATCTTGTTGAAAGAACATGTCTTCTAAGTCCATGCCGTTTAATTCATTACATAAAAAGTTCCAACCCAAAATCCGTACCAAACAGTGACTCGCGGTGGATGCATGGGTAGCTGTTGGATCACTTGAGGATTTTCGGTCCCCTAAATTCGACAGTTTTGTTTATTCACGTAGCCAGTAAGTAGAAAAATTCGAAAAATCACCATCGTTTTGATGCTCCTCTATCTAATTGGCGAATGTCTGCTGCAATTGCAGATCTTTAGTCAAAATTCAAAACAGAGCTTCTTGAAACGTCCAATCGCTGAGCACGATGACTAATCGTGGTGGAAGGACATTCGTCAACATTCGCATTCACTGCGGCTATGTTTTCAATCGACCGACCGATACGAGAAGGGTGACTGCTCTTCATTTTTTTTATTAAATGCCACAGTTTTGCAAGAGGGTGATTTATGATGACCAAAAGACGTGCGGACTTTTCGAACCGTCTCTGCAAAATTTTCACAATTTCTGTAATGAATTTTCACAATTTCTAGGCGTTGTTTGATTGTATAATTATTCATGACTAAACCTCAATACTTCCTAATGCCATTTTTCAAAGATTCGTACTCTCACAAAAAAATGGCGCGCAATTTAAAATGTCAGATCAATTTGACACACCCTTTAGGTCAGCAAAGAGACAAAGCTATAACTGTTCATCTAAGATAAATAGGGATCCACAATAGACCTGAAAAGGTCGCGGTGGAACAGGCGCTGGTGCCACCCATATAACATCTAGATCCTCTCAATCTTCTTTCTGAATACAGCTTCACTCTCTCTAGACATTTTCATTTCTTCCGCTACATAGTGTGGAAGATAATATTTGAATTCTACTTGGAACAGACCAGGTTGTTCTTCTCGATCTTGTTCTGAAAGTTTTTTTAATGTACTGCTAATCAACAAAAAGCAAAAGCTGTTGATCCTAATCTCTTTGATCTTTAGAGACTATCTTCGACGATAAGTTATATTTATTCGTTCCACCATTCCTTCATATAAAGGTTGTCAAGCGGTCGTTCTGATCCTACTGATTTTAGAGATATTACATACCTCTTGAAAGAGATTAGATTCAAAACTTCTTTCGTAATCCATATGCCTCTTTAACAGAACATCTAAACAACTATGTTGATATTTCTTGGGTTAGTAGTGGTTATGCATCGACACAAATATTGAAATAGTTTATTAGTACTACGAGGAATTTATGCTTTAGAGATACTCCCGGAATAGTCCAGAAAAATCAATTATAATGCGTTTGAATGGGCGTAGACTTTGCAATGGCGCATAGGTACTGGTCGCAAGGTCTGTGAGATTTAAGATTCTAGCGGACTATGCATGAACACTCCCGGGGGTTTCCGGAACAGTTACATATTTATTTTATTTTTCTTCCTACTAAAATCTGCAGTACGCCTGTAGTTTTGTTTCACTATTGAATATTAAATTCAGTGTTAATGGCATTATGACACATTTATGTGAAAGAATTTTTAATCAGCCACTAGGGACGTTCCGTTCAAGGCAACTAGCTCCAAAAAAATTACGGCAAAGAACTAATTCCTCTTCCGGACGCTGAATATTGGACGTGCAGCAGGAATTAGTGCATCTTGCTAGGTTTAAATATTAAAGCAATTTACGGTTGCACACCTGCTGTCCGAGAGAAACGCTTGAGGGTCGGACGTGATGTACGCCGGAATTAACACGGGAACGGAAAGATAATAAAATTGAAACTTTTTACTCGCTCCACTCGACTGAAAACTGAAACACCCTTTTCTCTAACCCTCTCACACAGGAACTCTACACGCTCCTACGTTTTTATTCCCTACACATCAAAGAAAGACAATATGTGTAGTTTTTTTTTAATCTATTATATCCACACGTGATAAAAGCAATTATTTTGTCTGGGTTGATAAATTCAATCGATTGTGTTGTAATTATAAACTATTTTAATTGAAAACTAATAGGTATTAGATAGTTTTATTCGGTGAATTACAATTACTAATTATTTTGCATGGTTTGTTAAATAATAATCAATCAATTAATATTTGATGTCAATATAAATTATTTTCTTTCAGAAATAGTGTTAAATCGTTTAATTTTATGAAATATGTGAATAATTAATAAATATAAATATTGAATAAAACGTTTCCAGTGTTTAATTATTAAACTAAAAGGATAATCACTAAAACAACAATTTTCCATACTAATTTCATGAATATTAAACGTCACGTGCATTAAATACAATTTACGTGAAGATTTTGCTAGAATCCGTTGAATAATACATTAAAACACAAAGCTTGCTTAACGATATAATTATATAACGTATTAAAATTAATATTTATATAAACATGACTTGTAGCTAAAATGTTACCGAAACATATTAATAAATCAAATAAAGAGGTAAATAAATAATTATTTTTAAGTTTTAATACCACTATTTATTGTATAATATACACAAACAAAGTTTACAATATATTATCAATTTTGACACAACTATAGTTTCGACCTTTGCAGGTCATTATCAAGTGTTGTAATGACCTGCAAAGGTCGAAACTATAGTTGTGTCAAAATTGATAATATATTGTAAACTTTGTTTGTGTATATTATACAATAAATAGTGGTATTAAAACTTAAGAATAATTTTCATTTACCTTTTTAAAATGAACTACCACATAGTAACGGCCGCTACCATCATTTTCAATAAATCAAATATAATAGGATTTTTAGAAGAATATTATTATTTTACTTCTAACAACAATTACCGACCGATTTTCACCTGTTTTGTAAATTCCAATAGTAAATTTCCGTTTACCCGTCGAAAGGGTTCGAGTGGAAGATCATTCACAAGTGTGAACTCTACCCTTCTATAATTAAAATTAAAATTATTTGTATATATTGTTGCTTAGTATAATATTAACCTTCTTTTGTAATGCATGTTACATTGAAATAAAATTGTAGGAACTTGATACCAATACAATACAAGATTGTTTAAAATGGTTAATAATACAGTATTAATTATTTAAAGTATAAATTATCTAAATCTCAAATATATAATTTATTGAACAATAATTGGCCATGAAACAAAGAGGTGTATCGAATATAATCTTTTTTGAAGTGCGCTGTTTTTTGAATGCGTAAGTCCATCAAAGTGAGAAGGTAAATATTTAAGGAGTCCGAGGAGGGTTTAATAATAAAAGTTTCCATCTAATCCCGACCGGTAAGCCGCTTCCGCTCCGAATTTATATCAACGATGAGGAGCTTTAAATATTAAAACTTCAACGAAATTTTACCCTCCTTTCCCAATTTTTCTCTTCTTTAGGAACTACATAAAAGAGTCTTGATAACTATATTCGCAATTATTTTTACTGTTATAATCCCGTGTAACGATCTTCTTCGGATGGTACCCGGTATAATCTAAGATCCCTATGAATGGTTAACACCGACTATTACGGTAATATCTTAATCGATGGTTAACCCAGAGAATCAAATACTCTATAGTAAAACTCGATTAGTTGTATCCAACTGCGCTACGCTGATGAGATCCAAAATATATCGAAACCGGCCCGTGGCTGTTGTTGACAGGGTACAGTAATTAATGTTTACATTATTGTTATAATTGTCGCTGTTGATAGATCCCTTTAATAGTCGGTGGTTATCCACTCATAAGGATATAATTCAACGTTTAAACAATAGATTGTTTACATCTTAGGTGAATTTTAGTTAAAATCGACAAAGGATTATTAAATATTTAAGGTTATTTACTCAAATAGTGTCATAAGAATGGTTTTCACCATTATGTGGTAATTCATTAACACTAAACCAAAACATTTATTATGTTTTTAGCACTTATTATTGGTAAAAACATAGTAATAGTAAGTGCTTAAAATAATCTTTTTTTAATGTTCTATTAGCTAAAATGTATTTTCTTATTTGCATATTTAAAAATGATAATCACTAAAAAAGTTTAAATATATATAATTATTAATGAAAACAATTGAAAGGAAAATTAATTAATGAAAGGAAGACATGAATTGAACCCATGACCTTTCGCTTGTTTACTTTTCTACCTACGCCTTTTTATTATATTAATTAATAAATATTCGAGAATATCGGTACGTAGGCGAAGCTTTCATCATCTTCACTGGGACTGTTAAATAGGATTTCCACTTAAAGTGAGAGATGCCTTGAAACAGCAAAGGAATTGAATCGGAAAGGTGGGTCTGTCATAGCTTAGTGGCTAGAGTGTTTGGCTGGTAAAGTAAAGGGCGTAGGTGTTTAATTCCCTTCTACCGACATATCTTTGTATGCGGGTGTGTGAACAGTATTTATGCAAAGATGTATATAAATAACAATAAACGATATAATTAAAACACGGTTATTACCTGTAGAAACTATATAACATTTTTGTTCATTATATATAAACTGTTAAAGTATTTCTTTAAAGAATTGACAGAAAATAATTTTGTTTCATGATAATTGCGCCTTTAAACCATACTGATAATTAAAAAAAAAACAATAGCAACAAAATAAAAATGCAAATAGGGAAAAAAATAGAAATAGATTGTACAACTAAAATTAGTTTTATCATTATAATATTATTTTTTCGGAACTATATTTTATTATTATAGTCTCTTAATTTTGAAATTTTCGTGAAAAAAAGAAAATTTGTTTAAAGCTATTTAGCCCAAAGTTATCTTTAACTTTTTTCTGAAAATAAAATGTATATATTTCATATTTAAAAAGAACAATTGAAGGGTCCAATGCAAGAAACAGCCAAGTCCACTATTATAAAATTTACAGGAAATGAAAAGAACGTTTAAAACGTTGTATAACAATTAATAAATAACTTTGAATAAAGCAAGTTATAGAGACAGCCACACATAACGTATACCTATATCAATTTTAGTTAATTTTGAATTTATAGTTTTAGATATATTTAAAAAAATTATGGACTTAACCTGTTCTAGCACAATTTTTTAATTACAAAAATTTAAAAAGTCACACAAAATGGAAATCTACAAGAACATTTAATTTAACAGAACAGCATAAAATTAACACGGATATACAAAGTTTGAAAATATTTTAGTTGCATATTTTAGTTTTGTGGTTCAGTCGTCATCGCTGTATTCAGACACAGACGATTGATGTTCCTCCGATTGTGTTACCTCTCGATGTCATCATGGAACCACATATCAGCTTTTGGTACGCAGTTACGGCCTAAATTCATGTTCATGTTCAAATTTCTTCTTTTTTAATAGTCGTTTCCCTGTGTATAGCTTTTCGTCGCTACTTGGTTATGTAAGTGGCTGCGAAACCCTCCTGTCCAGAATACTAAAATCTTGAAATACTGGAAATGATACACTTTCACTGCATTGTACTACTGTTGTAGTTTCTTGTTGTTCGTAACACATTATTCTGTATTTCAATATCGTAAACTTATTATTTTTTCTTGAAGGATTTTTAACAAAGAACTTTTTGAAGTGTTCGTAGAAGTTGCAAAACATATCTTGCGTGGTTTGAACTACATGAAACTTCTTGCTGGATGTCTTGATAATATTGACATAATCCCGAGGAAGATAAATTTCATCATATTTTCTTTTTTGGATTTCATTGTGCCCAAAGCTGCGGTCGCAGGGCAGAAAGCTATGCCCCGGTTCAGGGCACCTGTTCTGTATCATTCGTAATCTTTTACTTTCAACTAGAGTGTAGAAAAACTGAGTGATGACATAGTTTTTATTCTGCGAGTAGCAGTTGTTAGAGAAAATGTACAAATCAGTGATATTTGATACCAAGTGTGTGTTAATAAAATGCAGTAAGATACTTACTACCTCATTTCATCCTTTGCCTCCTAACGTGTCGTCATAAACATAATAAAGCTTTGCCCTGTACTCCCAACATGAATACAAAAATTGTACATCCGTAGCTGAATTTTATAGAACACGTCCCCACTCGGTGATACTGGTAACGGCAGATTCTGTTGAAAATCAAAAGATATAACTTCAATATTGGGATCACATTTTGATAATGCTGTTTTATCTTAAAATGTATCTGCTTTTGTTACATGCAGATTTTTATCGCGATGTAGTGTTCGTAGTTCTTCGTCAGACTCAGCAGCATTGATTTTCTTCTCCAACTTATCACACTTTTGACAGGTGTCGGATTTCGGGTTTCCAAATGATATCTTATAATTTTCAGTGCAAAATTTTGTGAAGCATTCGTATTTTACCACGAGATTGCATGGTTTGTTTTGAAGATACAGTTGATATTGCTCTGGTTCATGTTTCTCAATATATAGTTGATGCATGTGTGTAATATTTAATTGTGGGGAAAGATAATAATAGTGCATATTATCCTTCCTGCTATAATGTGACTTATATTTTGGAAAACTCAAAATGTGTTGGCGAATCCTTTCTTTAATAGGTTGTTTGGTCTATTATTGTGTTTGCCTCTATTGTCTTCCGGAGGAGTTCCCTATCTAAAGTGTATGTGTTGCTGCAAGCGATCAAGCCGGCTTTTGGTAATTGCATGTAAAGCTAAAAATGCTGTCTTGCAAACTTTATGAAGAACCTACAATTTATTGTTAAACTTAATTATACAGAACAAGAAGCAAAAGTAATAAATTATTTACCTGATAAATATACGAAAAATGTTTGCCATGCTTTTCTCCCAAACTAGGCCTTTTTCGTTCTACAGGTTTACTATGTAGAACGCCATACAAATGAGCATCCTGAATGTCTTTTGTTGATATGGCATAAAAATCTCTGAAAAATTTAGCACAGCCTATCACACCAATTTTATTAAAGCATTGCATTTTACAGTTGCAGCTATCTCCAAGAACTTTCTCTTGTGTTTCCAGCCGTATTTATATAACTTTCACCCGTGGTTCGCTTTTGCTTGAGAATGTTTCTTTACCAGGATGTTTTACGTATGAGGCGCTTTTTACCTGGTTGTGCCAGTTTTGTTGAACCAGAAGAAGTGCCAGCTTCTTCCAAATGTACAGAATGCTCTGAATCCTCATTAGTTCTAAACTCCGCAAAACCTTCCTCGGATAAATCATCTTCTTGAGTTTCAGTATTGAGGTAAAAACTCATCGCCACTAGACTGAACTACATTATATTCTGAACTAGATGCCATAGTGGGAACCGTAATTGTTTTTTAACAAAGTTAGGTACACACAACATGTAAAAGTACAGTAATAATGTTTACAGAATAAGCGTACTGCTAAACGTTTGCAAACCAACTTTTGAGTACAAGAACAGGTTAAGTCCAGGCTTGTTATTGAACAGTATGTAAAAGTAAGCCATCTATTAATCACTGCTGTAATGCGTAGTACATAACTTAGAGACCCGGTTCTTGGATGGGATGATCGAGCATTTGAAACTGTGCAACAATCAACCCCCAACTAATTTTTCCCCAAAAGTGGACTTGGTTGGTTCTTGCATTGGACCCTTCAATTTAAAAAAAAAAACACGAAATTTCTCCAAAAACTTTCAGGTTTTCTTCAACTAAAAAAGGTTCAATGTAAAGGTTTATTTGAAAATCACTTTAGGTGTTAAAGGTGCACACGCTCAACCACCTACAGAGTTCTAAAATATGTATTTGTTTATTTTAATATTCATATAATTGTTTTGTACAAAAAGAGAAACATACAAAATATCACCAGAAAACAAGGAAGATACATGTTTATATACATAAGTTTAATCAATTTATATTAGTAATAAATGGCGGACCAACTAGTTTAAAACTTGATGTTTTATATTAGACTTAAAATAGAGGAAATACCTACCATAATTGATTATACTCCTTCTTTCTGGACCTCGTAAGTCCATGCATGATGGCAGTGCATGACAAATTTCTGAAGAAAGTGTTAGTGTTTTTATTCCAAATTTACAGATAAGGAATTAAGCAAATAAACCATTGAAAACAAATGGCTGAAGAAACTTCCCTATGAAATAAAGGATAAACATAGCATTTTTAAACTTAATAATTGATTATTAAAAAAAAATAAAAGTATTAGAATACAGCTTATAAATAACTCAAAAATCATCTTATCTGGATAACAAAAATATACTTATAATACCTATTAATACTGGTAATTACCAACTACTAACGTAAAGGTTGTTTAGTCTGTTAGTAATTTTAATCAAAATTATAACTCCAAAAAACGTTATTGACCATGGCAAATACAAGCGTAAATAAAAAAAATAAACAAAATGTGATTTCCTTTCATCTAATCAGCTGGGCATCGGAAACATACCCAGGAGATAATTATCCCGGATCAACATTCGAACAGTGATGGAAATTCAATTAAACGCAGACGAATGGATAAGCAAAAAATAAAATCTGTGTCATGAAATATTTATATTAAAAAATTGCCAAATATGTGACATAATAAATCTAATTACAGTCTTCTCCTCAGAGGAAAATAAAATAATGATGGAAAAAACTACACCAAAGAGATCTTCTGTGGTAGCAGTGTCCTCGAAGGAATAGTAGGCAAGAGTAAAAGATTATATTTATATGACATGCAATCAAAATTTTTGTAAGAAAGTATTGTTATATAAAGGCTGAATTTTTTAAATCTTCTCTATGGGGATCCGGAAACTATAGGAGATAGAAAAACGGTTAAATGGGCAAAGAAGTGTAGATTTACAATACAATTAAAATTCCACCTTCAAAGTTTAAAAAAAAATCAAGGGTAACTAGATATTTTGAAAAAAATAGAAACTGTCGATTCAATATATCTCGGTTGTTATAACAGATAGAAAAAACTTTAGAAGGCAAAGTTTTAGATAATTTTATGCAAATTAATCAAATATATTCAGAAAATGTTTATCGCCATTATTTTCTGAGATATGACGCTAACTTACATTTTTCTAAAGGGAAACCATAGTTGGCTATGGCCTCATATGGCATAGTTATTTCTAAAAAAAGTGAATTATACTCATTTTATGTTTTATTATAAATTTAAAAAATAGGTAGCCACGAAAAAGATTAAAATAAAACAATTGCAGTTGTTTATGATAATAGCAATATTGTAATTATTAGTTTTAAAAAGATAAACAAAAATGAACCAACAGCATAAAGTATAATAATTCTGAAATCATCAAATGGTCAGTTTCTAGATTTTATTAACAGTTTTGATTTATCTCAAAAAGAATACACTCTATTTTCTTAACATGACACTAAATTGTATCGTAAGAAACAAAAACTACTTCAATAAAGTTAGTATGACCAATTACCCACAGTGGAAAATTTACTTCTTGCCAACGGCTCTCTTTTCAAAATTGGCCTGCAAATTGATGCAAATTAAAACTAGATAGTTAATTAAAAATTCACTGGGTTCGTTTCATTTAGAATAATGTACAAACGCAATTTTAACAGGTATATATGTAGAGAGGGGTTCAGGTAATAAGGGCGTTTGAAATCGGGAAAACTCAGAGGTCTTGATTGTCGTTGGCCATGTTTTTGCCTGATGCTGGAGCTTTATTAATCTCTAGCCCTGCCCGGTACGACAATGACCTCTTGGTTTCCCCGATTTCAAACGCGCCGAGTGCTGTAATATTAAAATAAAACATAAAAGAACGAACGAAGTGAATTTTTAATCAACTATCTATTAACATAATGTTTCACCAAGTGAAACAAATACAAGACAAATTAAAACTGATATGACTTTCTAAATATTTTATTGTACCATTTTAATATAGTATTTCCAGAGATGTTAAAATTATTAATAGATATGTAGTAATCATAATACTAAGTGGGTTAAAATAATGAGAGAAAATTTACCATTAGTCTATTATGCTTAAAACATCCCGAACTTTTGCAACTAATAGAATCACCTCGCATGAGTTACAAGAAAGCTATTATTACTGCAAAGTACGAAGCTAGTGATAAATAAAGCGTTCGATTGCATGCATCACTGCATAATATATGCGTAATAATTATAATTTTGAGAAAGATGTACTCTAAGAAACTAATTTCACCGAAATGTTTCAACTGTTTCATCCTAAGTTTGATGAATTTTTTGTTATGTTTCGTACATTATACTTATAATTAAAAATGTTTTTTGTAGTGTCAACTGTTTTTGCATAATATCTTATTAAAATAAAACTCTAAAAGTATTACCAACGAAATTTTTATGTTTCCTAATTTCTTTAATTTTGTTTTATTGCATTGCTTATTGGTAAAATTTCATTTAATTTTAAGCAAATATTAAAATATCTTTTTCTACATCAATATCCTTCTTTTGTGGTAAAATTAAAATGTTTTTAAATTTTAATCAAGGTGACATCTACTCATAATACTATCGCCAGCTACAAGGACGTGGCCACTATAATATCAATAATACAAAAACAGAGAATTTTTAACAATAGCGACAGACCCGTTTATTGATTTTCTCAGCATAAACCAAATTGAAAGTAGAGAAAACTATTGAATAAAGTTCCCTAATTGATTTTTAAGTTCGTGTCTTCAACTGTGTTTTTTTCAAATTTAACCAACTCAAATTTTTCTTAGCAAATTTCAATCATTTACAAAATTTCAGTTTCATAATATGTATATTTAGATGGTTACAAAATGTTTCATTTTAAAGTAAATTCAATATTTTTTACCATTATCAAATTTTAATTGATTTCCGGCAATATCTCATTTTTTATCAACTATTTTGGTTTAAAAAAATGCCCACTTGCTATTAAATAATATCTAACCATTCATTAGCAAACTTTATTTCAAAGTATGTTTTTTTAAGATTGATTTATTTTTTAACAAATTTCGACTATTTTTATAAACGTTTTAAAATTCAACAGCATTTCTTGATAAAATTTAAAATATTGTAAGGAAAACATTAACTTTAACTTTATTTACAAATGTTCAATGTTGTTGTTAGCTTTACCATTTTTTCTTAACAAATCTTTGAGTAATTTTAATTCTTAAATTTAATCTCCTTTCATAAAATTGTTTAACTATTTTTTTATTAAATTTTAAATTGCTGTGAAAAGGTTATAGTTAAAACTTTCTTAACTTATAACTGATTTTTGAATTTTTAATTCTCCATACTTCATTTATTCAAGCGTCTTTAAATAAATTAAAAAAATTTAAATAAATTATTACTAAACATCTTTATTTACAGAAAAAAAAAAAAGATAATACATGTAACAAATAAAAATAAATAGAGCTAAAAGACCACCATTCGATAACCAATGGAAAACCTATTATCAGATGTAACACTATCTTCCAATAAAGATGTTTATATCTTTCTCTCTCTTTAAAATAAATTCTGATATAAGACAATGGTTTTTAGTTTCTTGTCCAACGGCTGTCGATCCGCGATCTTTCAGTCTGGAGTTATCTGTCATAGAAGCGTCATGATTGCTAATGTCTTATTTAGTTAGCTGTCTATGTTCTTCAATGGTCATGATAGCTAATGTCATTGTGGAATGAAATTAATTAATAGATGGTGATTTCGTAAGAGGATTGCTCGGGATACACATATGGTTGAAGATCTCTAGATTATGTGGATTGGTAGCAAATTTTTGGGCGAGTTATTTAATGGGAATTAGGTTAGTTCATTGTTACAGAAGGGTATTAGATGGATTGTGTTAGTGTATGAAGGGCCCATCGTTCTGATACCTGGATATTTTTAAGTACAGATGGAAAAGGATAGCGGCGTATTCAAGAAAGGATCGGCAGATCATTTTGTAGATATTCACAGCTGATTTTGTTGTTATACCTTGATTTTTGTAATTGAGGCTCTAAAATGTCGTGCCCTCTCCTTAACACCCGCTTTGAGTTTTTGAGAATGTTTTTTAAATGTTTTAGGTCAATTATTAATCTAAGGTATTTACAAAAAGGAGATGGAAATGGAATGGTTATTAATGTGAACGATAAAAGGGGATTAGGAGGTGGCATTAATTTAACATGGCTACTAATAGTGTTGATATAAATAATTTATGTAAAATTTGTGATAAACTAGTTAAACAAACCGATAATACTACCCAGTGCTACGAAATGTGCATTGGGCTTGTACATGGGTCATGTACAGGCTTAAAAGATAGCGATCTTCGCCTCCTAAATAAAAAGAGAAATATTGTTTGGTTATGTACACGGTGTATCAAACTTCGACAAGAAGGTCGGTGTATTTTTAATATACAATCTAAAATTGAGGCAACTCTTAAAGAACACAGTTCTATAATAAAGGATAATCAATCTAAATTAAATAACCGTCCAAACCTTGATGCTGCAATATATGATGGAAAAGCACAAACATCAAAAACCACAGTTCGACAGGATTCTACAAAGGTTGTAAACTGTAATGATAATGAAAGACCGGAGAACAACTGTTGGACGTTACCGTTCGCGTATTAATTCCAATAAATAAATAAAAATCCAAAGTCCAAGATAATTATCCGACTTAATGACGAAAACAAGACCAAAGCAATCGAGAAAAAAGCTTGGTTTCATGTTGCGCGCTTCCCCTCTGAAATTTCAGCTGAACAACTACAATCCATGTTAAGTAGTAGGTTTAAAGTGAAGATAGTGTGTGAGAAAATAACTCCGAAATTAACACAAAGCCCGACTTAGAGCACCATTTTCATCTAAAAAAAATTGAAGAGGCTAACTCTTGGGAAAGGGGAGTTGCCATCTCAAGGTATAATTTTATAATCAGCCGACTTAATAACCAACACAATGGCCGGAAGCAGTTTTAAACTTCTCTATCATAATGTGCAAAGCCTAATGAACAGTATCAATGAACTAAAAGCATTGATGAGTAGTCTTTTAGACGTTCACATTATATGCATTGGTGAATACTGGCAAACAGCGGATCAGTGTATCAACATATCAAATTTCAATCTAATTGCTTATTTTTGGAAATCTAGAAACGAACACGAAAGTGTTGCAATTTATAGTAAAAGTCAAAAAGCGAATTCTCCACCTAAGACTCGTTACCCTAAATGATTTAACAGCGAACTAAAAAAGCTAGTAATTCACAAAAAAACATTGCATAAAACGACTGCAAAAACATGATAAAAAAAGGTCACCGAGAATACTTGCAATCACTCGAGGATTCTATCATTAATGTTACCAGATTATTCTGTAATCTTGTCAAATCTAAACGTACGAACTCGGAATTTCCAAATTCTTTTGAATTTAACGGAAATAAAATAGATTCTGAAGAAAAAGTCGTTAATTCATTTGCAACTTTCTTTGGGTCAGTGTATAGGAATTCAACTCGCATACCAAAACTTGAGATGAGCAACTCTCATATAAACTTGCACACCTTACCCGAGATTAAGATAACCTCCATATTGGATGAACTCGTACACATAAAACCCAACAACTCTAAACTCCTGGTTTGCTTGTGAAGGAATGTGCATTCTCAATTTGCCGCGCTATAAGGACTATCTACAGTAATTCGTTGCGATGTGATGAATTTCCGACAAACTGGAAAGATGCCCTTATTATATCCATAAAAGCGGGGCAAAGAATGCCATTACTAACTATCGCCCTATTTCGATCTTATGGCATATCCCCAAACTATTTGAGAAATTTATAACCTCACACATTTTCGGGAAGGTAGACTTACTACTAGCAAAGCAGCAACATGCTTTTAGACGCGGCCGCTCAACAGCCACTAATCTCTTAATCTACGTGGATTATATTACAAAGGTTCTGGAAAAATGTCAGCAGGTTGATTCTATATACGCCGATTTCGCCAAGGCTTTAGATACCATCGACCAAGGGGTGTAATTATCTAAACTGTACAAGCTTGGGATTCATGGCTCAATCTTCGATTAGATCTGCTCTTATTTGAGCGAAAGAACTCAGATAGTACAGATTGGAAACTATTATTCTCGTGCCATTCCTGCAACTTAAGGCACTGCACAGGGTTCACACCATGGTCCGGTGCTCTTCAATATCTTTATAAATGACGCCACTACCTGTTTTATGAATTCTAACTGTCTTCTATTCGCGGATAACATTCAAATATTTACTGTACTATCTGATACAAATACTACCCAGCTTCTCCAACAAGACCTAAAGAGGTTTAATGATTGGTGCAATTTAAATAACAGTCGCTTAAATATTGACAAATTTAACATAATGACTTTTTAAAATGAAAAACCCAATATATCTTGAGAATTACAAACGGTCGAAACTAGTCGGAGAAATACAAAAATAGCGAAACATAACCAAGTGCTTAATTAATCCTTTTATTAATATAATAATTAACAATATAAATCTTACTTGGGTGAGTACAATTAAAGACCTTGGTGTGACCTTGAGAAGCGACTGGAGTTTTTCAGAAGATATTAGTAAAATAACATTTAAAGCCTTTCAAATGCTGGGATTTCTGAAACGAAATTCTCAAGAATTTCATAATGTGTACAATTAATTAGACTCTACGTATCATTGGTCAAGCCCCACCTTGATTATTGCTCTGTTGTTTGGTACCTATACACTTCATTAGATGTTGATGCAATTGAACGTGTGCAGAGAAAATTTATTAAATACTTAGGCTCTAAGTTTGCTCTTCAAAATAACTGAAATGCTTATTAAATTTAATCTACGGACTCTTGAGCATAGGCGCATTTGCACTGACGTGGTATTTGTGCACAAATTGCTCGGAGGAACTCTAAATTCTACAGCATTACTAAGAAACATTAACTTTTACATACCTTCTAGGACAATGAGATCAAGCGTTACATAACGCAATCCATAAAACTGATTATGGCAAAAATTATGGTGTTTCATGTCTAGTTAAAAATTGCAATCAGCAGGACGTGGATCTTCTGAACATAAGTTTTCATGACTTGCATATATTTTTAGATAGCCATTAAGATATGTTGTTTTTATTCTATGTGAGTTTTAATTGTAATTTGTTCTTATTTATTTTAAACTGTGATGTATTGTATTTTTCGAGTTTTACTTTATTAACATTTATTTTAATACGTTGGTTAATACTATTTACATATTTGTATTTAATGGCCATCCGTAAATAAATACATAAATATTTCCGCCCTATCAATAAAAAGAATAAAAAACTTATCAGTACATAAAATATTTGAGTATGCAGGAGTAGAAATAAGACTTTCGAAAATAGCAATACATGTAGTATGTATTTACAGACCTCCACAGCCTCCACTCTCTTGATATTCTTAATGAAATATTAAAAATTCTGGTGGTGAAGGCTGGTGCTTTTTTCATTGCTGGAGACTTCAATATTAACATTTAAAAAAAAACGAATCATTGATTTTAGTTTTTAAATCTTCTCACATCTTAAAATGTTATTTTAGACCACAAGGACGCACCATACAGGTTCTATGTCTTGCCTGGATAATGTAATTACAAATATGAACACAGGTATATCCACAAGTGTAATAAAAACCTGCTTGTCTGATCATAGTGCTCAATTAATCACTTACCATACAAATGTATACAGACGTACACCATTTATTTACAAAAGGTTAATAAATAACACATTATTAAAACAATTCTGTGATGATTTAAACGACGAGCAATTCATTGATATATACAATTATACTGATGTAAATAAATAATTTAAAGGTTTTATAAATTATATGTAGGAACTGTAGGAAAGTCCAAACTGAAGCTTGAGTTCAACACAGAGAACATTTTAGAGTGTAAAAGAAAAATTTAAATATGTCAAATATTGTCGACATATATACCATAGTACAAATCTATTTTGTAATGTAATGTAATTTATTGATGTTTATGACATAAAGGTCTTACATAGGCCAAAGTTAAAAAAGAGTACACTATAAAATAATATGACTATACGATAACATGTTAAAAAGTATGTACAAAAAAATAAAACATAATATTACATAATAAAAGAAGTGACAAAATTGTAAAATAGAAAGACAAAAACACTATATGCTGATGATGTCTCGGGCAATGCAATTAATGTATTCGTCCACTGAGTAGTAGGCATGTTTAAACAAGGCAGCTTTAATTTTGCTTTGAAATAAGTTTACATTTAAGTGACGAACATGTAAAGGGAGTGCGTTAAAAAATTTATTGCATGATATCTCGTTGCAGTTTTTGTTTTCTCCAGTCTATTTGACATGGGATATAGAAGGAATTAAAAGCTAATGACTGGATTAAATCATACCTTACATGGAGAAAGCAATCTGTGAAAATAATAGATGATATACATGGAAATCATATAGTATCCAAAGCCCTAGATATCAGTATGGGTGTACCTCAAGGAAGCATCATAGGTCCTCTTCTTTTTATTAATTTTATGAATGACATCACAATACCACAATATCTAAGAATTGCACACTAACACGTTATTCTGATGATGCTGATCTTCTTTTGACAAGGTCCTCAAGGTCTATATTATAGAACAGGGCAATCATATTCAGAGAGATTTTGAATATTAGTTTGCGTGTAATAAACGTGTATTAAACACGGACAAGACAAATTTCGTTCTATTTAAAGCAAATAACAATATACGGACATCAGAAACAATAGAAAACAATAAAAAAAATCTATGAATTCACTGATAATGTAGAATTTCTAGGGATTTACCTAGATAACAACCTGCAATATAACTTTCACATTGACAATTTGGCAACCAAACTCAGCAAGGCATGCTATGGGTTACAAATATTAGCCAAATATACCAATAAGAACATAATACAAATATTCTATTACTCTAATTTTTATTCATATCTGAGGTATGGATTAAGTTTCTGGGGTAGTTCTAGCTTTATTCAGAAAGTATTCATTGTACAAAAAGGGCAATTGGAATCATCTGTAATGTAAAAGCAACTTTCATCTGTCGGGGTCTATTCAGACAAGGTGGTTTTTGAACTGCACTGCAGTCTATATATACGAATGTAAAAAACACAAAGCTTTATTTTATAACAGTCTACAAAGTACGAACAACACCAGGCATGGGATTGAATATACGAACCCTAGACTAACTATGTTTCAAAAGAGTCCTTACTATAGCTGCATAACATTATACAGGGTGTCCCATTTTACATTACGGTCTCGACTAACTTGAAAACAATGCATCGTAACGAAAAATTAGCCGAATGGAAACTTTCATAGTTTCGAGGGGGACATCGGATTCTAACAAAATAGTTCCCCCAGACCCCAAGAGGGCCAGAAAAGGGGGTCAACTTGATAATCTGAATTTTGTCAGAATCTGACCTCAAAATTATGTTTGTGTGTGGATTTTGTCTTAAATAAGAACGTTTTTTTCAACTAAATCTGTTGGAACATGTTTTTAGTAAAAAAAAAAAACGTTTTTTTGCGATTCTAGCGCCATTTGTGTGGAATTTGAAAAAATTCTCCAGATAAAAAATGTATATTTTTTACGCTCTTTCCGAACCTGCAATAAAAAAATAGGGGTTTTTATTTAAGATTTTCAAGTTGACCCCCTTTCCCGGTCCCCTTGGGGTCCTGGGGGAACTATGTTGTCAGAATCCGATGTTTCGAGAGGGGAAACTATGAAAGTTTCCATTCGGCACATTTTTCGTTAGGATGCATTGTTATGCAAGTTATTCGAGACCGTAATGTAAAATGGGACACCCTGTACAACACGTTGTTGAAAACAATTACATTATTAAGTTCCTATTCATTAATGAAGAAAGCGCTATTCTTAGTATTTAATAAATTAATACATATGTTGCACCTAAACTATATTTTTCTTTTGACGATATTTCATGTGTATATGATACTTCTTTATGTGTGTATTATGTGAACACTGAAATAAATTATATTATTATTATTATTATTTATTTGGGTTGATTGTTATTCTTCATTTTGCAGCGATCAGTCTTTGTATGGTGGTGTGACCTTGTGCAGGGTTGGGGCATGTATTACAAAGACTGTGTCATATGCGTATAGAACCGGGTAAACTGAAGGATTCAGATAATGTGGATCAGGGTTATTAATATTATGCAGAAAAATATTGTAAAGGATTGGTGATAGACGAGAGCTTTGAGGAACACAATCTTGGTGAAGAAAAGCACGTAATAGGGTATTGCGGATTTTATCTTGTAGAAGTCTGTTGAATAGGTAGTTGTCAATTAGGTTAAGAATGTGAGGTGGGATCTTTAAAGAGTTGCATTTAAACAGCAGACTGAGTCAAAAGCTTTTTATATGTCCAAAAGGACATTCACTGATAACAGGTGTTCTAGGTGTGCTGTTTGGCAGTTTGAGGTAAGGATTAATTCATTCATTGGTTTCAAAACCCAAGGCTGGAAGCAGAGTAATTGGACGAGACCTTGATACGTATAATATGTCTTGGCCAAATTTAGGAATACATGTTATAATACACTGCTTCCAATCGTTGGGTATGGATTGGGAATAGTATATATAATTAAATATTTTTAAGTGTTTTTTCTTTTATGTAATCAAATAAAATATTCCTCCTATTTTATATCATCATTGGGTATATAGGAAATGGGGGAAGTTTAAAATTTATCGTACCAAGTGTTTATTGAATTGAAAAAGTCGTTGTCAAATGCAGTATTAACTGTCATAGTGTAACTGTTGTCAAAATGGCCTGCCAAGGCATTAGCTATTGATTGTTCGTCCATTAACAAGTTTTTTGAAATAGGGTCCTGTATTTTCTGTACAAAATATTACTTTTTAGTTTTTAACTGGGCAATTCTCCTAACAATTTTTAATTGACTTTTGCCAAATGTTTAACCTTTCTTTTTCAATTCAACTGATTTAAACAATATTTGACATTTTTTGTAAATTTTCATATATTTTATAAAGCTTTAGTTTATACGGTTTCCTTTTTCTTTCTAAAAACACTAATTTTTTTTATTTCAAGAAAATTTAAACTACTTTTAAACTATTTTTAAAAAGATTTTACTGTTTCCTCTTACTAAATTTCTTTTTTGGTAATATGTCCACTGTTTTTAAGGAGGTTTAAGATGATTTATTCATTAAATTTTCAATTAAATGTTTCCATAAAAGTCTATTGGTTTCTTCTGAAATATTTTCAATCTTCAAAATTTCAAATCTATATATTTTCATTTAGATAGTTTTATTACTGTTCTTAATTAATGTATTACTTACCTTACCTTGTAAGAACCATGTTTATTAAGTAATTTAAATATTTAAACTATGTTTTAAAATGTTGTTAAGATATTATATATATTTTTCTTGCATTTTCAACTATTTCTTCTTCAAATTTTTAAGTATTATAAGGCAAACTTTTTAAGAAGTTTTTAACTATTCAATTTATTTCTTAATAATTACTTTTTCAATTTATTCTTCTGTTCTAAAAAAAAACAAACAAAAGAAAACAGAAATATTGTCATTCATATTTTCTAATTCCCTTATATATCTTGCTCTTTCTTGTGTCAAACGATTCATATTTCCTTCAAAATATCTACCCCACTTTCAAACTTTTTAACCAATGTTGTACCTTCTTTAGTTTTCATTAATCAACATCCTTTCTCACAGCGATTTTACTTCTAACCACGACACAAGTAAGTTATAAATATTTCCTTTAATGTGAAACTTTGTTATAATTTATTCCTATTTAATATTTGTGTATTTTTATATGTTTCTTACCTACATTAGTATTTTTCATCATTTCTTTTATTGCTAATTTATTTTTACATTTATAATTTTAACCCTATTCGTATTTATTATATTTGATGCACTATTATTTAATTAAAGTAAAAATCGTACAAATATTTAAAAAATATATGTATTACATAAAGAAAAGTTAAGTAATTACGTTCGTTATATAATTTCTGTTATTTGCACAATTAAACCCTAAAAAATAATTTATCCCAGTAAGCGCACTTCATTAAAAATTTCTCAAGGCCAACCCTACGCGTTCAGCCCATTCAAACTCATTATTTTTGTCGTTAACACTCTGCTCTTGAAGGGATAATAGGTCGCGAAAACATTTCTCGCGCTCGCCGCCGTGCGAGGGATTGGCGGAGGGGAGCGCAAAGGAGGAAACTGTTACGCTCCAGGTGGTTTTTAATTAATGCGAAGAGGGTTGGTGCAACGCTGCCACGTCACACGGGAGGGTTCTTGAGGCATAGCTTAAATAAATTCAATTAGGGGAGTGAGAGAGAGTCGCGGAAACGCTTTTTCGTCTTCGGCGCGATCCTTCCTTTCGTCCCCTTCTTTAATTAATGTCTCGTAACGCGACTTTTTTCTTCGCCTCAAACGTCAACATGTCAAGAATTTCATTCTTGGATTTCATACTTTTCACATTCATTCATTCAATTCTAAAAATTTTAATCACTCCAATATTTTTTTACTTATTTTACTTATTTAAGATTACTCTACATATTACTATTATAATCATATTTCTTCTACCCTTTCGGGTAGATACAATAATTAATGCATGACTTATTAACCACAATGTTCATTAGATTATACACGTTAAGTGTTTATATATTTATATAAATTGTTTGAACATTTCTTAAAGTGGACGTGTAAAGCAAAATAAATTTTACAAAAATAAATAAATAAATTATAGATTAATATATATTGCATTTGATTCTGTCAAGTGTAGTATGAATTTCCGTTACGGAAATTTATTTTTTTATCTAATAGCATCATTGTGACACTGTTTTAATTAATTAAAAATTGAGGTAGAAAAATGTCTTGTAAAAATGGTTGTATCATTAAAAATGATGTACCGCTTTACATAGTTGATAAGAAATAATTTCTCGTGGGACGGAAGTCTCGCTAATGGAAATTTAATTAATTATCCGGTCCGTTAAAGAAAAACAAGAGGTTCGTCTCGTCCTTCGCTCGAAATGAATAATAATTGAGACATCAAAGTATTAATTAAGCTCTAAATTCATTATTTTCAGCCTTAATTAGCGCACGGTGTGGATTTCCGAAAGAGGCAACCCAATTTACACTAATTAGCGGGACGGGCGCGGGAGGTAAGAAAAAATAAACGGCGCGCTCGCGAAGAAAATAATTTGCCGCATTCAATTTTGTTGAGGAGTCAAGAGGAATTTGATAATTAATGAATGGATTTAGTAACGGTTTCAATAGTTTTTACAAAGAATATATTTAAACATGATCACAGTATGATATTATTATGTATCTTCAATAAACTAATACAAGATGCATATTCAACTTGAGGTCTTGCCAAGGATGTATATAGTATTTTTTGTGTATGAATCTAAAAGTTTCTACCAAATCGATTAATAAATCCAAGCGTCTGTAAAGCTTTCGAACAAATGCAGGGTTTAGATAAGAAAAGATTGGAGTCAATATCACATCTAGATCTTTGACCAGTTTAACAGATAGTAATAAATGACCACCGATTGTATATATATTTTCAACCCCTTCTAGACGAAATTGACATGCCTTTGTTATAATTACCGAAATATTTTAAGGTCATCTGCAAACAATAAAATTTTTCAATGCTTAACATATGTACTAATATCAATAATAAATAATAAAAACAATATTCATAAACCGGAAGTGGATTTTTACTCAAGGCGTTTTTTTGTTTTTTCTCAATATTTTTTTTTCTTTCAAACAAAAGTTAAAGTTAATGAAAAACCGAACAAGTTTTATTCAAACATTTTTTTTATAAAATACTTAACTTTCAAGAAAAAAATAAAATTGAAAATTTTGACATTATTTGCCAATTGCTAATAAACTATAATAGCGCGGTTTTACTGAAGGATCATTAGGCACACAGATGTGACAAACCAATTGGTCGCCGTTTTTTACCTTCACTAATATAATAGTCAATTAAATAGTAATTAAGACAGTTCGCATGGAACCATTTGCCACATTTACTATACCATTTGAGAGAATCCACATTCATTGAATATTAATTAAAACAGAGGAAAACATATATAAAAGACAGGGAAACACACTTCACATTACAGGGTCATTTGTGAGGACTTAAGAAACAAATTTAACTGAGTGGTTATGTAATATGCGGGGGTGAGGTTATAGTATATTAGATAACGAGAGTTGTAAGTCATATATTACGTACGAGTGGAAAAAGTTGCGCACGAGCCGTTAGGCGAGTGCAGTAATTCCACGAGTACGTAAGTAACTTACACCTCGAGTTGTGTACTATACCTTTTCTACTCCCATTCATTATAATTTGAAATACTTTGCAGTATTGAGATTATGTTTCACTATTAAAACACTTCGCAGCATCGAATACATGGCCCAAAGAGATGAAGGTTTGTATTTCTTACTTATTTCGCCAAAATAGGCTAATAACATATTTTCCGAAAATACTGAACACTATTATTCATACGCCAATCCATGAATTTAACGTAAACCACTTCGTAACGCGATTTGGATTTTTCCGGGAGATCAGCTGCGGTATATTCTGCTAGTTGCCTAATTTCTGGTGGAGTTCCAACAATTTCTTCTGTAGAGTCACATTCACTCATTTTAACAATGAATAAATGAATTATTAATAATAATTAAACCAAAATAAGGTCAATATAATGTGTATTCAACAACGATAAATGTCAAATTCATTTGTCTAGGCAATTTGATTGGAGTTTTGTAATAATAATGGTTACGTAATATATTACGTGCTAGTTTTTTCTTCATTACGTACTTGTTTAATAATACCATGGTTACTAATCAACAAACGATTGTGTTATTGCCTACTATGGGAGTAGAATAAGAATATTACAAAACCTTTCAAACAAAAGTTAAGGTTAATGAAAAACTGAACAAGTTTTATTCAAACATTTTTTTCATAAAATACTTTACTTTCAAAAAAAAAAATTGAAAATTTTGACATTATTTGCCAATTTCTAATAAATTATAAGAGCGTGGTTTTACTGAAGGATCATTAGATACACAGATGTGACAAACCAATAGGTCGCCGTTTTTTACCTTCACTAATATAATAGTCAATTAAATCGATAGTGTAATTGAGACAGTTCGCATGGAACCATTTGCCACATTTACTATACCATTTGAGAAATTAATTAAATAGTTTGTTAAATTTTTGATGTGTCTATTCTATTTTAAAATATTTATTTTTGCAAATTTCTTTGATTGGTGAATGTCTAGTAGCGATAGAGATCTTATATTATTGGTGTATTTGTTAATAACCTTTTTAATTGTTTAGGTTCTAATTAAGAGAAATAGCAATTTTAAAAATAAGAACGAATTCCGCCTTCCTGTTAGATTCCGATAATGGTAAGTTAACTGCTCTATAAATCATACTATTGAAGTTTGGTAATGATTATCTTTGATTAAAGATGTTGGGAGTGCAAGAGCGTTATTGATAATTTTGATGTAATGATTAAGTGGATGTTTTGGTAATTGTTTATAGGGGCCTGATTGTAATAACTGGTTAACATTATCTGCTTTAACGTAGAAACAGTCCTTTTGTTTGAGTGATTGAATTGTTAATGAATCTTGTTTTTCACTTTTAATTATGAACATTGGTAGTTTGTTGTGAATAATCTTTTTAATTGTATTTCTAGCAACTATACGAAAGGCGGGGGCATCTTCAGGATTAATGGATGCTGCGGCTGTTTCAATGTCGTTGACTGTATTAACAATTGGAATTTTTTAGGATATACAGAATGTTTTAAGCCCTTTGATAGTAAATCTAATTCTTCTTTTGAGAAAACCTCATCTGTTTTGTCACGGATTAATGTTTGTGTGAGTTCTTGTGATTAATCTTCTGTTTGTGCAGTATTCTGTTACTTATGTTGTAAAATAAGGAATTTTAATTTCTTCTGGGTTCTATCTCAATTTGTTTTAATTTTTGAACGGATCGCTGTATGAATTTTATGAAGTGAGTTATCCTAATACATTGGTGTGGTAGATTTACTCAGCTTTAAATGTAGCTCGTAGGCGGAACGTTCAAATTCAGATCGTTTTCTGTGTAGAGTTCCGATTTCGAATTTAAGCCATTTTAATTTCATGTCATGTACTAACTTAGAAATGTCTTTATTACGTTTATTGGATTTTACATTGGACAAACCCAAAGAAACTTATTAACACGTTTTAAGAACACACATATCACACAAAATATCAAACACTTTCACCACGGGCCACAAATTTTCACTGGGAAACACTACATTATTAAAATTTCAACCAATCATAGATTAAATATGCTGGAAGCAATTGAGATGAAGATACATAAAAATTATTTATTGAATTTTAATCGTAGTTCTTTAGAGAATCCATTACTTAAAATAATTCCAATTTTAAATTTTTCAAATTTTTCGATTATTTTTATTTAGTTAAACATAATAATTAAGTTTCCCAACTTTTTTGACTTTTGTATTTATTTTTTATGTCATTTAGCTGTTGAAAATGAACACGTCGTGTGAAAATGAACACGTTGTGTTCGAAATGTACATACCGGGTGTCTCAGACCACCCGTACCAGCCTTTTATTTCGACTACGCTTGGTCGAATGTGACTGGGACAAAAAATTTGATTACCAAAGTGAACCCAAGGAATCCACTGATGAGTTTATTTTTTGCCGGAATAATCCGGAAGTACCCGGAACCGGAAGTAACTTTAAAATTTCAAATGGCAACATAGGTCGAGTATGGTATTAATTGATAGGTCTTTTTAAAAGAAACAACTTTTATTAAAATATTTTTTTAATATTTTGCATATTTACAAAAATAAACGAAAACAACTAAATTGAAAAGTAGTTATCCATTCAACACTAAATTTCCTCAAGTAGGCTTTGCTTTTTTGTTAAAATAACAATTTGTATATGTGTTAATATTGCAAATATTCTTACATGATTCTTCGTATTGTTCCTCAATACTTTTCTTGGGTAATATGTTATTTTCTAGGTGAGAAGAATTCCTCTTATTCAAAACGGAATTATTATTTTATTATCATTTTGAGATGGATGGCTTCTATGGTACGGGTGCCTCAGACCACCCGTACTATAGAAGCCATCCAGCCTTTTATATCGACAAACAAAAATACCAATTGTTTGAAAGTAATTTATTTAATAATTCAAATAAGAGTGTGAAAGTAAAGAAAATGATAATTAAAACAACTATTCAATTACTTATGGTAGGTTCAAATTGCCTTCCTTCTTTATCAATGCATCTTTGTAGCCGATTTCGAACGTCGTTGACGGCCCGTAGTATCTCATCTTCACTAAGTGAATGGCAGACATTCCGTATCCTCTTCTTCATATCCCTCGTGGTTGGAAGCTCTTTATAGACTAGGGCTTTGATACGTCCCCACAAGAAGAAGTCAAGAGGCGTTATGCCAGGAGAACGAGGTGGCCATGGAAATGGTCCTAGCCTTCCAATCCATCGACTAGGGAAAACGCGATCAATGGTTTAACGAGAAACTCTTGCGTAATGAGCTGGGCAACCATCTTGTTGCAAATACATTGTTAAACGTGTTGCATATGGAACGTCATCTTGAAGGTCCGTTTAATGAACCATCGAAAAAATGCGGACCAATTATTTGGTTTCCTAAAATACCACACTAAACATTAAGGGTCCACACGAGTGGATTATTAACTTCTCATAACCAATGAGGGTTTTTATTACTCCAGTAGTGAGCATTATGTAAATTAACAACTCCGTTGCTTTCAAATGTCGCTTCATCTGTATATAAAATTTTGTGATAGAAATTATAATTTTTATGAGACAACCATTCACAAAAATTCAACCTATCTTGAAAATGACGCTCTTCAAGTTTCTGGTGTAGAGAGATATGATATGGATGGAATTTGTTTGTTTTTAAAACTCTCCAAGCAGTGGAGCGACTTATTCCAGCATCGATTTTAATTCTTCTATTAGATATGTTCGGGTCCAGAGCAATTGCTGCAAGAATATCTGATGTTCTTTCATCTTGTACACGTTTTCTGATACTTCGACATTTGTTGTGGCTGGGCTGTAGCTTACCAGTTGTCTTAACTCGTTCTGCAAGGTACCGAAAAACATTTTTTGGCTGATTGGCTCGTTGAGGGTATCGTTCAGCATAAATTCGCTCATCGGCACGATAGTTTTGGCCGCATTCATCTAATATCATCAGCACATCAAAACCTTAGAGGTTTGTAAAAACCACGTTGACACTTTTACTTTTATAATAATTATTTATTCTACTTCAAATATTCACGAACGTCAATTATTTTGACATAACAAAAAAGCAAAGCCTACTTGAGGAAATTTAGTGTTGAATGTATAACTAATTTTCAATTTAGTTTTTTTCGTTTATTTTTGTATATAGGCAAAATATTAAAAACATATTTTAATAAAAGTTGTTTCTTTTAAAAAGACATATCAATTAATACCATACTCGACCTATGTTGCCATTTGAAATTTTAAAGTTACTTCCGGTTCCGGGTACTTCCGGATTATTCCGGTAAAAAATAAACTCATCAGTGGATTCCTTGGGTTCACTTTGGTAATCAAATTTTTTGTCCCAGTCACATTCGACCAAGCGTAGTCGAAATAAAAGGCTGGTACGGGTGGTCTGAGACACCCGGTATAGTGTAAAATAAAAACTGTGAAGAAGGGATATATTTTTATCTTATATTAATATAGAGACAAATATAAAAAAAAGATACTATATTAGAAATAAAAAAGGAAGAGTAGCAGATGAAATAATATTTTTAAATCAACAGCAAAGGTATATTTGAAGTAAAAATTATATCAGAATGAAAAAAGAGAAGCGGAAATGAATTGTTAAACTGAATTGAAAAATTCACTATGTTATAATAATACAAATTAAAAATAAGAAGTGTTAAAATAGAAAATAAAGTAACCAAATAAAAAGAAATTGAGACAGTAATATGAAAAGGAAATAAAGAGAAGAAATGAAAGAGATCTATCAAAAGATTACAAGGAAAACAAAAGACATACTAAATATACTAGATAGAAAAGTATAAAACAGGGAAAGATTTAGAAGTGAAGGTATATTAAAACTTGAAGGAAATAGTAAATTAAAAGGTGTCTAGTGTGAATTATAAAATTAGAAAAGCTATAAAAGTACAGAAAACATGAGAACATGGATAAGAAAAGAAGAAAAAGACGGGATTGAAAGAGAAAGGGGAGTTGTTTAAGATATTTTTTAATAACCATAGACCAACTGAAGGAGATAATTTAATATTCAATCAAATAAAATTTTAAAAAAATATTCGATTACGGATGAAAGAGACAAAAGATAAAGTATCAAAGCGAAATATAAATAGAAAAAAAAGAGTAAAATTACAAAATATTATAAATTTATTAGATATTCATAAATAAAGAAAGATGCAAGTAAAGATAAACAATAAAATATATAGTCCTTTACGTTGTAGAAAATTCACTAATAAATAGAAAAAACACGAAAATATTTTCGTAAAATCTACAACAAATGAGTCTTATTAAGACTACAAAAACAAATCTCTTTTGAAACAACTACTTCTCTAGCTAATAC
Source organism: Ontholestes murinus (assembly GCA_963969525.1). Classification (NCBI taxonomy): domain Eukaryota; kingdom Metazoa; phylum Arthropoda; class Insecta; order Coleoptera; family Staphylinidae; genus Ontholestes; species Ontholestes murinus. Next base: position 68,194,643 of record OZ018387.1, on the reverse strand, counting down.
TTCGACAGACATTAAATAATACAAAAGTAATTTGCGTGTTACAAAATAGCAAGGCTATCAAAGCAACACTAGTTTGAACGTATTTCTTTCTGTAAAATGAACTAAAAATGATTGAATGTACGTTAAAATAGTTTGTGGGTGACTATACTATGGTAATTTGGAACAAGAAATGATGTAGGTTTGCTAATTTACATCAATCTAAATTAATTTCTTGTTCCAATTACCATAGTATAGTCATCCACAAATTATTTTAACGTACATTCAATCAGTTTTAGTTCATTTTACAGAAAGAAATACGTTCAAACTAGTGTTGCATTGATAGCCTTGCTATTTTGTAACACGCAAATTACTTTTGTATTATTCAATGTCTGTCGAAGTATTAGCTAGAGAAGTAGTTGTTTCAAAAGTGATTTGTTTTTGTAGTCTTAATAAGACTCATTTGTTGTAGATTTTACGAAAATATGTTCGTGTTTTTTCTCTTTATTAGTAAAGATAAACAAATGAAATGTCTATGTGTTAAAGATGGAAATGAGAAATAAGAGGAGAGCTAGAGAGCATAACGAAGAAACTACAACATACAACTCAAAATAATAATGCTGTGAGTACATATGTGAATGCTATAAAAATGAAGAGAAAATTTAAAAAAATGTTAAAATACAGAAGAAAGAGAAGACATAAAAAATAATAGGGTCATGTGAAAAGAAAAGTAACACGAGATACTGCAGATAAAATTATAAGAGATAGAAATAAAGTAGAGAGAAAGTAAAAAAAATGGTGATGTGGCCATCATAATGATTTCCCTATATTTTTCTCGAAAACCATGAGCTTTGTGCAAAAAGGCCATTCTTAACCATTTGCTCAATTTTTGATTCTTTACAATTACACTTCCCCTATATATACTATATATGGAAAGTAAACATGTCACATTACGGAGTAGAAAGAGGTGTTAAATGGAAGCCCATAAAAAAGTTATGTCCTGTATACGGTAAAGAATGCAATTTGCCAAATTTCGTTTCAATAATTTTAATGTCTAAGATACGTCACGTTCAGGAAGGCCAGTTGAAGCCGAAAATGATAAAACAAAGGCATTAATCGAAACACACCGCCATTTACGACAACAGAAGAAATAAGCATCGTGGAAAGATATTAAAAGCTGGGATATGTTAGTAAACCAAATATTTGTGTTCCACATGAACTCAAAGAAATTCATTTAACAAAATACATAAACGCTTGCGACAAGCTCTTGAAACACAATGAACAAGATCTATATCTCAAATGTATTGCCACTAGCGATGAGAAATGGACAGTTTATGACAACGTAATGCAATTGATCATGGTACAAGCCTGGTGAACAAGTTGCAAGTACTTCGAATTCAAAAATCCACCAAAAGAAGGTTATGCTCTCAATTTAGTGGGATTGCAAAGGCGTCGTGTATTTGTAATCAACAAAAATCTACCAGAATTGGCAAATCATAAGGGTGTTATGTTCCACCATAGCAACGTGAGACCACATACACGTTTGGAGACCCGCTAAAAGTTATTGGAGCTTGGATAGGATTTGATAGACCATCCACCATATTCACCAAACCTTACGCTATTTTCGATCTTTGCATAACTCTTTGATTGGTAAACAAGCCAATTCAGACAATGGTGTCAAACAGCATTTGCTTAATTTTTCTGCATTATGATGTTACCCGAAAGATGGAAAAAGGTCATAAAAAATAACTAAAAAAAATTATTTCTTTCTACAAAAAATTGCCTTTGATTATTATAGTAAAAGTCCTAAATGACTTAAGACTCGACAGAATAGTAAAAACGTAAAAATGATGTATAAAGAAATAAAGTAAATGATAAAAATAAAAAGAGAAATAGACAGTATAATAAGAAATTTAAAAATACAATTTGAAAGTGCACGTGAAATTCGGTAACAAAGGGAAGTAAATACGAGAAATAATAAGAATAAACGAAAAATAAAAAAATAGAGAGTAGATATATTGAGTCTATTGTAGGTAGGAAATTAAGATATGTCAAAAAGAAGAGAAAGAGCAAAGTAATAAGAACAAAATGTGAGATGCGAAATGGTGAAGGTTATCAAAGTTGAAGAGAAACTAAGATTACGAGGAAAGATGGAGATTTCAAAATAAGAGAAACCAAATTATAAAATATAAAATTGTTGTAGTACGAAAGTGAACATAGAAATTGAAGTTAAAAGTGTGTAAGAGAGAGTAAATAAAATGTAGACAAAACGAGAGAAATTTAGAGAGCAAGTTCAAGAAAAAAGAAAACCCTACAAGAACTGAAAGATACTAGTATAAAATTATAAAAAATTGCCTTTTTAAAAAGGGCGACATCAAAGTATTGAGAGAAAATGGGAAAAATAAAACGAAGTAAAGGAAAATAAAAATTTCGTTTTCACTTTTCATTTTCCTTTAGTTTGCTCAAACTATGAACTTGTTCTTCATCCATCACTTGGTGAAACATAATTTAACGATAAGGTAAATTAGTAAATAATATCACTTGGTTTTACTTGTTTCACAATTTTTATTTATTTAACTTTCTTAATTAGTTTCGATCACACGATCATTATCAAAGAGATTTTAAAACAATTTAGTTTCCTCTATTTTTAATCATTATCTAATCCTTTGAATTCGCTCTTACTTCTGTATCGATAAACGTATGAAAGGAATTCAGCCATAGAATTAAAGATAACATGACAAAAATTTCAAAAATGAGAGTTTCATTGCGGATGCATTTATTTGTGGAAGTAATCATGTCTCCTTTTTCATTATAAAAATTGAGTTTTCAAAATTGCTAGGAGAGAAAGTAAACATATTTAAAACAATAATAATAGAAGTGAGATTAAAATTAAATTGTATATTATATGATTCAACTTCAGTTTTTATCTCAGCAGAAATTTAGATCAAAAACAAAACGATTAGAGATGAATTCTTACGTTATTTCATTTTCTTGATACAATGATAAATTTAAAAATACGAAAACATTTCGTGAATCTACAACAATGAGTCTTACTAAGACTACAAAACAAATTAATTTGAAACAACTACTTCTCTAGCTAATACTTCGACAGACATTGAATAATACAAATTAATTTGCGTGTACAAATAGTACAACTATCAAAGCAATACTAATTTGAATGAAATTATTTCTTTTGAATAAACTAATAAATGATACAATGAGTTATAAAAATAGGAAAAACGTCTATTCTATCATTCTTAAATTTGAAAATAAAAGGGGGAGGAGAAAGAAATGAAAATAGAGGAGAGAGAAAAAAAAGAAGCGATGATGATATTATGACATTAAAACGAAATCATAAAATTAATATATTATATCTACAAATAATTTATTCCTACTACATTCACACAAATCATATCTTTGAATTTCAAACCGCATTATGCAAAGACCTGTATCGCAACTATACCTTTTCCCCGACACACATACACAAAGCATACTCCTTTGGTGGTACAAAAATAGAACGAGAAAAAAGTCTTGAAAATGTGGAGAACACGTCGATTTCGAATGCATCTCCTGTATGAGTTCAATGGACCGGATCCGCAGATATGACTTTGTGCGAGCGCAAGTGAGTAGGATTCGGTGTAAGTGCACTAGAATTTGGAATTTTCCCGAAATCCCGGCGGAGACGTGATAAAAATATTCGTTCGTTCGCGACGTGTCCCCGCCAACCCCCAGCTCCCACGTCAATTTGTGATTCGCAATTGCAGAATGGGTTGCCGGCATGCAGATTGTACACTTTTATGAACGTCGGAGTACAGAGGGGGCGGTGGTAGTTCCGAAAGAAGGGAAAAAGGGGTGCAGGAAAGTGTTATTCTACTAGAGCCTTGAGGGATGGAAATCCTTCGAGTGCCCTTTTACAGGGGAGCAAAAAAAGCGGTCGCGTGCTCTCGAGGACGAGGTGAGACGTGTCCTGGTTTATTAAATCGCAAGGTTACACTCATTTTATGAAGTCTTATTGTTCTCGACTCTCTCTTTTTTTTCTACTATATGATTCGTTTTAGAATTAGAAATAAAGGTTAAAGGTAAAGACTTTTTACTCGTATCTCCATTGGTTATTACATTACATATACTAAATTATATTCTTTTCAAACAATGCTTACCAAATATGAAAACCAGTATGCTGTAATTTTAGCAACGTTAGTAGCGAAACAAAGTTTCATAAACTTATTCCTCAAATTACACACACTAATTAATTCTCACGTGTGGAATTTATGAAAATGAATTTTTACTGCGTAATGAGCAAGAAGGGAAAAGGGGGAGGTCGCAGTTGCGCGTCGGTACTCCCAAAACACCTTCTGGTGTCAGACCATAACTCTTCGCGGCACACACATTTGTCACAGGGGCGCCAACTAGACAAACAACGGGGAGTTCGCAGGAAACTTAAATGAGCCAATTACATTCGCTACCGCCCTACTTTATATTACATTAAAATAAAATTTAACACACACATACATCCCTCACTTCCGGTGGATAATTAAATAATCCCCTCCCGTCCCGCGCACCGACGATTCTCTCTCGGCGCTCACCATTCTTCTTCCACTGCTCCAGTTTCGTGCACGTGTCGCCAAATGGAAAATTCGAATTTAAATGCAAACGAGAAAATGCGAGGCGTATTTTATATGCAGCGAATTTGGGGATTGCAGTTGGTAAAACTAACACTTATTTAAAAGTTTGTGTTCAATGGGAAACGCTCATTTGTTTTTGGGAGTTTCTTAAAATACCCAGAAATCTGAAAATAGTTTATAATTTTTTAAACCATGAAATTGAATTATTGTTTACCCAAGTTGTTTAATGGTTTTATTCGCTATGGGGAGTTCTTTGATATGCTGAAATTTATTATTCCATGTAGTCCCCAGTGTTGGGCTGCTAGGTACATATTTAAACTTTATTAAACATGGGTTAATTCAAACTAATAAGGTTTATATGTTTTGATCACGTGGTGAAACATTTTTAATATTACGAGCTGTTTAAAATGAGGCACTTGATTGGTTTCACATTTTTTTATAATTTATTCCGACTAGTTTTTGTTACACCATTCCTAGATAATGATGTAACAATCAGAACAAGTCGGAATAAATTGTAAAAAATTGTTAAACCTTCATTCTGGATCTGGATCGAATTTCCCAAGGGTGATGAAATCATTGACCAGAGCACCTGGACCTCACTAGGTCTATTGTGCCAATTCTGGCTGGGACAGCCCTCCGTTATTCTATCACTCATTTAGCCACCCAAAGTGGCGAGCAAAAGACAGCTCACCAAGCGCTGGGGAAATTTACAATAACTAATTTGTTAGAATTCGAAACCTTCTTACTAGATGCTTTTAACGGACACAGACAAGTTGTCACCATTTATGCAGACTCTGTTAAAGCCTTCGATTGTGTTCAACATAATATCTTATCTAGAAAACTTGAATGCTTGGAGTTCTCTGAACAAATAGTGAATTGGGTTAGTAGTTCCTTATCAAACCGATTTCAAGTTGTTAAGATAAAAAATTACCTATCGTGCGTTATTAAGGTGTCTTCTGGGGTTCTGCAGGACTCGCATATTGGTCCGATATTGTTCATTATTATTAATGATATTATTGAAAACTTGAATTATTTGTTCTTCGCGGATAATCTAAAACTGTTTCATGCTGTTGATGATATTTCAGATTGCCATAAAATCTAATCAAATTTAAATGACCTGTCCTCTTGGTGTAGAAAAGATTGTCTTGATATAAATATCAACAAATGTAAAGTTATTACCTCCACTAGACGTCTTAATTTGATTATGCATAATTATAAGATTAACAACATAATATTGGAAAGAGAGGAATGTATTAAAGATCTGGCCGTATATTTTAATAATAAACTAACATGTACTGAAGCATTACTGAAAAGGCGTTCAAATTAATGTTTTTTTTTATATCGTAATTGTACTAAGTTTAGTTTTACTACTATAAAATTTAGTATTATAGTCTAGTCAGGTATAATGTCGATTATGCGCCGGTTATTTAGTCGCCATATTATAGAGTGTACAAAGAACAAAGAGCAATTTATTTCATATGTACTTTTTAAATTAAATTACCAGTTTAATTTTAGTTCTTCTAATTATGGTGTTGTTGATTTCACACCTAATATTGAGTCGTTAGAAGTCTGTAGAATTAAATTAGATTTATTTATTTTATTCAAAATTGAATCAGGTTTAGTAACTTGTGAAATAATTCGATTTGTTAATTTTCATATTTCTATTTCATTCAGACCTCTGTGATCAAAACCACTTTTCAGATTTAACGCTGCAACTAATAATTATAATTTCAATAATCTTACTCAAAAATTAATGAGATGTGCAGACATACTAAAAGCTAATCCTAATTTTGATTTATTTCTACGGTCTTTAAATAGGTTTAAGTGAAATCTATTTAGAGGTAATTTAAGTGATTTATGTTATTGAATGTTTCATTTTGTTTATATTAGTTATTTATTTAGGTTGTGTTAGCCTAAATTATTTGTATAAAAGTTGCTAGCGTTAACTAAATAAAATAAATAAATATTTGCTTAATTACAGCAAAATCATCAATTGATTCAAATCGAAACTATGCCTTAGATGACACATATTGGTAAAGTATGAATATAATAATTTAAGAGAATACCATTTAAAAACAATTTTTTATTGCAACTACATGTTATGAAACGTCTGGTATAGCTGCAGAAGTTTTTTTAAATTTAGATTTCTGAGATGTTTTCACAGAAAACTTTGTTTCTTATTCCGAAATTTATAAGCCAGAACATTTTAGGAAATTAGTGTAAGTTTTAAAATTTTTACAGTAATTTCAATCTGCAGAATTTCCAGTTCTTCTAAGGACGAAGCTTTAGATTTATTATGTAATTCAATTAATAGTTAAATTATTAGGCAACTAAGAATATGTATATTTTTAAAATAAATGCATTTTTATAAATGGTAAAAATATAACTAGTAAGGGCTGAAAGGCCGCAGGTCTATCGCCCAGACGGACTAACATTAAATATTTTACCGTTATCTAAAGGGTATATTATGTATAATTGGAAATATGATTTGGATTTGCAATTAAAATAGAAATATATAATGAGAAATATTTTCTACTATTTCAAAATCACGAGGTTCTAGAATTAGGTCTATATGACACAGTAGTTAATGAAAGTTATGTTGATTAATTAAAATTCACAGATATATATTTTGGACAAAAAGTGACAATTATCAATGTTTAGATACTATTAAGTATGATCACTTTGTGTCCGAAATATATATCTGTGAATTTAAATAAAATTGTAAAGACAGGTTTTTAGTAATTTTTTAATTAATCAAGTTTATATTCACGTAACTCACAAAAATCAAACTAAGTTATGATAATTTATGTTAATTAAGTAAAATCTAAGGTATCTACAACATCAATAATTAATAAGTTAATTCAAATTTGATTAAAAGAAGCCAATTGGAAGATTTACAAAGCGAGGTTGATCAGAGAATTGAAAAGATCACCAAACTGGGTTTTGAAACAGAAAGGTTAAACCTTACCTATATAGAAGAAAGTCAGTCTTTAATACTTCTATATTAAAATCTCCAATATAAGAAAAACCAATAAAAGTTCAGCTTCCTAGTTTATTGTTGGTAATCTGTGGTTTGTTGGTGTTTTGCTGAAGTAACAATAAGTTACACACGTCAGTAAGTTATTTTTATAATAATTTGTGCCTTTTCATCATGGCAGACGAAAGAGAAGGCATAATTACGATTAATGCGCGGACTTCTCTGAACTTCCAATCAACTTTGCCGATTGGGAAGAAGACATTGTGAATCCGAAAAATGAAAGAACAGAATCTTAGGAAAACAGTGAAATACTTACTAAAAGAATTCAGCGAACGCTACGGTTGATAATTGATTCGAATGAATCAGATGAAGAAAAGAGTCACAATTTGATTTAACGAGAACCAATAATGGTTTTGAAGGGTTTCCGGGTCCTAACGTGCTTCCAGAAGATACATAGATCGTCTAAGATATCGTAGTATTATATATTAGAAAGGATTGAATATTTTAGCAGCAAAATGGACAAGTACTAAGACCAAAATTTAAATAGAAAACTGGTGGCAAATTTATCGGTATTATGGCAGTCGAACTTTGGTATGGGCTTGCTATACCTTTTGGAAGTGTAAAAAAAAAGCAAGAATAGATAATTACTGGTCAACGAATTCAATATTTTGCAAAACGATTCAGACAAATATTTTCATTTTTGCATTGTTTCAGCAACAATGACAAACGGAATAATGCCGATCGACTATAACATTGACTGCATAAAACTCTGCCATATTGTATGGTTCCTAGTTACAGATTAATGCAAATAGCCTCTTTTTTAAAGCAAACAAATTTTACATATTTTATAATCTCTAATAGGTTTAAGAGAAAATAGAAATATTTGGGAAACACACCTATTTTAAATTATTCATTAATGAGATAGCTGAGATGTTCCGCAATATAGTTTATGGAATGTTTTAGTATATAATTTGAAATATTACCTACCCCACAACCATTTTTGTTCGATAATATTTTTGATTATATTATAATTTCCTGAGGCGTAACGGGACCAAAATAAAACGAGTATTGATTCATTTCAATTGAATTTATGTAAGGTACATTTGGTCTGTTTCTTAGAATTTTTCCGACGTTTCTTTATTCGGCAATAGTCGTGGATCTGATGTTTCAATGCGCAATGTATTCTTACTTTGGTTAGACGCAAGTTCTCTTACAGATTCTCACATAGTTTTTCTTTTAATTTTTGCACTAAGAATTTTATTTTCATAATATTTTTGTTTAGTTGTTTAATATATTATCATATACTATTTTATATTTTGTAAGAAGATATTTATATTGTGTATTGTTAACTGATATTATGTTTAGAATAGATACTTTGTTTTTAAGTATTCTTAATTGCATTGTGCAATAAGATATTTCTATTTATTTCTGATCACGTTATACTTTTTTGTTTTTCTTCCTATTTTAACACGTGGAAATGCACTACAAATTATTTAAATATATATTTATAAAGTATAATTCCTTATCGTCAATATCTGTTTGTGAATATAATATTTTCCAACCTTGTTTTTTAATATTGTTACAAAATGTATTTAAATATTCGTCAGTTATGAGAAACTTATTATGCAATGACGGTATTTTGTGTGTAGTTTTTATGCTCACAATTTGTGCAAAATAACCTGAATCCCAGATCCATTATATTTCTTCGCCTGAAGAAGCTACAGTGTAGCGAAACAATTGTAGTGAGTAAAATAAAAAGTTGAAAATCATAAATAGTTTACTATTATTATTATATTAAGTGAAATTCCAGCACGAAATACTTGCAATTTGTATTTGTTAGCGATATTTGTAATAAAATTATCTAAACAGCTCACGCTATTCTGTGATAAGCTAATGACGACTGCTCCTTTATTTAAGACTCCTTCATCATCACCACCTAAATATCCTTCAACGGCATTACCAACACCCACGTCTATAGAGTCACAATTAACATCTGATGTTGGATCTTCCAGTCATCCTCCTTTGAGGCTACAATGACCAAGTAGTAGCATAGGTTGGAGTGGCCTACCCAGCTTTATTTCAAGCAGTGGTCCTTCATCGCCGGGTCTTTTTGAAGCGTATTCAAATTCTAAAGAGAGCAGTGCAATGTTTTCCAGCATTATCAGTGGGGACGGGTATAACTTATGACATTATTAGTTAACTTTTAGTTAATTTCCACTTACCACAAATATTCCTGTAGGTTCTCTAATTAAAAGTGAACAACCGTATGAATTCAGCAAATTTTTCATTTGAGACGAATTTTTGTCATTTATTAAGGTATTTATATTAAAGTTACATCCTATAAAACACACAAATTCTAAAAGTAATAATAAATTCTTGCCTATTTTACATTTTCCAGCCGCATACTGTATAACCGACTCGGCGGACATGTTGACAATTTCATAAATTTCTGTAGCTTGGATACTATCATGGATGTAAATTGAAGCTCCTCGTCTAGTCCGTTTTTTTAAACAAAATGCACTAATAAGTTTGTATCCTTCTATTGACGTCGATTTAATGCCGAGTTCGTTCTCCCAATGTTCTGTTAAGAAAATAAACTTCACTTGATTTAATTCACTAATGAAATCTTCAATTTGATTTAATTTCGGTCTAAGCGATTGTACATTTTGATGAACTAGTAGTGTAAAAATATATAGGGTGTACCATTTAAGAAAAACGAGATATATTGGTTTAAATTTGACCAAATGTGGTTTGAAATTTTGAACACCCTGTATATTATTTTTTCAAAAATAACTCATCATTGGATACCATCAGGTATTGACTATGTGTAGCCAAATTTACAATCCTTAAATTTTATTTTAGTCGGAGATATGTATTTTTAAAGTGAACTCTGAAAAAGCTCAACATTTTTTAAAATATCAATTATCTCGAAAACGCTTAAATTTGGACGTTATGTTACTTAATAACTTTTTCACAGAATTTTATGTAGAATCTAAATACGTATTAAAAAATATAGTATTCAATTTGAAATAAGGGAGTTGGTGTTGACTTCCGGTATAACCGGAAGTCGTATAATCTTGAAAATATTTTAATTCAATAGATCACACTTTATTACATTAATATACATTCACTAAAAGTCCATGAACTTTTGATGTGTGGTTTCGGTGGGACACCCTGTATAAGGAACTTATACAACAGTGTAGAGCTTCGTAAGAAAATTCGAGTTTGTGGAAAGATACGACAATATATATTATTTTCAGAAAAAAAAACTCAATGTTTGAAGCTTGCCATCAACGAAAAGGTGATGTCCTCGGACAATTATGAAAGCTTCAAAAACCAAAATGATACGGATGGTCTCTTCGATACAAACTGATTGGCCCTAAAAAATTCCAGAAAACTAATTGCCCGATAATCTGAAAGTGTATAATAGTCTAATAAATACATAAAATTAATGGATCCTGCAGACCAATTTTTGAATTACTATATCATGTACAAAAAAACTATAAAACATGTACCTCTTTAAATATCACAGTAATATAAGACATAAACATTAAAAGAGGTCGATAAAAATTTATCCTAAATACGCCAAATATGACTTAGATATTGTCTAAGTATTATCACCAGCTACCAATTGTAATGGATCAATTGTAAGAACACAAGTTGTGAACTCTATCGTCAAGATCTATGCTTTCAATCTTTTGGTAACAAAGCTATATTTGGCAAATAATTTAATGAATCATCATCAGCAGAGTCTCTCTGAAGCAAATTTCACCAAAAGAATAGAGGGCGAGAATGTATAGTATAGTAGTATTTATTTATCCAATGTAAAATAGAAAACATACATATATAATAATAAATTCTTACAAAAAATTTGTTTGCACACGGAAATGCTTGAGTTCATAATAAAATGTTCTTCCACTCTTGCCGGCTTTGATGACAGTGCTGCCACGGAAGGTCTCTATGTTAAAGGTTTCACCATTTTCTTACCGAAGAACATATACTTCGTGAGCGTCCCCTTAAGCGATCGACAAAATTTCCGGTCACCTAAGGCAATACCAGTTAGAACTAATTTCCAAAAATAATGAAAAAAAAACAAAAACTGCCAATTAAGTTAAAAAAAAAACAAATAAAATATCACAAATTTGACATGCAAGTATGGAATTGCAACACACAACGTATAAGAACGCCGCCGGTTGTGAAGTGGCTGTAATTATATTTTTCAATAAAAGAAATGTGCCATGCAATATTCATTATCAACTAAAGGATGCGTATGGGCAAAATGTTAATGATGTGTTGTCCGTTTGGTGCTGGTGTCATAATTTTAACTTAGAAAGAGAGAACACCCAAGATGAGAAGCGTTCGGGAGGGCCATCAGTTGTTACGGACGAACTGGCGATTCAATTAACGAACTCGTGAAGAATAATTGACGTGTTACAATTGAGTAGATCATATTACCATCTGTTAAGATAAGATAAGATTTTTTGAAGGTATGAAGAACTGAAGGAATCTGTAATTAGGTATCTCAATACACTGACAACGGGAGAATATAAAGAAGGGATATAAAAATTGTCACACGTTACGAAAAATACTTAAATTTGCAAGGTGACTATGTAGAAAAGTAATTTTGGTATGTTCTTTACAATATATATATATATTAATATATAAGGTGTTCAGGAAGTAAGGACGAATTTGAAGTTGGCCTGATAGCTTTTGTGTGCTGAAGATTGTAGTTTGATGTTTATTTTGGCCATGGAGCAGATGACAACTAAGCAACGTACCCAAGTGATCTGTGTCACTGTGAACGGCAACAGTTACAGAAACATGCTTTCTGATTGGTTTTTCGAAGTTGTGAATGAAGATGAGTAGTATTCGTTACAACAAGTTGGTGTAACATGGTACACATCCCATGAAACGATTGCTCTGGTGACTGAAAAGTCTCCCAAAAAATTATCTCTCTGCGTGGCAAGCAGGAATGGTCTGTCATCAAGAACTTCAATGAACGCATTGCTTGTTTCTGCGCGGCTTTCCGGGGTCATACGTAGGATATAATTATCCATACATAAATGGGAGATGTTACTTAATGTGTTTATAAAGAAAAAATACAGTTTCAATAATTTTTGTATGTTCTATAGAACTTTAATATTCGTCCTTACTTCCTGAACACCCTATATAATAGTTGTTTACATTTCCTAACGCGAACTACTTTCCAAATGACCCTCGTATATCTAAATCTCTTATATTCATTAGTAATAATAAAACGTTATGTGAATAAAACTATTCAAATTTAATATGTGTTGATAGAAACATAATTGGCGCAGTCGTTAGAATTTTAAATATTTCATTATATTGATTACTTAAAAAAGATAAAAATTAAAGTAAGAATCCTTAGGTTAAAACTAATATTATCTAACAAAAAAAGTATTCGTTGTATTTTAATATAGTACAATATTTTATTAGTCATTGTTTGTGTAGTAGTGATTCGTATTTAGCAAAATAGATCTCTCCTCTATACGTTTTCAATATCTGTCGAATCCGTGGGTGCTGCCATGTTTTAAATACATTTGGTGGATGCACCGGATTAGGAAATACATAAAATGTTAGATTACTCTGACAAACTTTTTAATTTTCAACAGCACTACAATTATCGGTGGAAAATGTAACAGAAACGGAATCACAAACTTCTAAAGCCGCATAAAATATTTGATAACAATGTCGGAAACTAAAGTAATTTTTCGAACGATTTGATTAACGAGGGTGCAATTTAAATTTTAAATTATACACTCGAGCGCGCATACGTTGTGTCCGCCGTCCTTCACCGCCGAGTGGAGCGACGACTACAAAAACTATAGTGCAAAGTTTCGGAATTAATTTCGAAAATGTCCGACGGTATGAAAAAGCCGTCATAAAATACGAGTGTGTGGTGGTGAGGGGGTGGAAGAGGCAATAATAAATTACGTCGCCGGCGCCGGCCCCGACCACAACCATTGACACCGGGAGACGGCGCCAAATTGTTTGTTCATATGTGTGTGTGTGTGTGAGAGAAAGATAGTAGAGAGAGGGTAAGAGGCTGAGGGGATGGAGTCGGAAAGTTGCAAGAGATAAGTAAATAAATTTTAGCAGTATATAATATATATATATATATATATATATATATATATATATATATATATATAACGGGCGATGTTTGCCTAATCCATCATTGGTTATATATCGTCCGGTCGAGACAGAATGGCGTCGCGACGGCAACTTTTAGGTCGCGACCGTTTTTATCTCTTTGTGTGACTTTCTAAGTGGTTTTTTATTCAAATTAAGTCAGAATAATATTGTTATTAATACTACTTCCGTATTCAACTAAATGATACGGAATTTAATTTAATATCTCCCGGCGCCTTCACAATTTTAATTGCTACATAATCTTATATATAATCTGTTTTTTGACATTCGCTCATTTATGTATGAGTGATACTTTATTCAAGACTGATACAAATAATTTATTCGAAATTATTATATAATAATTAAAACGCATCCTGTATCTGCTGGTCTGGACCAATCCAAGAATTATAGAGATAAACATCTTTATTGAAAAATAGTGATACATCTAATAATAGGACAATTATTAAAATCAATCCTCACAAATCACAGCTCCTAATCCCTTATCACCGCAGCAATAATTCACCTCACAAAGTCCATATTTCCCAAACTGCTCTCCCTCCCTTAGTTTCCATTAAGTACTTGGGCATAACCATAGATCAAAAATTAATTTTAAAAAACATATAGCATAACAAAAAGCAAAATTACTTCTAGGGCAAAATACTTTAGAAGTTTAACTTACAAAAACAATTGTATTAATACCAGAACTGCCGTAAAAATTTACAAGATGATCTGCCGCCCACTACTTGACTATGGTTGTGCCCTCTATCCCAACCCCAGCAATCCAACCTCCCGTAATATTGAAGTTAGCGAGCGAGCATCCCTTCGTACCCTAACAAAACTCCGTCATCCTCTTAATCCTCTACACAATCCCTCCAATCAGCTCCTCTATGATACTACTTTAGTTATCCCCATCCTAGAACGTCTTCGATTCCTATAAGAAAAATTCGCCAAAAATCCTTTTAACTTTCACATATTATCCCTATACTGTCTTCCTAGAAACCCACACATAATCCCTAAATTTAAAAACCCACATTCTACCATTTTTGATTTCATTCCATCATTTCATGCATCTACTCACTAACGACTGACGCCATATGACTGGACAAGACAAGGCAGAAAGACCTCTGGTCGATAGCCTTTTGACAGATTAATACATTAACACATCATTCATTATTTATCATTTTAATGTAAATATGTACAAAATTTGTCAATAAATATATGTTACTACTAGGACAATTACCATGCTTTTTCTCTTCTTGTTTTACCATTGGCTATCGAATGGTAGCCTTTCAACCTGCAAGAATTATTTATTTATTTAAACAAACTTATTTACTTAATCAAAGTAATCATCTTCGACCTTTTAATTAATAAAAAATTATTTAAAAAATGTTAGAAAATGAGAGCGTGCTGCATTTCTGTATAAGGATATTTAAGTTAATAATACAATTGCATTCAGAATGAGTTGAAACAGTAAAGTAAGTAAAGATCATTAGTAATCAGCAGGCCGTAATCCAATCTCTAATTACACTGCATATCTATCTGCGAACCGTTAAAGATGAAGAGGGCGAAAGGAGAAGAGCCCCGGCCGATCCCGGAAACTGACAAGGACAACAGCCTCCGCCGTCCTTTCCTCCCCCCGCCCCATCCACGCGATCTCCTTATTCAACATCATAATAGATAAGATCTTCATAGGAGTTAAATCCTTGAGGGATGCGCGCCGAGGAATGAGAAAACGGGGCCGTTTGTTACATCGACAATGCCTATTTACCAACACCCCCGCCCCCCGCCACTACATCCACTGAATTATTTAAAGAGTGTCCCATTCTCTTCCTGCCGACTGAACCTTATCTTGTGCCGTTTACATTTACTCGAATTACATTACCTTTCAAATTATTTAGTGTGTCAACACGCGAACGAGAAACGTTTATACTATCATAACATAAATTCGAAAGGAAACGGCATTTATACTGTTATGACGGTAAAAATAAATTCGTTGGTACTACTGCTTGGAGAATAATATTAACATTAATGGTTTGTTATAAGATCATCCTCTTCTAAAGAAAATAACCAACGTCAATTAAAGTATTTAGAAATAAACTATCGTGCAATTCTATCCCTATAGTACTTAAAGTAAACAGACGTCGTTTACAACGTTAAAACATTAATAATTTTAGAAACCTAAACTGAAATATAAAATGCCTTCTGTGCATTTATTTAACTGAACTAAATAATAAATTTAGGCAAAATAAAACAGTGCTTATAATATAACAAAACAAATTGAATAAAATGCAAGCACAACTCAAGTCAATAAGGAGTCTTAGTCCTTATTTACTTTTTGTTTGTATTATTTTAATTAATTCATTTTGCCCCGGGAAAATATTTTCTGCAGAATTGGTGTCTCTTCTTGTGCTCCCGCCGTCATAAGAATGAGAGATGGCGCTTAATATCGGGAGGGTAAAATGCTTTTGTGAAGGAGGTGCAATTCTGCTGCACCTGGTATGGCCTCGTTAGTGGTGCACAAAAGTTTTAAGAGGATGGATGGAATTACGGTGGCCGACTTAAATAATTTCGTTGCTGCGAGTCTTCCGCCCTCGGTGATAAGTGAGTTAGTGCGGGTGGCGCTCACCTTTCGCAATTAAGCAAAATTAAAATTGCCGACCCAATTTCTCGTTCCTTAATTATAACACATACACAGTCACATAAATTCATACACCTTCTCTCATTTATTTTAGTCGTCTATATTAACCATACGAACTAATATACT
The DNA here is from genome assembly GCA_963969525.1 of Ontholestes murinus. Lineage (NCBI taxonomy): Eukaryota > Metazoa > Arthropoda > Insecta > Coleoptera > Staphylinidae > Ontholestes > Ontholestes murinus. Next base: position 68,178,151 of record OZ018387.1, on the reverse strand, counting down.
ACAATGGTAATTTTCCTTTACCGCGTAGTTTGCCCATATAAGTTATACTATATAATTTGCTCATATAACCGTAACAGTTATTATTTATGAAATTATTCATTTACAATAGAAAATCTGTTAAAAAAAAGGGGAAAGATCGATGGTAGATAGCCCAAACGGACAGACTAACCCTTATTGTTTCTCATTTGTATATGTTTCTCCAAATTGTATTATTTATTAAGTGTTAGAATGAAGATGTTATTCTCTATCTCTCTATCTCTGTTAAATAGGGCTTAATCAATTAATTGAATTTTGTTCTTTTTCCGTTAAAACTTTAAACAAATGCACAATAACTAAAGCAGTTCAAGATACCGTACTAAAAACTGCTATGAATAACAGAAAGCAAAAACAATCAAAATTTTGTTAAAATACAGTTGAAAACTTTCGAAAAAAAACATTTGACTAGGCTTATTTTGCACTCTTTTGTAAGTATTAGAATTTAATTACTTTGCTATTTTTTTTATTATCAATATTGTTTTCATTAGTTAATTCAAACTTCTCAAACAGTTAAAACTTTAATAAAAAATCTCTAAAAAGCAATCGATACAAAAAAAATATTCTATTAGAAAAAGTTATTAAAAAAAGACTTTTAAACAGAAGAAACATTTTTGAAATTTAAAAAGAGAATTGATATTTTGATTTAAAATAGTTATAAATTTTATAGAAAAATGTAAACTTGTCTAAAAACGTTTAAGAAACATGATCTTTTTTTATAAGACTAAAAATTTTGTAAGCAACAATTAAAAATTTTCGAAAAATAAAATTAACAAAAGAAAAACTGAAATTTGACGAAAATAAATTAATATGTTACATAAAATAGTTAGAACTTTACGAAAAAAAATCAAAAGAAATTTGGTACGAAAAACACTACAAAACTGACCAAAAATTATTTTCAATTCAAATATGGTTTAAGCTATGGTATCTAAAAAATCTAAAAAAGGTAATTTTATATTAAACTACAAAATGTTTAATAATTGCTTCAATATAGTTTTAATATTGAATTAAATAAACAAAAGAAAGTCGATTAATTTCCAAAAAAGGAACAAATTATTAAAACACTAGACAGTTTGCCAAAAACCTTTAGCTAATTTTGCTAAAAGATAAATTATTTATTTAATACATAAATATGTAGGAAGATTCCACATGGAATATTACAATAATAAAACGATTACATAGTTTACAAACAAAAACTAAAGGTAAAAATTATACGATATTACATATCTCCGTCAAAACAGTATGTACTTTAAGAGATTATAGTAATAACTTTAGAAATTTATACGTGTACAGATTCTATACATTGTATTACAGTTAAGACATATTAATATATTTATTAAGAGATACAAACTTAAACTAATTAATGGGTAAACCTAAGCCTAAAAATATTGTAATACTGTAACATGGATTTATTTATAAAATGTAATATTAATAATAATAATAATATTTATTTGACGGAAACTCCTTTATACATAAAATAGTAGTGGTGTGAAAATATAAATAATAAATGACACTAAAAATAAACAAATAATTAAATAAATTGTAGTTATGCCCAAGACAAGCTGGTTTAACGAATTAATTAGCAAAAACAAGAATAAAAAATGTTACCAATAATTTTAATGCCTCACTATAACTAAAATTAAATAAAACTAAAAATCAACATTAGATATTAATAAACGGATAAATATATACAAAAATAAATATGAATAAAATATTTACAACAAAATAGAATAAAATATGAGGTTATAAATTAAAACAAAGCAAATAATAGTAATAAATCAATAAAACGGATAAAAAGAAGTAAAAAATAAATACATTATAAATATAATAAAACAGATAAAATAAATAACAAGAATAGTAGAAGTAGGTGATTAAAAGCCGTAAATAAATAATTAAAAATAAATATAATAAATAACACGAATATTAAAATTTTAATAGAAGCGATAAATAAATAAACTAAAACTAAATACAATGATACAGATAAAATAAATAACACGGATATTAAAAGGTTATTAAAAACAATAAATACATAATAAATATGATAAAATTAAACAAATTAAAAGCCAAATAGTAACCACATATAAAAATCAAGGAAAATTAATGACATCAGTTATTCTAATACGACTTAATCAATTTTTAAATGGAGCAAATGTTGGTGCAAATAACACAAAATTAATATCATGGTATAATATATTTGCAAAGCGTATAAGCCGATAAATTGAATTGTACATACTTGGTTGGATGAAAATTCAGACGAAATAGCGATGTATGTCTAGAATTTGGGTCACGTGGAACATGAATGTCTAACTTTTCAACCAACCTACTACTATTAATAAGTCCATTGACCAGCTTAAACAGATAAGACATTGGGTAGGAATTAGGAATAATACACTTGTTTTGTTTCATATATTTACTATCAGTTTCCTGACACGTGTTTCGGCGCTTGCTCGCCATTCTCAAAGGAGTATAAAAATTAATCTGGCGAGCAATCGCCGAAACACATGTCAGGAAACTGATAGTAAATATATGAAACAAAACAAGTGTATTATTCCTAATTCCTACCTAGTGAGTTATATGTTTCATCAAGAGTGTAGCAAAGCAAGTATCAATCAGAAAAGACATGTCAAGAAAAATCCTTCACTCTGCCAGTGACTTAAGGTTTAGTAAATTTAGCATCCCGCTGTGACTAAAATTGTCAAAGTTATTATTATTATTCCGCATTCTAAAATAAATCAGTTTGAGAAATTTGCCTTGTAACCTTTCAATGTTTTTGACTGCCGTGATATTAAAAGGTGACCACACAGGGGATGCGTATTCAAGGTGAGGTCTTACCAATGATATGTATAAGGCTTTTACTGTAGCAACTTTAAAGTCTCTCGAAAACCGGCTAACGAACCCTAAGCTACGCTTTATTGTATATATTTGAAACATGTTTCGAGAAATTAAGTTTAGGTGTGAGGACCACTCCCAAAACTTTAACTTCAGATGTGCGCAACAGGTGATAAATTATCGATAACATAATCAAAGTGACTACTAGACCCACGGCAAAAGTAAATTGTAAAACATTTTTTTTAAATTTAACTCAAGTTGATTTTCTTTACACCATAGTGAAATATTATTAAGATCATCTTGAAGTACTATCTGATCACTTTCAGAGTTAATAATATTAAATATTTTGAGGTCATCGGCATAGAGAAGAAATTTGCAAGTTTTCAGCCTCACTAATAAACAAAATAAATAAAATGGGACCACAATGTGAACCTTGCGGTACCCCAGAAGATACCTGAATATAGTTTGAAAGGTATTTCCTAATACGTACACGTTGAGTTCTATTGCTCAAGTAACTACTAAACAATAAATTTAAAAATACGAAAACATTTCGTGAATCTACAACAATGAGTCTTACTAAGACTACAAAACAAATTAATTTGAAACAACTACTTCTCTAGCTTTCAAATTAATTTGTTTTGTAGTCTTAGTAAGACTCATTGTTGTAGATTCACGAAATTTTTTCGTATTTTTAAATTTATTATTTAATTTTCTACAACGAACTTAAGGATTTTAATACATTTTATTAACTACTAAACCATTTTATAACTGCACTTCCGGAGTAGATTTGTTACAGTAGATCTACCGTGCATGAAACAGTGTTGTTCTTCCACAATCGTCTGAGCACAAGCCCATTTAAGCTGTTCTGAGATTAAAAAATCTAAAAATTTAGGCAGAATAGACTGAACGGCAACACCTCGATAGTTCGCGACATTTCCTCTACAGTCACTTTTAAAAATAGGTGTGATATAACTATCCTTCCAGTAATGTGGAAATATACCCGACTTTAGTGAACAAGAAAACAACGTCTAGATAGGTTTAATCAATGTTTAGAAGCACCTCTTTAAAAAGTATCCAGGGATACCATCAGGTCCAGCACTACACGAATCAGGGAGAGACGATATACTGTTAAAAACATCAATAAATGAGACATTGAAACTATTCAAAACAAATAGGCTTGGTAGTGTGAAAGTTGGGTAAAGTATTGCTTCGGTTATTATATACTTCAGCGAAACATGATGCATATAAAACCACACTACCATCCATAGAATCACTATTAATATTCCCCAAGTACATTTGCTTTGGGTACCCATCGGTTTTACGGCACACATTAACATGTTTCCAAAATTGTTTTGGATTGATATTAATATCTTGTTCTACTTGGCTAATATAATATAATTGTATAATACCGTATTTAGATGGGCAAATTGCTGACGTATGCGACTAAATGCGTAGTAATCATATCTTGACCCGCTATTTTTATATTTTGCATGAGCCTGCTTTTTAGATTTAGTTAATTGAATTAATTCTTTGTTAAACCACCTTGAGTACTTACACAAACGTAAAAACTTAACTGAGACTAACGTGTTAAAAACATAATACAAAATACTATTAAAACTATCCACATTATTATCAACACAATCACTTGAAAATACTTGATCCCAATCTATACCCGCCAAAAAATTATTAATGTTATTATAATCAGCTGTCTTAAAGTCAAAAAAACATTCCGCATTGTCAGATATAAATTCAGATTTAGTTACTGGTACATTTATGGTGTATGGGATATGATGAATGCTTACGTTACACAGACCATCACTAGATCGGCAAACACTAATTCCACTAATTTCAGAAAACACTAAATATAGAATACATTCCTATCATTCGGTACTTGATTTATCTGATGTAAGTGATAAAAATTTAGAATGTTAGCTAGTACTTCAGCAGGATAACTATTATTTTTGACATGCAGTACATTATCAACAGAGTTCAACCAAACTGCAGTACGAAGATTGTAGTCTCCACATATTATGAATGAAGCATAATATTGGTACGTGGAAATATTAGATGCAGGTGGAATGTAAGCCAATCCAACGATTAATTTGTTATTAATTTTAACAAAAAGCTGTTCAATATTGTCTGCACATGATACGATGCAACTTTTTAACACATTCTTGACAGCAATTAAGACTCCTCCACATTTGCTTTTTACACTGTTACGAAGAGATTTATCAACTCTATAAATATCGAAATTCTTTAGACCAAGTTCCGAATTACTAACGGTGTCATCGAATCAAGTCTCCACCATCACGATGACGTCATAAATACATAAATTAACATTAAACAAAAAGGATTTTATTTTGCTTTTAAGTCCACCAACATTTTGGAAATATATGACTAGTTTTTTTTGCGTGGGAAAAGACTTTACGATGGAAGGATGACCATTGTTGTATTTGATGGTTAAGTCAACTTCACCTTGTTCTTTACGTTTAAATAGTTCCTCACGTAATTGTCGTAGGTGGTCCCTTTGTAACTGAGTTAAGTCATTATTGAAGCGAATGTGACCGGTGTCGGTGGCCTGAGTTACTCTCAAAACGTCAATGGCTTCTTTGCTCTCAGCGAATATTAACTCTGATTTGAACTTATTTCTAGATTTTGCCTTAGAATAAAAGTAAAACAGTTAATTTCCATGTAATTTGTGCTTTTCTTATACAATATTGTTTTGTGTTGTGGAAGTGATAAATTAGAGGAGTGACGAGTTTGCATTACTATCTAAATTGTCAAACAGAAAAATTGCCATATTATAAAAGTACAAAGAATATAAAATCATATTTTTTAAAATTTGGAATAGAGATTTGCAGTGCTCTCTCTGGCTAATAGTCTAATTATTTTCTTTTGTACTGTAAAAATATCGTTCGTGTACCTTGATTAACCCCATATGATAATTGCATACTCTAGATGCGATTTTACATGTGCATTATAGAAAATTTTTAATTACATTTTTTTTAATTATAAAAGGGAAAAGTGAGCAGAGTTGAGTTTTTTTGTAAGGTAAGTTACATGTTCGACTCATCTTTAGTTATTGTCAAGTACGACACTAAGGTATTTTGATTCGTTCACAACTGGGTTTGACATTTGACCGCACAAATATATTTTTGCATTAAGAGTATTAGTTTTAGCTGAAAATTGAATGATTTTTTTCGAGTTGAGAGCTAGTTTATTTTCATTGTGCCAATTTTCCATATTTTACATTATTTGATTACATAGAGTAAGGAACTCCTTCAGTTGCAACAGAACTTTTTAAAATGATATTTATGTCATCGGAATATTGAACTAATTCTGTATTTTTTGTATTTTCGATTATCTGAAATAGGTCGTTACAAAATATAATAAACAATACTGGTAAAAGAATTCCTGCTATGAGGAGTCTCTTCTACATGATTTTAAGAAATTTTTTAGCAAAAATTGATAAATAAAATTGAGCTGTCTATAGTTATTTACATTCATTGGATCTCCTATTTTAAGTATTTGGGGCCACCCTTCTTTTAATTCATCTGATGTAATTTGGAACACCATCTGGTCCCTCTATCATCTTATTTGAAATTGATAGTATTCTTTGCTCTACTTCAGATTCGTTTGTTTTTTGTAAGAACATAAAATATTAGGTTTGTGCTACTATATTTATTATCTGTATGTTTTAAACTGGATGACACCTTTTCAACGTTGAATTATGATTTGTTATAGTCATTTTTTAAATTATTGTCTCCAGTAACTTACACGTAAACAATGTAGCTCTTTTAATTTTTTGACAATGCTTTTATTTTTTTAGTTATCCAATTTTTCCTAGGCTTAGTTTTTATTTTCTTATCTATTTCAAAGTGATATTTGAGCAATCGAAAAATTTTCATTAATACCTATATCAGAATATATTGTTGACAAAGACTGGTCAGCAGATGTATAAAAATTTGTTTTTGATTTTCTTCAAAATACACACATGCATTATATTATGTTATTTTGTTCTTATATATTTAATACTTTTACTAAAATTACGTCGAAAAACTGACAGAACACATTTATTGGTTCCAGCAGTATATTATAATTTGTACAAATGTTATCTAATAAAGAATTTGTTCTTGTAGGTTTAAAACACTTAACATTGTTTTAATTCAAATTATTGCATTTTATTTAATAGAGATTTTGTACGTATCGTATGTTTTATCTAATAAATTAATATTAAAATCCCCACCAATAAATATATTATCTAATTTCAGAGTTACTAAATTCATAATATTATGTAATTTTTTACAAAAGGCATCCCCGTGATTAACTGGCTGATACATTGAAATGAATATACTCTTTTTACCTTTAATTTCAAATTGGGCACTAGTAAATTCAGTAGTAGATACGAGGGATGCTTCTTTCATATTATAGCTTATGACCTTTAGATTGTGATTTACAGAAGAAATTTACAATATATTAACCGTTTACATGAATATAACTATTGCATCGTCAGATAATCAGTGAAGATAAATACTTCAAATACTTATAAGAGTTGGGTAGTTATATTCTTTCAGTAGTACTTCAACGTTTAGGTTCTTGTTTGTAATGCTTCTAGAGTTGATTTTCATCATATTTCTTCTTAATGGTGAAGTGGAGTCCTCATATATATTACTATTTCCACACTCATATCTTCTGTCGCTGCTGTGCGAGTTGTAACTTCTTTTGTGGTTTTGTTTAAGAAAATAATCTAAAGTCGCATTTAATTATCCCTGCAGGCCATAGTTCGGGATTTGATAATATGTCACCAATATTTTTTGGGACACCAATCTTCAAACAGTTGTGTTTTTCTTATGCTATGTGGTCCTTTCTTTAAAATGTTTTAAAGTTAAGTGAAGCATTTGGAAATTTTAATGCTAATAGTGACACTTAATTCCTCTCATTATAATCCTGTCTGAATTTACCGACATATCATTTTTTCAATTCTGGTGTAAACACTACTTGTTCGTTGTCGTTTTTATTGTCTATTACCTCAAGACTGATATTGTTCGAGTGTATCCAAGTCATATTATTTATTGTTTTATTTCCAAGTGGTAATTGATTGTTTACGTTGTTTATGTTGTTGATGAGAGGCACACTGTCTAATTTTTATTTTTTTTATTGTTCACACGTTCGATTAAAGTGTTTTGGCCCGAAATATGTTCAGTCGGTATATCCATTTTGTTGGAATCATAATAGATGTATCAGCAGATGTCTTCTTGTTGTCGGTAGTAGGTTGCATTTGACACTTTCCTCCTTCATTCGTGCACCACGCATGATGTTTTTTTTTTTTTTTTGTGGCCGGGAGGTGGAAAAAAGACTGAGTGTGGGAGTCCCCAGAACTATACTGGTATACCCACTAAAAACCACCTCCCCAAGTCGCCCTGACACCCCGCGGAACCGCAGCCGTGCATGATGTTAAAATAAACATGAATAACAAAAAAAAAACGTTTAACTTTTTTATACTACTTTTTATTTTTACACAACTTCGTGACTAGTTTCGAATTACACAGTAATTATTATCAAACTTAGTTTATTTACTCTGTAATTCGAAATTAGTCACGAAGTTGTGTAAAAATAAAAAGTAGTATAAAAAAGTTAAACGTTTTTTTTTATTCATTAAAAATGTACTACGAAGTGAACGCCTCCAAAATTCAAGTTAAAATAAACATTTTATTTAATAACTTTAATTGTTGCTATGGAGAATTAATGTTTTCCTGCTGACTGTTTATTATTTATTGTTTATCTGAATGATTATTTCCTTTGGTTGTACTCAGATTGTGTCATCGTTTCTTCACTACTGAAGGAATCCTTGTGTTCGCAATTTTTGGAGTTTTATACACTATAACTTTCACAACAAATAAGATAGTTTTCACTAATTGTTTTAAGTATTTTTTTAAAGTTTAAACAAATCTAATGCAATAAAGATTCACAACACACAAATTTAACCTGTTAACCGAGCGGTACGTATAAATACGTTAAACGTAAATAATATCGGGTACGGATAGAACATATGAATACGATTCTGAAATATATGTTGCGCACAGAAACGGGCGGGACGTATATTTCCGAACAACAAAGGTATTAGTCATCCATACATGTCTCGACATGAATTAAGACACGAAGGGAATCAGTACCGTTTCGGTATTGATATTGTGTTTTGGGTAAGCAGTAGCGGGTACGTAAGTACACTTACGTACCTATTTTCTTATTATATATTATTTACTTATATTTTTCATATCTCCAACCTTTTTATTTCAGAATACATTTTTATAAGTACCCTTCAAAATAAATGAAAGCGATATGAGCGAAGACAAACTCAATGTACATTTAGGTAGAAAAAGGAGACGTATTATGAGTTCGTCTTTCGAGTCATCTGACAGTAATTTTGACTTCGATGCGGAATAGATCGATACTAGTAGTGAAGATGGTGAAGTCCTAGCAATAGCATTATTTCTGAAGAATGGCAACCTCAAAAAGCATAAAGACCTCAATTTCCCTTCACTGCACATCCTGGAAAAACTTGATACTCCCTCAAGGAAAGTTCGTTTGCTTTATCTCGAGGAATTTTTAGATAAGGAACTTATCAAATTAATTACAGATCAAACAAATTTGTACGCCGCCCAATTCTTTGATAATGATCCTGAGTTGGAAGGATACAAATAAATTTGAAATGAAGATTCTTTTGGTGCTTCTAATTTTACAAGTAATAATTAGAAAACCTGCTTTGGAACTTTTATTTTTTAAGAAGAAGAATAATTGAAACGCCAATTTTTATGAAACTATGAACGAAAGCAAAATTGATCCAATCATCAATAATTTGTCAGAATATATAATACGTAGATGAATCTCTTTTATTATGAAAACGAAATTTATCTTTTGAAACAATATATAGCTACAAAAAGAGCTAGATTTGGAATTAAGTTATTTATTTTGAGTGAAAGTCAATCTGGATACGTACAAAATATAATTTTATATACAGGCAAGGATACAAATTATGATTCGAACTAACCACAAGAAAAACAATCAACAAGAATTGTTTTGAAGTTAGGACATGACTTACTGAATAAAGAGTATAGGATTTACTTAGGTAATTTCTATACGTCAATTCATTTTCCGAACTCTTGTGTCAAAGTAGTACGGCGTGCATGCGAGTGAGAGTGTATTTTTCCGTGCCTCATTTCTGTGTTATTTTACTAGTTAATAAACTTCAAAATTTTACCATTTTTGGCAGCAAAGTTGATAACGCCCTGTTCTCAACATCTAATAAGTTTGTCATCGGCAGCGTAAGTAAAATGTTATGACCGTTTTAATTTTAAGCAAAACGAACGATATTTGACGGGAATCAGCTGTACGCCTGTTTTTGCTCCGCGTCCGAGCACAGAATTCAATTCAATCATTATAAACTTTTTCCTCTGTATTCTTTTGTATCCCATCCGTGGCCTATTTTACCTGTTTGTTTATTTAAAGTCGCCTCGAAGGGCCGAGTGGCGTGAAGTTTGTGTTTGTCTACCCTATTATTGAACAACGGTCGTATAATTCGTAATTTGTTAAGATGGTCATCTGTGGACAGTGTAAACAATTTATAAGTCCAAAGTATATTTCGTCTTGCATTAAATGCAATGGAAAATGTGGTAATTGGTATCACACTAAATGTATGTGCTTAACCGAGGCCGAAATAAAATTCTACGATGAACAAGAAAAAATAAACGGCGGCACTAAATGGACCTGCCATCAATGCAAGATATCTGAAATAACTGGTAATATCGCAAATTCACTTCCGACAACATCTATTGAGCTATTACTCAAAGAACATCTTGAATCATTTAAAAAGGACATGGACAATTACATGCAATCTATTATGAATAAGGTTGACACATTAAGTGATAGGATTATTACACTAGAGGCTGAAAATAAATTGTTTAAAGACAAGTTTCAACAAATTAACAATCAAACGATTAGCTCACAGACAGTTAATAGGGTTGATTGTTTCGATTGCGATGTAAATACTGTTGCCGATGAAATCCAACAGCGGAATAATCGTGCATCAAATATTATAATTTTTAATGTTCCAGAGACTGGTAATGTAGAAAATGATGCATCAATAATTAAGGATATTATAACCTCAATAGATAACACAACTGAGCCTCCAAAAAAAGTATTTCGTCTAGGGCAAATGTGTGATACAAAATCGCGCCCTGTTAAAGTCATTTTTAACAGCATGAGTGAATCAAAACGGGTTCTATCAAATTCAAGAAAACTTAAAAATATTGAAAAGTTTAAAGATATCAAAATAAGAAATGATAGAACTCCCCGACAAATTGACTTTGAAAATAAAGTATGGTCTGATTTTAAAAATAGGAAACAGAATGGTGAAAGTAATATACGAGTTAAATACGTAAACGGCGTCCCCTTAATTACGGATTTAAACTAATCACTGCCCAGCACGTTACTAGTAACTCTAACAACGGACTAGAAATTTTCTATCAAAATGTCAGAGGTCTTCGCACTAAAACATCACAATTTTATAATAACGTTGCAGCAAGTGATTACACTGTAATTATGTTAACTGAAACATGGCTTAAGGAGGATGTTAAGGATTCGGAATTGTTCCCTGACCATTTAAATATTTACAGAGATGACCGGCTTCATAAAAGAGGAGGTGGCGCATTAATTGCTGTAGATGTCAATGTTCAGTGTAAAAGAAATGAATTTAATGTACCTGTTGATATAGGATCTGAATTTGAAATTGTTTCTGTAACTATTATTGTTAATCACAAGGAAATTATTTTAGTATGTATTTACATTCCTCCATCATGTAATAACGATATTTATGCTTATGCTTATGAATTAATTGAATCCGTTTGTAATAATGATATTCCAGTAGTAATATGTGGTGATTTTAATTTGCCCAACTTCCATCAACATTCTATTAATGGTATTGGTGGAAACCAAACTTTAACAGAGTTTTATAATTTCCTAAATTTCATTAATTTGAGACAATATAATAATATAGTAAATATAAATAACCGCATATTAGACTTAGTTTTGACAGGGAACAATCTTAACTGTAGTGTGTCAAATATCATTGGATTGGTAGCAGAAGATGCTCACCACCCTGCATTAAATGTATCAATTAAGATTGGTTCCAATCCTACTAAAAGGTTCATAACGGACACAGAATCAACTAGTTACAGTTATAACTACCGCAAAGCTGATCTTGGTAAATTATATCATAAAATGTTGCTAACTGATTGGTCTAAGGTCTTACAATGTACGGATATTGAGGATGCTTGCAGTTAATTTTATAGTGTTTTATACAAAATTATTGATGACTGCGTACCAAAGAAAATAGTTCGCAAAAATGTAAAATATGCTTCATGGTTCAGTGTTGCTCTTATTAAATTAATACGTACAAAAAACCATTACCGCAAATTGTTTAGTAAGCATAAATTAAATTACTACAGTACCAAAATAAATTGCCTGCGTAAAAAAATTGGGAAAGCTTTAGACACAGACTACAGTCTATTTATAAAATCTGCAGAGGATTCAATTATTCATGATCCGCAAAGATTATGGGCATTTCTTAATAAAAAGAAAAATAGTTCACGTATCCCGGGTATTGTTCATTGTGATGATATTACATATGATAAGCCGTTAGATGTAGTAAATGGATTTGCCAACTATTTTTCTAGCGTATATATACAACACACACCACCAGAGGATATTACCAAGCTTGCTCAAAATGTGAACTCTTTCAGTTTTGGAGATATTTCTGAAACAGATATTGTATATGCTGCTAAAAAACTGAAAGGAAATTTCACTTCAGGTCCGGATAATATTCCAGCATTTTTAATAAAAGATTGTCTGTCATGCTTGATTTTACCACTTGTATACATCTTCAATATGTCAGTAAGTTTATCAGTATTTCCTCGAATATGGAAGACCTGCAGAGTCACGCCTGTCTTTAAATCAGGGAGTAAAGATGATATTAAAAATTACCGGCCTATTTCGATAATTAGTAATTTTGCAAAACTTTTTGAGACAATAATTGCAACAAAGATTTATTCTCATGTACAAAGCTGTATTACACTCAAACAGCATGGCTTTGTAAAGAAAAGATCAACTGTTACAAACCTACTGAATTTCACTGAATTTGTTTCAGATAAATTAGACAATAAATCACAAGTTGATGTCATTTACACCGATTTTCAAAAGGCATTCGATACTATTGACCACAATTTAATTATCTCAAAACTACGAAATTTTGGTGTATTTGGCCCAATTTTAGATTTAATCTACTCATATTTAAACAATCGGAGCAATTATGTGCAGTATGACGGTTGCTGTTCCTTGCAATATATACCTTCTAGCGGTGTACCGCAAGGTTCAAATCTAGGCCCTCTACTTTTTATAATTTTTATTAATGACATAGTTGACAATTTATCATCTGAAGTTCTCCTATATGCAGACGATATGAAAATATTTAAAACTATAAACTCACCTCTTGATGCTATATGCCTTCAAAATGATTTGCACTCTATAGAGAGCTGGTGTAAATATAATAAACTCGAATTAAACATATCCAAATGCAAATGTTTAAGTTTTACTCGCAAACAAACAACTTTAATTATAAATTATTATCTGAATGGTGTGTCTCTCGAACGGTGTACGACTATTAAAGATCTTGGAATAATCTATGATACACAGCTTTCATTCACCCCTCATGTTAAAAATATTTGTACTGAAAGTTGAACATGCAAATAATTTACCAACATCAATGTAATTAAAGCTATATACTTTTCTTACGTTCGTTCAAAGTTAGAATATGGAAATGTGATTTGGTCCCCCACATCCCAGATCCATATTCAATCTATTGAGAAAATACAAAAGAAATTCTTGCGACTCCTGTACCACAGAGCTATGTATATTTATCCGGATTTCAACATTAGATATACAGATTTATTAACATTTTTTGATTTCCAATAGTTAGTAACGAGGCGAAATATATCTATGGTCGTATGTCTATATAAAATCATTAATTACATAATTGATGCCCCACAAATATTAGCAATGATAAATATACATGTCCCAAGAATCACATCTCGTAACGTCATTATATTTAAACGCAAACAATTTCATACGGTTCAACATTCACATTCCCCACTGAATAGGTGTATAACACTGTATAATCCACTGCATTATTGTGTTGATATTTTTAGCGATAGTTTAAAAATATTCCAAAGATTACTTGATCGTCTATTATGAATCTTTCTCATATCTCGTTGGTCATAATACATTGCTTTTATCATTTAGCTGTAAGTCAAATAAAATTGTAAAATCTTGATTTTATGTGTATGTGTGTATGTATGTGTATATGTATATATATATATATATATATGTATATATATATACACGTTGTCCGCTGAAATTTTGAATACGGGCAATTGAATGCATTACTTGTTGCTAAGCTACAACGCTTGTAATAAAATAGGGAATCAAAATGAAACATATTTACATGATATTTTAATATTACTATTTTTACAATCACAATTCTGACGTAACGAATAACAAATAATTTCAATGTTCATCTTATTAAATGTACGAAAACATATCCTTTTTGAGCCAAGAAATATCTAAAACGATCATAAAATTCACATTTTGAAGCTATATAAGTCAAATTGACATTCATTTGCAGCAACAACCATGGCAACCAATAATAATAATCGAAATGCAATACAAACACATTACTCATATTCAAAATTTTAGGGGACAACGTGTATATATATATATATATATATATATATATATATATATATATATATATATATACATATATATATTTCCCATTTAGTTTTTAAGCACCTGCCTGTACTTAATTACATTAATTTTATATTACATACTGTAAATTTTCCCTGTAATAAGATTATTTTTAATCTGCTGGGCAATAAAATTTATTATTATTATTATTATTATTAAAACAATACAGACATTGTTGGAAAAATGAGGATAAACAGAGTTGGAATCCCCAGTGAAATAATAACAAAAAAATTACAAAAAAATTAACATATAGTAAAATTCAAAGACAAACTTATGGTTTTAAAATGAAGGAATAAAAAAAACCTATTGTTGCTAAGTTCTGTTCAGAATTACGAAAAGACAATGATTGTAAAGAGAGGAAAAAGGCATGAAAAACCGAATGTTGTCCTGGATTATAACAAGAATATGGGTAGCGTAGATTTGGGAGATGGAGTTATGGCGGCCTACATGGCTGCCTGTAATAGGGTAAAAAAAATCTATAATTTTATTTTTAATATATTAATTGATATATGCCGATTCATTGCATATATTATATATAATAAAGATAAAGGGCATTTGGATCGATTACACTTTTTAATAGAGAAATATGTAGATAACAATATAGTGAAAACCCATCCAAAGACATCTAGATAAACTAAATCCAGGAAATGCCGAGTTTGCTACAAAAAAGGTGTTAGAAAAGAATCTACATACTGGGGTCCCAATTGTAAGGTAGCACTATGTATCAACAATTGTTTTAAAATATATAACACGGAGATTGAGATTTGAATTTTTACATCTACATTTAAATTTTTTAATCTCAATATTTCTATAGTTGATACTTGTTGAGCTACCATCTTGATGGAACCAGATATGTAATTTTTTATATTCCATATTGTTACTTTTATTTTCAGTTACAGTTTAACCTTTGAAAATGATCGAGTGTGATCGAAACACGTGTCAGAAAACTGAAAATAAGTGTTTTTCTTCACCAAAAATTCAATATTTCTATTTTATTTATGTGCTTTTGTTTATTATTCTGTAATTGTTAGTTTCCGTTGTGCTTTATATATAAATAAACTAAAAATATATATTTCATAGTCATTTATTTTAAGGATAAATAAAAATAATAATAATAATAAGAAGAAATTACTTCCTCCGGGCGTGGCATACCGACAAGTCCTAGTAAAAGAGTACGCGCCCATTATAACCTTTGTTGCGTAATTAAAAAGTGAATTCCCCGGCCATTTATTGGTTTACTTTTACATTTACGACACGGTTTGTCTAGACCCAGTAAACACGTCCACCACCAATATTCCATCATTAGTGATTCTATAGACGCAGCACGTATACTATGACACACGCACATACACAAATATATTTTTCTTCTGAAAATTGTTAAAATTGTATTTACGGTCCGCAAAATTAATATTTCCGTGGAAGAAAGTAATTTACCAAATTTCGAGATCACATTAATTTCCAGTACTTCGTATATGAAAAGTAAAAATAGAAACTAGAAATGTATAAAAATGTACAAAATTTTGTTCAAACAAACATTTATCAATTTTATATTATATTTTTATTATTCATTTGACAATTTTGATTTAGTTTGTTTTTGAGAAAAATGCGGAAAAACCAAAACGACTTGGAGGAACGATGAGAAGAGCTTGGAAGTAGTTATCAAAGCAGCGGTCATCAAGTATATCCGTAGGACCTACAAGAATACACAGACGGTCGTGGTTCGTCTACCGATGGATGTAACTAGAATGGCGTGGTACAGTAGTCATCAGCTGTGTCAACGATGCGTAAAAGTGCAACAGATTTTAAAATTTTGGACACCATGCTTGCGACTGTTATAGAGTGGATATGTCGAAGTGCTGTCTTCGATATAGTGAAGTCGGTCACACCCACAACATCTACAAAAGCAAAGAACCGGTCTAAAACCCTCTCCATTCAAAAGCCATCCAACGGGATGATTTAGGTACCCTGTATATCAAGCAGCAGCGTAGGTAACAACCTGGGTATTGACACTGACTTCCTCTTGGAACAGCACCGATATCCGACAGGATTGTTATCTTGGGTTCTCGACGCTTTAAGCCATGCAACCGTTTATGTGTGTGAATGGTTAAAGGGTAAAGGACAGCTACGTTTACAGCATATATGCCCCATCAAACGCCACACATGGTGAATACAAAAAACCCTGCTAAATAATCTGTGCCGAGGATGCGGGAAATCGACTCCTTATCATTGTAGGCGAATTCAACGCGTGGGGTACAGAATAAAGTAGCAGGCATTCAGATGGAGTGTGCATCGCTGTACTTTGAACAGCAATGGAGACGTTTAGGGTTAACAACGTTAACAATTAATCCATCATATATTTGACTTTTGCCAGTGTGCAGTGAAAGTCTCTCTCCTCGTATCACGTTAAGACGGGCCACACGAACAGATAACGAGCCACTTGCCCCAGAGAAGTGGAATGCAGGATAATGATGTGCAGCTAGAAACCCCCGCAGAGTAAATGTCCTCACAGTTAATGTCTGATCAGCAGTATTGGTGGAATAACGAGATTTTGTAGGCCGTGTCGCCGGTCTTTGCGATGCCCTAAGAGATCGACACCAGTAGACACACGGAGAGCTCAAAAGAGCAATCAAGATAGTAAACGGCGCAGCTGAAGAGAGCTCTGTGATGTAAGCGACATTGGTCCGTGGAGATGGCCTTGAATATTAGTCAGGTCGCTGCTGATAGGCTCCAGCATCCTGACCAGTTTTATGGAAAACCTGTTTCCGAACCAGCCGAAACTTTCCTAAACCGATGATTTGGTGTTCGGTCATCCTATCGCCAGCAAAAACCTGGTCAGTGAGACCACGTGCTCGAGTTTAAGCTTATGTAAGATGTACCTTTATGAAAAAAAACATACATACACAGACGCATTTATTTTCTCAAAATTAATAATTTTCTTGAAACTATGTTCAAAAAATTTTAACGATCTTACACATTTACTGTGTAGTTCTTTGTACATGAAAAGTAAAAAAATAATAGTTTTCTCAGAGTTAATTAGTCTGTTTTATTTTGACAATAGTCGTCGTCTTCTTATTACTAATTTGGAAATGTGGATCTATTATCACTAACCATTACACGTTTAATTGAAAGTTATCTGCAAGGAAAGCCGTTTAAAAAAAATAGATTTATTAAAAATGAAGATATTACCATAAATGTGCATCTATTGTCTAAGCATTGCACTAAATCTCTGTGTAAAAGGATAACCACCAACAAATCAAGGGAATTATCAACAATTATATCAATAATAATGTCAACATTAATTACTGTTCCCTGTCAACCACAGCCACTGGCCGGTTTCTATCTATTTTGGATATTATCAGTTAGAGACAGGGAAATGAGTTTTACTTTGGAGTATGTAACCGGAAAAGTTTTAATTAAGCACAGTTTGATTTAACTTCAACTAAAAATTTAATATTGAACTAAAAGTACACAGTTAAGTGGTTTTCACATTTATTGTTGAACAGTACATGTTTTGCCAAACAGTAGCTTCATCGAGCAGATGATTTATTCAACAATAAATGTGAAACCCTCTCA
Source organism: Ontholestes murinus (assembly GCA_963969525.1). NCBI lineage: Eukaryota > Metazoa > Arthropoda > Insecta > Coleoptera > Staphylinidae > Ontholestes > Ontholestes murinus. The sequence continues at coordinate 68,159,860 of OZ018387.1, read as the reverse complement.
ACTGTGTACTTTTATTTCAATGTGTTGAGTTTCATTATGTATCCGCCTCGTCAATTCAATATAAAAATTTAATAAAGAAGCTAGATTTTCTGTAAAAAGTGTTTTCACGCCATCAAAGTAATTATTTAGGTTACTTTATTGTTATTTCCTTTAAATCATAACACAATTTTCAACTATAGCAACTCAGTTTGTAAAACCACTTTCGTGCGGAAAGCGAAGAACGCGCTTAATTGGCCACCAATCCGGTTTTATGGATGATCTGCGGATTTTCGCGCGTGCACCCTTATTTATGGGAACGATGAAAAGTTAAATCCTCGGATCATTTTTAACCCTCCTCCGACCTCCCGGGGAACCTCGAACTTTTCCCCGCGTCCTCCGCCGACTCGCGCAAGCATAGATCCGCGCAAATTCCCATTTTATGATCGACGATCGGGAAAACTCCACCAACTTTTATACACACCCCACATACATACCGCACCGCACCGCCATCCGGACGAAATTGACTCGGGTGAATTAGCGCCGGAAGAGGAGAGATCATTTCGACGACGATGGAAATTATCCATCCCTTCGCCGCTTTAATAACGGCGGCGTGGGACGGCGGAGTTCGCGGCGGAGTTTATGTATGCAAACTTAGTTGTTATTATGTGGGGGCGGCGTTGCTCCGGCTCGTACGCCTCCACCTTCGCGTAGCTATCGCGTCTAAAGACCTGAAGGAAATCCGAACCGAACAGATCGTAAAATAAACGATGAACGTCTCGACGGAGGTGAATCAAAATAAAAGAGAGCGGTGTGCTGAAGGATGCAACAATTTAAATTGCGAAGAGGTCTTGTTTTAAAAAGAAAAAGAAATTATCGGAGTTATTTTCTTTTTTTTCTTTAGTTATTAAACTTACTTTGTTGATATCACACTTTATTTTTAAGTGACTCGAGTTTCGATTATTAACTGATCATTTTCAAACTTAAAATAAACTCGAGTCAATTAAAAATAAAGTGTGATATCAACAAAGTAAGCTTCTCTGTTTAATTCTCCAAGATGTACGAAGTTAACGCCTCAATCATTAATCAAACAATTGGTTATGGTTTTAAAATTACTGAAAGAAAAATTAATAGAAGTATTACTAGTAACTTTGATTGAAGGATATTTAAAGGAAGTGTTGGTTTAGGAGGGTGAAATATTTAAAATAATTGATGTAAACTGATAAAGTAAAACAAAAATTATGAACAAGTTGACTTTGTTTCTATAAAACTGACAATTAATCACAAAAACAAGATCCTGAACATAAATTATGATTAATGATGAGTTTAATAACTATCTATAAGCTTGCTTTCCAATTTTAACACTTCTTGACTAAATTTTCCTGAAATAAAAAATGCATGTGTTTATATTATCCCACATTTGCAAAATTTACTGTCAAAAAGAATTGCTCTTTCCCTTTCTCGACTAAATATAATACTATTAATTAGACATGCAAATAATTTACTTATTTCGTTAAGTTTGAAGTAAACTTATAAAATAGCATTAATTCTTAAATCCCCGTTGTAAAATTCATGAGGACGGGTCGAAGGTCGAAAAGTTTATTTCTTTCCCTACGCTTTGTATCGGCCGTTTTCCAAGTTACGCGAAGAACTTTTCCCGAAGTGCCATAACTATTTTCCATTCATCACTATTAATAACGGCCCCCGAGGGCATTCTCCCCGAGATTACTCTCTCGCCCTTAATGTGCCGTCATCCCGGGAAGAGGATCGGTCCCCTGTCACGGCCGAAGGACAAGTTATTGTCAGGTGAAAGACGGGTCCTGTTCAATTTATAAACAGCAGTTTCCTACATTTGACAAATGAAATGTTTGTGCGGCGTTTGGGGAGATTCTAAATCGATTCATATATTTTTAGAAAAATACTAAAAGAAATATTGTGCTTCAATTTTAAAATAATTTTATCAGAATTGAAAAAATATTAAGTTTAAATACATACTCAAAATATGATGAACTCAAGAAAATTCCTTGCTTCACTAAAATATAGGTAGAATTGCCAAATTAAAAAAAAAAATCCGTCTATTTTATGGAAAATTAAAAAAACAAATATCATCCTTAAATATAGAAATTTAACTTAAAATATTTTCGAAACTATGGTTTTATGCATAATATTAAATAAGGTATATTAATAAATATACTTTATTTTACTAATAAATAGAAAAAACACGAAAATATTTTCGTGTTTTTTCTATTTATTAGTGAATTTTCTACAAGGTAAAGGACTTGTATATTTTATACTTTATTTTAATCAAGCACTATTATTTTATTCGTTGCAAGGATTTTTAAAAGAGACAATTTACTTAAAATCCAATTGAAATTATCATTTTTCAACAAAATATTATCCACAACGATATACGAAGTAATATTTAGTATATGTGTATAAATGGTGGATGCGCCGATTCATAATATTTCTTTTTTATTTGTACGCGTATTCGACGAATACAAAAATACATTTATCGAACGAAATAATAATCATACTGGAGTATGCTGTGTCGCGAATTTCAGGATTTATTTATTTCGAAGCCCAGGGTGGGTTGAGAGTGGAAGCCATGAGAGCCGGGATCAAGTTGAACTTTCATCCCCAATCAAATCAATCGGTGAACTTTCGTTACATTTGCAGCGCTATTTATTCCCCTCCCTGGAAAGGATGGGGAGGCAGCAACGGCTGAGAGAAATTTGATTCATTGCCGTCGCAAATTGGCAAACAAAAGAACGTGATTGTGATTTACACCGGCGACAGCACTGGTCAACTATAACGAATATTCACTGTGGTTTATCTTGTTCATATATGCGATCATCATTAACTTCCATGGCTTAATAAGCCATTACTCGAATAGAATAATGAAGTTAAATTGAGTTTTTGAAATGAAATATTACTCCGGTTTTTACTTATTTAAATAACCACGTCAATGCAAATAAATAAAGTCAAGTTTATTACGCTTTATTGATGATTAATAATACATATAATGTGAGTACAATATAAACGTTAACTTCCTGTATTCAAAGTTTACATATTGTTTGAAGTTTGATAATTTAATAATGATTCGTTTGATGTATATTAATCTTCCAAACTCTTGTTATATTAATATTTTATTAATTTCCTACAATATAATATTCCTTATATTTATTAAATTCCGAAAACTCTATTATATTCAAAAGCAATATTGAATAGCAAAAAAGTGTATCGCTAAAGCGTGTTCGGTTCCAAACGCGAAATTGTATATTACAACGGGCGTAGAGTTTCTGGGTTTTGTTAGAGTGTCGGAAAGGGGGGCGGGTTGTTGGGGATGTATTGATTTTAATAACGGGAAGATCGTATCGTAACTTCTTATTTGAGATAAGGGCACGTGCACAAAGGAGCTTTTCTACCTCCGCCATCCATCCGATTATTATGTAAGGAAGACGCGATGGTCGGTCCATGCAAATAGCAAATTTTCGACTCAGGCCACCACACCAGCCGCCCACCACCCACCGGCATTCTTAAATATAAATTCGATCTGATAAAATTTCCATTAGAATTACAATTAGAGCGGTGATGGCTTTTTTCTCTACATCAAAAAGGTATTATATATTTACAATTCGAGCCATTTTTAATTAAACATCATACCATAGTCTAAATGTATTAACAATTATTTCCATAATTATAATACTATACGTATTTAATGAAATCATGTATATTAGATTAATAATAGACCAATCATATTGTTGTTGCATTAAATGCTTAAAATTCATTAAATTAAATATTTTATTTTTAATTTATTAAACCAACCAAATTAGTATGCATAAAAATGCTATTAAGTACATAAACAAGTATTAAATTTTCATTACGAATTTATTATCCCGGCGCATCCACCATATATTCAATTACCATAACGCGTACAAAATTGAGCGTAATTTAATATGAACTTATAAATTAATTATTTACAACAATCAGTATGAGCTGTATAAAATTACACATACGTTTTTTACTTAAAATAAAATTGGAATAAATTCAAACAAAACATAAAATGCGTGTCCGATATTTATTCGATTGTTGAGCCCGGCCACGCTTAAAACTCAATTTGCATTATCACCGCACGCATCTGTTTTTCATCCGAATGAATTTAAAAAAATACATATATATGGATGAAATATAACAAATCCAAACACATCCGCTTTCCTGTTTTTTTTTTTTTTTTGTATATAAAATATGGAACGAATGCACTTTTTTTATTAAAATTTATATCCAAACCGCGTGAATAAATTACTTCCCTTTTGACGTTTGTTTCATATTTGATTTTAATTAAAATTTCTATAATTCGCATTCAATCTCATTTCGTCTATTTGCTTAATGGAAAACTGCAATATTGAAATAATATAACGAAAATTCAATTTATTGCTACAAAACAAAATATTATGTGTGGTGATAAATTACTAAACTAAATAAATAGTGAATTCAACTGTAGCATTAAGTCTATGGTTTTTATCCTTAAATTGCCGGTCTAACCTATAGAGATTTGTATTATAACTATCAATAAGCTCAGAACGCCAAATAGCTAGTAAGTTTCCACCTAATGAGAATCTAACTTAACACAAACACAGAAAGCTGTAGCTATTGCAACATGAAAGTTGTCGAGTTGCAGTTAATGTTTTCATACTGAATACTTTATTAGAACTTGTGCTGAACTTGCACAATAACCTGACATAATAAAAGCTATTCAACAAATGAAACTTCAAATAAAAAAAATATTATGTTTTCTAAAATTGAAAAAATATTTACTGGTTTATTGAATTTGATTTTTATAATAATACAAAAAATAGAACGGAATGAATACAAGTAAATTTAATCCAGTTAAAAATTACATCTTGAAAATATGGCAATGTTGAAAATATTGAATTAAAAATTAATTCAACACTAAGGATACTCGTGTTTCTATAATTAAATAATTGCATTACTTAATAAATGCTACGTAGGAAGTTGAAGTGTTGATTAGAACATAACACAGATAATCCCTTTATACTCAACGTAAAACGCTATTAATTAAAATAGATCGAATGTACGTACAACGTTTCCTAGAGGAATTCCGAAACCCGGCATTAAACCTGAAGATGATTGATAAACGGAGAGGGCGCCCGGGAAATCCTCAAATTACCAAACGTCCTTCACACCTGACGACCTGTTGAAAATTCACCCCCAACACACACATACACACCTACACACACTAACCAGGTTTAATTAAACAAATCCTTGCATAATCGCGTTCAACTCTCTGCAGACGATAAGTGAAGTTTATGGATGAAATTGTGTCTCGATCTCGGTTTCCGTATCCGGTTAACCGGTTTAAACGTTCACTACAGTCTGATTTATAGCTCTGATATGATTAAAGGAAATTCTATCGTTCCCCAGGGGACTCTTTGCGGGGAATTCCCGGCCGGAAGTTCTTAACTACTGCTAGTGGATATATAACGATATGCACAATGAAAACATAACTGCCTTTTATAATTGAAAATTATAAATAGAGTTATCATCTATTAAAGTTTAATTAATTGATTACAATATGCAGCTAGTAATGTGAAATAATAATAAAAATAAATTAAAGTTTATTTATTAACCTTCTTTATTCAAACTTTGATTGACTATTGTATTATTTGTAAAAGTCATACGAAATGTCCTTGGATGACATAAAATAACCTTTGAATAATTTTAAATCGCCGTGACCTTACACAATCTTATATAACTGTTCAATGATTTAAATAATCTTAAATGAATGTTACACAATCTTAAATTATGATGATCTTGAACCATGGGATGAATATTGGATGATTGTGCTTAAATGATCTTGAAAAAAGGTTAGTTGCCATTAAATAACCTATAACGGCCATTGAATAACCTTGAGTGATCTACAAATGATGTTAGATGATATTGAATAACAGTTTTAGAATATTGATTGTCCAATTATGTACTTCAACTGACTTTATATTGCCCTCTAATGACTGAATAACTTTTAAATAAGTTGTAATAACTAGAAGATGGCCACAATTAACCTCTTAAATGACTTTAGATCATTTAATAAGCGTTGGTTTATCGTTAGACGAGCATTCGACAATCTTGTGTATTCATTAGATGACATCAAATGTTTGAATAAAAATCGGATGGCCTTAAATGATTTTCAAGAATTTTTGGATATTAAATAATCGCTGGATTACTTCAAATTACCACGAATAATTGTTATAAGGTCTTATAAAACATTGAATGTATGACAAATGGTCTTGAATCGTCATTGGATGACCTTAAATCATCTTTAGTGAACATTGGGTACCGTTAAATCGCATATAATGATCTAAATATTATTTTTATATTCATTCTCGTAACATTAACTAAAATCTTTAACTGAAATTACTTTGGTTAACCATTGTATTGGGAATAATGATTTTTGATTCACATTAAGTCTTCTTGAAATACATAACTGTTAGTATCATAAAATACCGTTTAATGATCTTGAATTAGAGTGAGATTATTTTTAATTGATTGATCTTCTTTAATTATATTGGAGGCCCGTTTAAAGACCTTTATTAAATTATACCCTTCATATTGGGTTTACTCATAAACATGGCCATCCCTTTTTATGTCTTCGAAAAATAGTTAATATAAATTAAAAGGTAGTACTTTTTGCAATAATTTTATATGGACTTCTTCTCCTATTCTTGTTTCGGATGTCGGCATCTTCCCTCCTTGTTCCTTCTGCTAATTGAAACCAGCCGTTTCTTCGCTTCCGTACTGGGGTTCTCTCATGCAAAGAGGTCTCTGGTCAATGATCTACTTGTTACGTTCGCTACTCTCGTTCTACAATTAAATCTAACGGCTACCGGACTTTCAGATCTTGATTTGTCTCATGCCACCCTCAGCTGCCTAGAATACTCCTTCATCATTGTTTCCGCCACTACATTTTCTCTACTGGGCTCTTGCATGAATTTGACTAACTTTTTCATATTCACCCTTTCTTAGAAATATCAAAAGAAATGCAGTGGCGGTTACTGTGACTTTCTTGGCTTCTTCACAGTAGTATGCCTTGCACGAAGGTACTCCAAATCCGGGATTGGAGTGGCAAAGGAGGTAAAAATAATATGACCATTTACTTTCAAACGATGTTTTTTCTCTTTTCTTAATTAAGAAGACGGGGAGATTCTGACCGGTATACTTGTGGAACAATGGGGCTGGCGAGTCGCACTGCAAATGCGACCAGGCGAGGGCTAATCAGAGTAAGGAGGCCCGGCAGCACTAGCGAGCCTCTGGTGGAGGCATGCGTCGAGGCGAAAAACTAACTCCGCAAGGCTATAGCCCGCAGTAAGGCCGATAAATGAGGGCAGCAGTGTGAGGAGGTAGAGGGCGACAGATGGGGTCACCAAGAAACCAGAAATCACGAGTGCAGGGGGGCGTACAGGCGATTGTAGACACTGCCTTTTCCATAATCCTGACAGGGGTGCTACAGGAGGAGGTTCAAAAAGGACCTAGGATGAAAGAATTATTTACCGAAGAGTAAGTTATGGCGGCATTGCTAAATCGCAAAGCCAGGGACCGGAAGGGATCCCAAACGAAGCGCTAAAGATAGTCGTAAAGGACAACCCGAGCCAATTCACGGAGCTGCTAAACAGATGCTTAAATACCGGTACTTTTTCCCGTACAGTTACAGTATGCTCGACTCGTGCTTCTCTCCAAGAAGAGGAAGCCAGAGGACTCGCTCCAGGCTTGTAGGCCTATTTGCCTAGTAGATGGCGAAGGCAAGGTACTGGCCGAATAAAGAATAGAGCATAGTGATGACCGGCAGTGTACAATCAGGGTTCGATACTGGAGCCGTTCATGTGGAACGCAGCGTACAACGAGGTTATCCGGCTGCCGCTCCCGGACAGAGCGGCAAACTAGCATAAGCTCCTGGCGAGCAGACATGACAAGGCGACGGCTAGATATTTATACCGGAGGGAAACGGAGGCCATAGCGATAATAGTGATAGGCAAAAGAGACATCGGTGATTTACGGTGGTAGTGGCAAAACGAGCGGTAAAAATGGTTGCATAGTGGCTAACGGCAGCAGGCCTTGAGATGGCAGCCGAGAAAACGGTAACGGTGTGGCGAAAGGTGGAGAAGGGCGGGGTGCAACCCTGGCGAAAGCGTGGGGCTACTGGGCCGGGAGATTATGGTAGCTAAAGTACTTGGGAGATATGCTAGAGGCAAACCTGCTATACAGCTCCCAAGTACTTGAGGCGACCGCAGGGGTGCTGGAGAGGCTAAGGCGGTAGCAAAGCTGCTAAAAAACACGGGCGGCCCAACGAAATTGTACGCCAGGCCAATATGAACAAGGTGCTTAGGCTCCCAACGGATTATTACCAGATTAGGCATGACGCTATGAGATAAATGGCGCTTAGAGTTACTTGAGGGTAAACTAGCATAAGCTCCTGGCGAGCAGACATGACAAGGCGACGGCGAGAGATTTAGTCCGGACGGAAACGGAGGCCGAGTGGCAAAGCAGATTGAGCGCGGCAAGCACGGAGGCCTGGATGAAGAGGCTAATTCCTAGGACCGTGAACCTGAAAGAAGCATGATTTATCATCTCACCCAGTTCCTAACCGGCAACGGATGCTTCCGGGCGTATCTAAAAAGGATCGGCAAATAGAACAGCGAAAAGTGCGTTTCGTGTGTGGACACGGTGTACGACGCGGGCCATTTGTGCATTGAGTACGAGCAGTGGACAGAGGACAGGGACCGGATAGTGTGCGAGATAGAGGGGACATTGTCCGCAGAGACCCTAGTACCGACCATGTTGTCCGATGAAAGGAAGTGGGAATTGGTGGCCGAAACGGCAAAGAAGATCGTCCTCGCCAAGGAGGCCCTTTTCAAAGAAACAAACAACACGAGAGGACTATCGGACCTGGCCGGATAAATACCTCGTGTTCCTAAACAAATTAATTAACTAAGATTTTTCTAATATCCTCTTCCCTCATCGTGGCCTCCACAATGGTGAGCATCGTGACATATGTTCAAGTTAATGTAAAAGCAAAACAGTCTGTAACTTCCGTTTTTCGCACTTCTTGGTGCTTGCCATCTTGACTTTTCTCTCGTAAGTTCTATTCAGTTTCTCGTTGATTATTCTATAGTTGCCTTCTGGGTGGCTTTTATCTTCCTGGATGCTGATATCCAGGCCTCTTTGCTAGATATCTCGGTCGGCTGTTGGACTGTTGCTTATTTTTGCCCGTTTGTTGTTCATTTGCTTGTAAGAATGGCACCCTTTGATTACTGTGAAAAATACCCGTTGTTCCATCTTGAATCGTCCAATCCTGGTATCTCTCTCACCCACACCTTCAGCGTGCCTTACTATTGTCTGGTCCTTTATAGTGTGATATTTTTGCCAAATTATCTGCACAATTGCGGCCTGGTTGTCCTGTTCTGTATTGAGCATAAAGACCAACCCATTGTCATTATTTTACTTTTCGTAAGCCTTCCTAATTTACTCATTTTGGGTTAGGTTAATTCTTAGAACCTTGGATTACACCCGAAACACACTTTTTCTCTTCCTATTATTTTCCCGACTTTCACCAGTAACTTATCCAAGATTTTTTGGTCTGCTTACATCCTGACATTCATCACTAAGCTAATTTTTCCTTAAGTTCTATGAGTGTTTTGACATAGATTAATTGCTCTTAGCAATATTCTTGCATTTGTTTTTCTTGGTGTCTTTGTACGTTTTACTCTTCGCTTAAAACTGGCTCCACTTGTTCATTTTGGAATGGTAATCATTCCATGATTTTATTGACCTTGTGAGAATGATTCCCGATTTTCTCTATGATTGCTAGTTATCTTTATTTTATATAGTCTAGTTAAGATTATTTGGACAAGTAGAGACAGATAGGGAAGCTAAGGGATATATGAAATAAATCTCAAGGTTACATCGATCTAAAGACAATGAAAGAATATGCCACAGTAAAAGCATTAGTATCGTCATGTGGTCTTTTTAGCAAGTATCGGTACAAGGTCAACAATGCCAGCGGGTTGGCAACCAAAGATCACCAGTCATAGATATTGTATACATTAAATTAAAACTGCAATTATCAATAGATATTAAATAAAGAAAGGGACGCTAAGCGAAGAATGTTGATAATATATATAACCTTGATGATTGGGATTTTCATTTATGGCTAGTTATATTTTGTTTTAGAAGCTAAATGTAAATTAAAGTGGATATTTGGCTATAAGTTTTCGTGGATTTTGTCTTTCTAAAATGATTAAAGTTAACGGTGTATCAACATTATTTTTTCTTATATCCACACACTAATCGTAAGATTAAACTCTCCACAACACCCGAGCACACATTAAACATCCCCCTTCTTCTCCTCCGCCATCCTGCTACTGAATATTAAAGATATCCCAAAAGATTCTCTGGTCCTCGCGAGAGAATTTTACAACGTAAAAACTTATGCATATTCATAGCGGCATGCATAGATTATAAGGCTGGAAACGGCGCGGAACGTAAGGCGGGGGGTGGCGGTGGGGGTGACGACAAAAGATTCCTTGGTGTTGTTTTATGGATGAGGGGATTATGTCTCCTTACTTAATTAAACTAGTGTGTGCTGTGGGAGGTTTTTCGCGAAAGTTAAACACAACTAATTCCGCGCCGCCGTTCAAGATCAAACTTTAGAATTTATTCGGAACTTGATACTTACGGCCCCGCTCACGTCACCGGCGGGAATTCGGGAGAACTTGGTCGTCGATGCGTTGCACTTACCTGAAATGAAAGTATTAAGAGTAAGACAAGATGTAAATGTCTGTGTTAATCACTGTGATTTAGAATAATATTTATTGGACCAGAGGGTAAAATAAGACTAAGATAATGAATAATAACATAATTAGTTTAAAGTTAAATTAAATATTCTAGAAAAAAGACAATTACTTATTATTGTTGCTTTATATTTCCTTGTATCAGACTACACTATACTGATTTCCAAATCAATCGAAACTATTGCACATTGGATTATTTTAAATAAAAAGGATGTTTAATGGGATGGGTGAATAATAAGGGAAATGTTTCATATTAATATACAATGCTTGAACATCATTCATGCCCGATTCGTCTTAAGATCCCTAACAACTAACGGAAAACTATCTATATTATGTGACCAGAAAATTAGTAATAGAGTTTCCTGTTCAAATTTTAATGAGATTTATTACTTTGCTCGTATGTTTGTATGGGAAATATTGTGGTAGCAAACATTATTGAATTCTTTCAATAGAAATATTTCTAGATTATTTTTATATATTAAAAAAAATCAAAATTTATAGTAATAATAAAGATAATATTAGATATTAGATATCTTTGGTTCACAGTTTTAGTATGACATATATGTATAAAATAGTATGTTTTACTGGCGATATATTAATTTCAGAGATGATTACAAAAAAAGGTATTCAGTATGTCGCAACGAACAAAGCCGTCCCTTTTAACGGCAGAAGAAAAACGGAGAAAACGTGTATGCCGAGGAGGAAGCACAATAAAACTGTCCGTAAATAAAAATATCCCCCTTTATCATCCCATCCACGACGCGAATCAATTATTCCGAGGCTTGTTTTATTAGCGCCAGAAAAGAATCCGAGACCCTCATACGCGATGATAAACTGTTTACACTCGCTCACTTCCTCCCCTATTTATCACCATCCTTCCTCCACGCCGAACGATAAATCCCACCCTATTTAAATATTATTTCATACACCTGCACCCTACTCATTTCCCCCCTTTAATTTAATTAACATCTCTGTCCGATTATTCGGAACGTGCGCGCGTGGCCAATAATTCATGCAAATTCCAGATATTCGGAAAGCACAAACACACACAGGATACCTGGATACCGGGATACCTTTATGTTCAAACGATGCTTCGGGACAGGTATGGAAGAGTGGGGGAGAGTGGGCGGCTTTACCACTATATACGTTAAGAATACCGCCCGAGGTAACGTAATCCCGCAATTCCAGATATTGAATGAGGACACGACGTTTCTGGACCCGCCGAGAGAGGAAACGGGAAGGTGAATAATTCTCCATCCACCGAACGCTATCTATAACGTTGTTCCTTCCCTTTATTTATGCACGTCCGCCCTTAAAGGGAATATCTTCGGCTGTCTCGTTTTCGCCGAAACGTCAGTTTTCTCTGCCGCACAAATTAATGCAGAACGCGGAAAAGGGAATTTTATACCTTACCGTGCAAAACGTCAGTTGTATTTTATCTAAAAGAAATAAAATTATTTGAAGGTTTCAATAACATTTTTCAAAATGGTAAATTAATGGTCAGTATTTTTCTACTGTTTTGATCATTTTGTAAATTTTTAAACTCAATCTTCATATTTGATGTAATGTTAAATATATTAATGGATTTGTAGGTTCACACGACCGAAGGATACAAGGTCAAGCCATACTGTTTAGTTGCAGCTTCTGTAATAAATGACACCGCAAAGTTTTGTGACCGAAGGAAAAAAAATGTCGAAACTTTCACTGCTGCGAACGAAAGCGTACAAATCGGTGTATCAGCAACGGTCTATTTAACTCCGACTGCCCAAAATCCATGGAATCCACATAATCATTTATCACGCTCATTGAAAATTGAAAACGGACCCTTTATTATTGTCCACTCCGGATCACCGCTTTGTAATTGATTTCCGCAATAATAAAAACAGAACGGACATCATTAAACTCTTGCAGAATGCAGGGGATATTAATGAGTCCAAAAGTTTCGCGTTTGTCCCGAGTGCATTAACAACAAAGTTCCGGATGCCACGTGCATAATTCATCCCGCTATCTAAGCTTAAACTACCGCGCAAAGAAAAAAACGGGAAGGAAATATCCTGCAAACTGTTAATTCAGTCCGCAAAGCAAAACATCTTATGAACTTCCTCGTTGCGGGGTGTTTCGGGGTGTGAATTATTAATTTTAATGTCGTTTTTGCTGGAGGGATAGATTACGGACGCAACAAGTTTATTATAGGGACAAGTAAGGGGTGACAGGGAAAAAAAGTGTAATCATAGTCTGGTTATCATGGGCTTACATATAAGATTATTTTGATTGCTTGGCGCTGATTATGTGGGGTGATAACCATCTATAAATATAACGTAATTAAACCTAATCATTCTTAATTTGTTTCAGCTAGACAATTATTCCAAGTCTTAGAAACAACAGAGATTAGGGTTATTAGAGTTATCTTAACTTGATATCAATGTGTGATTTAATCGGTATTTGTAACTAACCAACTAGAAAAGAAAATATACTGTAAATAAGCCATTACATTAATTATATGCAACCAAATTTACACATTTACGTGAATATAATTGCATATTATTATTATGAAATATACTTTTTTCTTATAATAATTTATTATATCTTTAAAGACAATCTTATTATTGTATGAATACATTAAACATAAAAAACTAAAAACCTAATCCAATACAAAAATATGTTTGTTTAAACAACATTTTTTTCAAATAAAAACATTGGAATTATTAATTTAATGTTTGAATATATTACGTTCTACATTACGTATTTTTAAATTATGTCTATAATTTTAAACTAGGATTAAACTAATGTGAACAAATTTTTGACTTTCAGGACGAGATGGTGCAATAAGACAATTAGTAACGTAGAACTTCCATTCCAAATTTATTACGGGTCACTCGGTCAGAATACCCCACAGAGTTATAAAACTTTATATATATATATATATATATATATATATATATATATATATATATATAACATATTAAAACATTATGATTAGTATCGTGCGAAAAGCAGGGATTAGTTCCGGGACGAAACAAATGAAAAATGCCTGTCGTGAGGTGGGGAAGAGGTGGCGAGGGTAATCCCGTTAATCCCGACGGCCTCCCGCCATAAATTGCGTAATCTGAACAAACTGCGAAACGGAAACAAATTTAAAATCCGAATGCGACGAACACATTTATATGTTTGTGTTTAGGTGTGCAGCAGAGGAACATATCATCCTGGCCCGAGCGGCATAATATAAAGATGTTGTTTTAGTTGTTTACGAATCATTAAGTAGACAAACCGCCAAATTTATGATCGAGCGTATCAAGTTACTGTTTCGAAATATATACGCACGGGGAATTACTTCATGTGAAATGCGACATAAACAATAATATCCATTTATATTGGATTTAATATACTAATTGTATTATATCTACTGGAATGTTTAAATTGCTGCCTTAATAAATTAAAAATAATGGAAATTATATATAATTAAAATTATATTTCCTACTGTTTCTTCCTTATTTTAATGAATTACAATATAATATTATTAAAAAAATTTAATGCAAATACGTGAACTTACATTTTTTAGTTTGTATACATTCATTTAATGTTGAATTTTGATTATATTTCATAAAGTATATTAAATGTATATGTGAATAATAATTATAATAAGAATAATAATATCTTTATTTTTAGATTAGGTCAGGTTAGGTTAGGTTTAGGTGAGGTTAGGTTAGGTTAGGGTTAAGTTAAGGTGCATTTTTGTAGCAAGCGAAATAAGTTGTTTCGCCAACTACACGATTTTTCAAATAAATGAAATTTTCATAAACATAATAACTTTTACAAGAATCTTTTATAACATCCATGTTTAAACAACGAATATTACAAAATAAGATCAGCATATATGAGTATTAATAATAATAATTAATATAATTAAAATTTATTTGTTTATATGTTTAGGTTAATTAATATTTCTAGATGAACTTGCAACAGAATGACTTAATTAAAATGTATACAAAATAATTAACATTTATTATTAAGAAAGAATGGTTGAATAGAAAAAAATAAGTCTTACTTTATGATCTGAATGTTCTTGGTCGATTTTTTATAAATTAAAATAAAATAATTATTTTTAATGATTTGATCATGAAAATTTAGTTTTCATGTTAATCAATTGGTAGTTAAAATTTAAATAAATATCCGTTAACGCTTCCTAATTATCACTTATTTGTACACGTATGCTAGAAAAATTTTGTTCATATTCTCACGATGATGAGTTTCGCCATATCCTGCGCGCGTGCACAATTGAGCAGTGTTTATAGACGCCGATAAAAGACGCTCGTTAATTTCGCGGCATCCCATTAATAACGATTTATTGATGTTAAAATAACTTCTTTATATTATGCCGCTCGGGCCAGGATGATATGGTCGCGTGCAGCAGACATACACGGACTGCCAACTTTGTTTGCCAAGTGGCAACTTGTTGATGTATTCATTACGGTATTTCATTGCGAGCCAGCCGCAGACACTGCTGCCAACCTGTACGTGTTTAACCCCGTGCCAACAAACGTTCGTTCCACTTAGCACACCGTAAATTTATCACGACACAGAGGTGTCTTTGGCGTTTCGTAACAAGAGGAAACCGTACAAAGCTTTGCATTGATTTAAATTTAAAAATTTACATGTACACGCTTCCACGATAAAATCAGTTGACTGGAGAAAGGGGAATTTATTTGCAAAAGAATTAATTTATAGCTTTGTATTCGATTAAAAAGTTTAGGATAAAATTATTTGTTTTTATTATAAAAAGAAGCTTACTTATCAATAAGCTCTTATGCTTAGATGATTATCAAAAGGCATTCTGATCAAAATTCATATTCAAATTAGAAGTTTTACATTGTTCAACTCATCAACTGCCCATCAATACCCATCAACCAGATTATATTTAAATTTGTACTTTAACTATAACTTAAAAGAATATAGGTGAATATATACTATTAACAATAGTAAATCTACGTGTATCAAGTTTATAGAAAACTTAAGAAGTGATAAAAATAGAACTAAATATAACCTCACACTTTTTTTAACTATTTTAACTTCTAAAACTTTGATAGATATTACATAAAAAATTTAATGGTTAAAATACTAAATGCTTTAGTTATTTTAGTTAAGTGTTTATACCAAGAAGATTCACTTTTAAACAATCACTTTTTTTAATAACTTACATGTATGTTAATTGGAAGTCAAATAATAATTACATCATCAAATGTTATTTTAAAGCTATTGATTTTTCAATAAACACAGTTCTAAGTTTAACTGCTAATTATGTGTTCACATAAAAACGGCAATAAAAGAACCGGGACGATCGTAATAATTTATTGCCACTTTAGACGGTAAACTTTGAATCTATTAAAGTTTACTGTGAGATAGCAAAATGCTGTTATCTAATTTTAGTAGAACTAAAGGACGTAATGTTACATCGACGAACCTGACCACTTTAACAATAAAACTAGGAAGCTAGAAACCGCATGCAATACAAAAAAATGTACATGTAACAATAAAGAATTTTAATCAGAAAAGGATGTGGTGACGTAGAAGGCAAATATTTAATCAGCAAAGACAAAGGGTTGAGCATTGCTGTCAATACAAAAAGGGCTTTATAGCGAAACATGTGCATTTAAACATTTTCAATGGCGATGATAAAGGGGGATATTTTTAAGCACTGTTAGTCTGATATAAGATTGAATTATGATTCAAGGGAGGGGGGTTATAGAAAATAATAACTGAATAGTCACGTAAGATAAATAATATCTTAGATTTGAACTGGTGTTTTTGGCAGTTTTGTTTTCGTTTTCGTAGGTCAGTGTTCTAAAATGTCGAATTCTGTTCCTCATTTTTGCTTTCATGTTCTGAATGGTGACGATAAGGTGAATTATTTAGTTGACGGAAGGGTATAATAATATTGGAAAATTGTTCTGATTCATTGTGGTTCGTAATATGGTAATCTACAATTGTATTCTATCAATCAACCCCAGAAAAGTTAAGTGCCTTAATACATATATCTGCATAAACTAATGGATAAGCTGATAGACTTAGGTCTTTCAGAAGAGGATTGTTAATATTATAAATAAAATAGAGCACAATAGTGATTATAATGCTGATCCTTGGGGAACATTGTGATGAAAGATTAAAGTACAGATACGGAGTCACGAATTCTACTTTTAGATACCTATTTGTTAGAAAACTGTTGACTATAGAAAATAGACTGTGTGGAATCTCAAGTTAATCCTCAAACGCGTTTTGTATATCTAGAAAAACTATGCTGTATGTACGTTTGGTAATTTAAGGTTTATACAGGGTGAGTTTTTTTCGATGTTCTCTATGGGGATCTCGGAAACTATAAGAGATAGAGAAACGGTTAAATGGGGAAAGAAGTGTAGATTTACGAGACGAATAAAATTCCACTTTCAAAGTTTTCAAAAAAGTCAAGAGTAACTAGATATTTTGAAAAAAGTAAAAAATGTCAATTTTCTCAAATCAATATATCTCGGTTATTATAACAGATAAAAAAACTGTAAAGGACAAAGTTTTAGATAATTTTATCCAGATTAATAAAAAATTATCAGTAAATTTTTATCGCCATTATTTTCCGAGATATGACGCAAACTTACATTTTTTTAAATGGAAACCATAGTTATCTGTGACCTCATTCAAAAGATAATTTTTTTCTCTTTAATACAATATGGCATACGACATAGTTATTTCTAAAAATGAGTGAGTTATAGTCATTTTAAATTTTATTATAAATAAAAAATGGGTAGCCATGAAAAAGGTGAAAGTAAAACAATTGCAGTTGTTTATAATATTAGAAATATTGTAATTATTAGTTTTACAGAGATAAACCAAAATGAAACAACATCATAAAGTAATTCTGTAATTATCAATATATCAATGGGAGAGAAATTTTAATATTAAAAAAATATGAGTCCACTATTAATACTATTATGACATAAATTATATCTTTTTAAAATTTAATTTATGGCTTTTTGACTATTCTCATGTAAATTGAATTAAATGTTTCAATAACAACTAGTTTTTGATCCTCCAGAGATTGATATGATTTTTTAAATACTTTGTTTTTTACATAACCCCGCAGAAAAAATTCTAAAACGCGCAGATCGGGAGATCTAGGGGGCCCTGGGATTGGTTTATTTCGTCCCACTTATGAGTTAGGAAAAGCATCATTTAAATAATTTGTAAAGCCAACATGTTATGAGGTGGAGCACCGTCATATTGGAACCATTTTAATCTTGCTTGTAATGATAAATTTAAACAATCGAGCTTATCTTCAAATGTTTTCTGAAGAAAATGAAAGTAATCAGTTTCACTTAGTGAGCTTTCAAAAATATATGGATCGAGAATTATTAATCCAAACACACCATTGATTAAACCTAAATTTAATCTGTAGTTTTCTCTGTGAAACTTCTCGTGGATTCTCGTAAGTTCATCTATGTTCATTGTTGCGATCAAAAATACCACAATTACTGAATCGCGATTTGATAATTACAAAATTATTATTCTTATGCTGGTTTTTCATTTTTATTTAACTTTGTAGAACTAATAATTACAATATTGCTATTATTATAAACAACTGCACTTGTTTTACTTTCATATTTTTCATGGCTACCCATTTTTTATTTATAATCAAATTTAAAATGACTATAACTCACTTATTTTTAGAAATAACTATGTTGTATGTTACATTGGATTAAAGAGAGAAAAATTACCTTTTGAATGAGGCCACAACCAACTATGGTTTCCATTTAAAAAAAATGTAAGTTTGCATCATATCTCGGAAAATAATGGCGATAAAAATTTTCTGCTTATTTTTTATTAATCTGCATAAAATTATCTAAAACTTTGTCTTTTACAGTTTTTTTCTATCTGTTATAATAACCGAGATATACAGGGTGAGTTTTTTTCGGTGTTCTCTATGGGGATCTCGGAAACTATAAGAGATAGAGAAACGGTTAAATGGGGAAAGAAGTGTAGATTAACGAGACGAATAAAATTCCACTTTCAAAGTTTTCAAAAAAGTCAAGGGTAACTAGATATTTTGAAAAAAGTAAAATGTGTCAATTTTTTCAAATCAATATATCTCGGTTATTATAATAGATAGAAAAAAACTGTAAAGGACAAAGTTTTAGATAATTTTATGCAGATTAACAAAAAGTAATCAGAATTTTTTTATCGCCATTATTTTCCGAGATATGACACAAACTTACATTTTTTTAAATAGAAACCATAGTTGGCTGTGGCCTCATTCAAAAGGTAATTTTTTTCTCTTTAATCCAATATGGCATATGACATAGTTATTTCTAAAACTAAGTGAGTTATAGTCATTTTAAATTTTATTATAAATAAAAAAATGGGTAGCCATGAAAAAGATGAAAGTAAAACAATTGCAGTTGTTTATAATAATAGCAATATTGTAATTATTAGTTTTACAAAATTAAACAAAAATAAAAAACCAGCATAAGAGTAATAATTTTGCAATTATCAAATGGCCTTCTGTATGTGGTGTTAACGCATTTGTCAAGAGGATAATACGTTTCTTACAAAAATATTATAAACAGATGAATCGCGATTCACTAATTGTGGGTGTGTTTTAATCGCTGCAATGAACATAGATGAACTCCAGAGAATCCACGAGAAGTTTCACAGAGAAAACTACAAATTAAATTTGGGTTTAATCCATGGTGTGTTTGGATTAAGAATTCTTTGTCCATATATTTTTGAAAGCTCACAAAGTGGAAATGATTCCTTTCATTTTCTTCAGAGAACATTTGAAGATATTCTCGATTATTTAAATCTATCATTACAAGCAAGATTGAAATGGTTCCAATATGACGGTGCTCCACCTCATAACGTGTTGGCTTTACAAATTATTTAAATGATGCTTTTCCTTACTCATACATGGGAATAAATAAACCAATTTCAGGGCCACCTAGATCCCCCGAT
This sequence comes from Ontholestes murinus, assembly GCA_963969525.1. Taxonomy (NCBI): domain Eukaryota; kingdom Metazoa; phylum Arthropoda; class Insecta; order Coleoptera; family Staphylinidae; genus Ontholestes; species Ontholestes murinus. The sequence continues at coordinate 68,140,031 of OZ018387.1, read as the reverse complement.
TTGCGCGTTTCAGAATTTTTTTTGTGAGGTTATGTAAAAAACAAAGTATATGAAAAATGATATCAATCCGTCGAGGATCATAAACTAGCTGTTATTGAAACATTTAATTCAATTTACATAAGAATAGTCGAAAAACCATTAATTCAATTTTAAAAAGTTATAATTTATGTCATAATAATATTAATAGTGTACTCTTTGACCATATTTTTTTAATATTAAAATTTCTCTCCCATTGATATATTGATAATTACAGAATTACTTTATGCTGTTGTTTCATTTTGGTTTATCTCTGTAAAACTAATAATTACAATATTGCTATTATTATAAAAAACTGCAATTGTTTTACTTTCATCTTTTTCATGGCTACCCATTTTTTATTTATAATAAAATTCAAAATGACTATAACTCACTTAATTTTAGAAATAACTATGTCGTATGTTATATTGGATTAAAGAGAAAAAAATTACCTTTTGAATGAGGCCATAGCCAACTATGGTTTCCATTTAAAAAAATGTAAGTTTGTGTCATATCTCGGAAAATAATGGCGATAAAAATTTTCTGATTACTTTTTATTAATCTGCATAAAATTATCTAAAACTTTGTTCTTTACAGTTTTTTTCTATCTATTATAATAACCGAGATATATTGATTTGAAAAAATTGACACTTTTTACTTTTTTCAAAATATCTAGTTACCCTTGACTTTTTTGAAAACTTTGAAAGTGGAATATTATTCGTCTCGTAAATCTACACTTCTTTCCCCATTTAACTGTTTCTCTATCTCTTATAGTTTCCGAGATCCCCATAGAGAACATCGAAAAAAACTCACCCTGTATTGATTTGAAAAAATTGGCACTTTTTACTTTTTTCAAAATATCTAGTTACCCTTGACTTTTTTGAAAACTTTGAAAGTGGAATTTTATTCGTCTCGTAAATCTACACTTCTTTCCCCATTTAACCGTTTCTCTATCTCTTATAGTTTCCGAGATCCCCATAGAGAACATCGAAAGAAACTCACCCTATATATTAGGTGTAGTAGAAATAGATCCATTATTTTTCGTTATCTGTATCTCGCGTTGTATAAGTCCGATCAGGTTCCAGTAGATGGCGTACGTACTAATAAAAGTGTTGTGGTAGTTTTGTGATTAGTTAACTCAGTTTGTTTGAGCGCGCGTCAAAAATGAACACTAACAAAGAGCTATATGCTATATTTTAAGGCGAAAACGCAAGCCAGAGCTAAAGATTGTACAAAAAACCGTTTAGAACCATTTGAATATGGGTACTACACGAGTTAGCACAAAAAAATCGCGTGGGTAAAATTTCTATCTGTGAATCGCTACAAAATCGACGATGAAAAGTTGATTACTTACGACAACGTCGTCGGCCAGGATTTAAGGAAAGTTTTTCTGTGCGTTTGATGGGATCGACAGGGAATTATCTACTACGAGCTGCTCCCCTAAGGCAAAACTCGGAAGTGTACTGTCAACAATTGAACCGTCTGACAAAACAATCGTCCAGAAGCAGCCAGCTTTGGCCAATAGGAGAGGAATTGTGTTCCAATAAGACAACGCCGGGCCACAAACATCGATGGTGATTTGCCAGCTCCGGGAGCCTGGTTGGGAGGTTGTTATGCAAGATGGTTAGTCCGGACCTGGTAGCAAGTGATCACTATTTGTACCTGTCCAGGCTAGTGAATAATTCGCTTTAAGAGAGGCTCGTAAAAATCGACTATCTTATTTTTTGCCAATAGGAATAATAATAATAAATAATGAAATCAATAATTGCATTATTTTAGAATGCGAGTGATAATCAGCTGCTTCCACCTTATCTGGGAGAGATTTGATAATGTTTCGAGGCGGTATGTGTCTCTATCATAATAATAATCATTATTAATGGTCTCTATAAAAGTAACTGAAACAATGATGATTAATTATATTTTAGTAATGTAAATTCGTTATAAAAAATCGAATAGTGCTTTTGAAATTCAAGTATTTTGAGAGGAGTTATTATCATTATTATTTCAAGATGTCATAGAAGTTATTCTCTGAATCACATCGGATTTCCTCAACCGGTATATATCTAGCTTCTCAATTGTCACTTTCATGAAAAGTCTTCAAATTAACTTACATCCAGCATTGTTCTAGAAGTTGCAATAAGTTTTAATAATCTATTAAATAATATTCACGTTATAAAAGAATGAGATGCTAACTATTCATAGCATCTTATCGAATTTTGAATCTTTCAACGTACAGCAAGTAATAATATTGCAAATAGTTCAACATCATGGGCATGCAAAAAAAAACGATAACTAAAATAGTATACCATCGCAAAATAAGATAACAGTGTTGATTTACTATTTCAACTGTCAGTATCTTATAAAACAACTTCATATTTGAATTGACGAAGCTGTTACTTGGTGAAATTCCATAATATAACTTCATATTTACTAGTATCCAACATAATACAAGGTGCGGAGGACAACTTGCTGATTTTAAAGGTAAATAAAAGAAAAAAAGTATTTCACATATCGATTTAATTCTTTTTTTTATTGTACTGTACACATCCTGAATTTTTGTTTCAAAAGTGGTTTTAATAATGATATCGGACACATGTCGGCCCTCATTAGCGATACACTGATCCACCCGCTTTCCTTGAAACCCACGAAATGATCGATTACCGACCAGATACGGGACCCGCGGGATGAATATTGAACCGAGTTCGCAAGGCGACCACCGAACAGCCATTGGAAAAGTTTTCTTTTCTTTCTTTGTCCAACGCATGACTACAACTGGCTTCAGCGGTAACAAAACTTCAAGACCCCCTCTTTCGAATGAGACCCTCCCTACCTCTTTCTGGCCACGTCTAGCTCATTGGCGCCTAATTCAAATCAGCAAGTTCCCCTGCCGCGCCCTGTACTACAATTCTTGATATGTTTTAACAATAGTGAATATCATATCTATAGCTAAAACATATTTCTTTAATACTCTTGGCCATTAAACTTGGCCAAAAAAGATAATTGCCATAAAGCTTGACCGCGAATGGTATGCCACTGAACAACACTAAGATGCTGATTTAATATTTTTATTTACATAAATCTGTTTTTAATAACTTAGATAAATATTCAATCAAAGGTGTGGCACACTCCTGGTTTAACTTCTTTCTATATAATGGGATTTTATTATTAAAATAAATCAATTAACTGCATATTACATATAAAGAAACAATTAAGGCATGGCTTCTTTAAGGTACAATCCTCAGTCCTAATTTATTTATGGTTTGGTATATAATATTCCTGATAACATATTTATGCTGATTAAACGTCAACCATAATTAGTTATTCTGTAACGAAATATCTCGAATAACATAGTAATAACTTATTAAATCAATTTCATTCGTAGTTTATAAAAAACAAATTCTTAAAAAGTAAATACTTTAAAATTGGTTCATACAAGATTTCAAAGCAGATAAAACAAGAGCTTGACCTAAACATCAATATGAAAGGGCACGTACTTTTTCCAAATAAGCATACCAAATTTAAATTTATTGGTATGTATTTCGATGAAATTAATAACCCTACAAATACCGACAGACAGGCTATATTGATGAAATTCGTAACCGTTTCATTAACTCATACAACGAAGATTGCAATAACTCTGGGTTTACATTTTTAATTATCTATTTCTTATGTTTAATTTTTTATCCATGAACTTTGTTAATTTGTGACTTTATGTAATACAATCTTCTATTATCACTGTGTATACCCTTCCGTGGCCCGTTTGTTTGTTTAACAAGTACAAAATGTGTGCCTTTCCCTTGTTTTTCTGTTTGTTTATTGATACACAATCGACCTCTTTCATTAAAAATGTCTCAAGCTACTTCTACTTCTACATTTAAATGTTGTTAAGATGTAACATTTAAAAACTATGAATGTGTAAATTGTCACAATTTCATTCTGCATGTAAAAACAAATTTAAAAAAATGCAATTTGTAGGGGATCACAAAATAGTTTGTTGTACTAGGAATTTATCAAACTTATCACTAAACAACAGCTTTGAAGCAGCTAAAGATGAAAATATTGATGAACTTAAAATTGACTTAAAAAACAAAATCATATCGATAAAATTACTGTCCGATTAAAACTGATTGTAAATGAAGCTCTAGAAAGCGAAGAACTGCTGACTACAAAAGTAGATGAACTTCAAAACGAATTGAAAATTTTGCAGGAGACTGTAATTAAATATAAACGAATCAACACAGATCTTCAGATGAATTAAATAATATAACTGATGCCCAACAGCGCTCTGCTAATAATAATATAAATACAAATTCGGCATCACATGCTAGCTTATCTTTTTCTAACGATGCATATAGAAGTATTATGGAGCAACAGGCTACTGAAAAGTTTATTAGGGAAAATCGAGTTCTACAAGAAAAATTGCAGCTTATGAAAGATGCTTTAAATGAACTAAGGGACACGAATAAACCACAGTCAAATGTTTTCAATACGAAGTCTAAAATACCTATACTGGCATGATAAACAAATCTTTAACATATTTAGAAAGGTAACAAGCCGCCACTTTAACTAATCGAAACTTGTATCAATTTTTAAGCCAAATGCTTCGCTAACCGGGGTAATTGAAAATATACATGCACTAACTAAACATGTATTCATATTGGCGGGGGCAGTTGATGCCCCTAAAGGCCATACTCTTAATATCAACTTATTAAAACGACATCTATCAGAAGCATCAAAAGGAACCAATCTTCTATCAACAAACAATTGCTTCATACTTCTAATGATTTCAGTTATGGATTTATAACAAGTAACTCAGTTTCCGCTGATGGTTTTCGTATTCAACATAAATCAAAATACCTACTTGTTAAACATGTACTAAAAAACGTAATAAATAAGGAATGTACTCTTCTTCATAACAAGTTTTTAAGGACTTCTTCTACAAAAAACTGACAAATGACGACGTTTATAAAAATAATGATTATAGTAAGACTATCAATTGTCTTTACATCAATATTCAATCCCTCCGTAGCAAAATAAATTAAATTGATGCAATATTAACTGACAAAACTAGCATTGGCTAACAGACGAAGTTGTTAAATCAATATGTATCTCTGATTTCCAGGTAGCAACTTATTTTTCTCGGAAACACACTACTTATGGGAGTATCCTAATAATGGTGAAGAATAATATAACCTATTCGACGTTAAATTTAGATAACTACTCTTCCGAAAAAGATTAAGCGGGTATTATAACACAACATAATGTCATTGTCACTGTGTATAGGTCTCCCAGCGGACATTTCAATAACTTCTTAAGTGCACTTTCCGAAGTGCTAGACTCGATCAATATGAAAAGTAAACATATATTCTTAGTTGGAGACTTCAAATTTAACAGTACTGATTACCGCGCAGCTAGCTTATCCGACGATCTACTTAGCTACGACTTAAAATTAATGATAAATTTCCCTACAAGTATCAACAACTCTATTGACAATATGGCTTCTAATTACTATAAGATTAATGATACTCTGTGGAATCGAGAATAACTGGCCATAGAAAAACTGTTTTCAATATTCCAGTAAATACGTCACCACACATTAAAACAGTCAGTTTACCAGTACGTACTATTACAACTGTAGGTAAATGTAACTATTTTTAATTTGTTAAATGAGGAATTCTGGGATTTCCTGGATGAAAAAATGGACACCAATGATTGTGTGAGTGCATTTATGTCGCGTTTTCTCGTTCACTTTCAATCATGCTTCTCACTAAAACCTAGAAAGCTTTATAAACAAGGACAAAGCGTGAATTCATTAAAAGTTATTAGAGAAAACCTGCAGCTAATTGCAGAAATGTACAACCAAACAGGTGATTCGGAATTAAGACTGCTTAGAAACAACTACAGAAATGCTTACAGACACATCATTCAAAGAAGTAAGCCGGACATCAATAATTCATACACCAAACATAATAACTTTGAGCCTAAGGCCACATGGAAACTTATTAACTGAGTTAGACCAGTTAAACCAAAATCAGATCCTAATATTACTGCGGAAAGTTTTAATGCAAACTTTGCAAACACTGCAAACTTAATTATTAGTTCCTTGCCTAAAACCGATACCGACCCTATCAACTTAATGTGTAATAATCCAAAACAAACTCATGATTTTTTCATGTTTAGCAAATATCAATGAAAGAATTTAGAGATGTGGTGTTGAAGTTTCATAACAGCTATTTTAAAGACATTTATGAGCTCCGAATTGATGTATTTAATACAGTAATTGGTGCTGTAGTATCCCCACTTAGGAAAATCTTTAACAAATGCATAAGAAACAATGTGTTTCCAGCTGACTGTAATACCTATTTTTAAGAATGGGGAGGTTGACGATCCCGATAACTATCGTCCAAGTTCATTTCTCCCCCAATTTGGAAAAATTTTCTAAAAAATTATGCAAAACCAATTAGTTACATATCTGGAAGATATGAACATCCTAGAAAATTAAAAATATGGCTTTAGAAAGGGTCGATCTACAGCGGTGCCGATATCTAACTTTGCCGAATCAATTACGGATGCATTTCAGGAAGGCTCAGTTTCAATGGCTACTTTTCTGGACTTGTCTAAGGCCTTCGTCTGTGTTTCGCATGAAATATTATTACGTAAACTATATTTTTATAATATACATCCCAATAGCTGTCGAAAAATATCCCCTACTGCTTGGGGTAAGGCCAACTAAAATAAAACTTTAAATTTTCTTAAAAGCTTATTTTTTAATAAAGACGCCTGTCACAGCATCAATGATTTTTTCAAAATTAATTTAGTTCTATAATAGTAGTATAGTAGTATTTATTTTAATAAATTGGCCTTTTTCATATTAGTGAAATAAAAAAATACAAATCCTTTCAGGACTAATTGTGACATATTCAGATATTCTTTAATATGTATATACACTCTTTACAACAATAAACCGCCCAGGAATAAGTGTAAAATTAGATATTAAGAAAATTTCGTGATATATTTAGGTTAATTAATATTATTTAATTATAAATTTATTGCATTCTTATCTTTAAATATCTTTGGATGCATTTGAAGGCCACAAATTATATATCTATACCCAATTGAAACGTCGAAAGCAAATCTTAATTCCTAGAGGCACACTTAAAAATACGTTAATTCTATTTGGAAAAATTTTAATTTCTATTAAGTAAAATACCAATACCACATTTTTAATTTCGAAAATTTGCAACATGTAAGAATCGACCTACGTTTTTTATTCCAACGCCACCCGGGACTGCAATAATTGTTGGACACCCGTTATATGATCATTGAAGGATTCAGTAAAAGAATATTTTAAGCAAATGGGCGGAAAAGAAAATATTTCTAACATATTTTATCAATAATCGACATTCATCTATAGTCAACAATGAGAGAATGCAATGATTTTTAAGTGATTATCGCTATATTTGCAATAACAAATCACTTAAAGCAATATTTTAAACTTATTCGAAGAACGTTTGTCATTTGAAAATCATTTGTTTGTCTTGCAGAAGTATATACAATGAAAATAATATAAACATTTTTTCATTCTGAAATGAAATGAACGCCTTAAAATTCAAGAATTAATTGTTGTAAGTTCAAATTACATACATTAATATAAATAACAAATACCATAAAAGTCGATGTATTTTAATATTTTTTTGTTACAGTTAGAAAAATAAGACAGCCAAATATATATATGTATACATTTCGGTGTCTGCACAATTACATAAGGGCCGTTGTCCCCGTTACGCTATAAACACGAGACAAATAAAATTCCCCCGCGGATTCCAGCGGACAAGGAGAGAGAGGGAGAACGGGAGGGAATTATGATATACGACTCCGGCCGGAATGGAGCACGGAATATGGGGATGGTGGCTGGAGAGAAGTCGGCTAAGAGGGTACGAACGTCGCGAATTAGGTCGCCTCTTGACAAATGCCTCATTCTTTGTATTTGATGCGATGTTATTCCTCAATTTTTATATGAAACAACAGACATTTACTACGATGCGTTATTTCAGTACAAAAAATAGCCAGTATTTAGTTTGCTACTATATTATAATAATATATAAAATTTATAACTGTAGCTAAAGACGTCGCTAAAGTAGCTTATAATTTATTTGTATAGATAAGAGTACGCTACGGTGATAAATAATTAATTGAGATAAATTAAGAGTACACCAAGTTAATGAATTATTTATTAGTGTATGTCGAGAGTATATGAATAATTAAATGGGAAATGTCAATAGAACGCTAGGGTAATAAACAATTTATTACCCTAAGTCAAGAAAAAGTAATATCTGAACTTGATGAACAAAGCAAGATTACTAGAGGAATAAATAATAAAAGATTAACAGTAGGCTAAAGCAATAAACAATGTATTGCCCTAGGTCAAGAAAAAAGAAGATACAAGTAATGTTTAAAATTAATGAACAAAGCTTTTAGTCAATGATAAGAAAAAATGTTTAATCGCAAATACTTCAGTAATTTACTTAAAAATCATTTTTCATATTTACAAAGAAATATCTTTTTATCAAATTAGTTATAATTTTTATTACTTGAATTTTGGGAAAGAAAATTAAATCCTTCTAAGATTTTATTTAAAACTCAAAACAATCGAACATCTAAAAGTAAACAACGTTTGATTTTCCATAAAAAATACGAGGGATATTCATTAATTAGGTCACAAAAGGTGTTATAAAAAATAATAATATAATAACCTGTTTTATTTCTCCACCAATATTTATACACTTATCCCATTGCTTTATAATGCTCCAATACCTGTTGCATACAATTCTTTGGACTGCCGTCTGAACCACATATGCACCTCTTGTTGAAGATCGTGACCACCCTCGAAATGTTTGTCGCCAAAATGCCTTTTGAGTGGACCAAACAGAAGGTAGTCGCTTGGGGCTAGGTCGGGACTGTAAGCCGGATGTTCAAAAAGTTGCTAACCTAATTCTTTAATTCTCGCTTGGACCGCATACCCACCGTGCGCAAACTTTCCGGAAATTCAAATGATCAATATTTCATAGACCAAACTACAAGAACACCCTATTGTAGTTGCTTTGCTGATTATTGTTACCCGCCTCTCAGTTCAAACCATCTCGTTCACCCGTCGAATTGTTGCATCTGTCGAAATCTAAATGGGGCGGCCAGTTTGATGTTCATCAACAATTTTTGAGCGCCCTTGTGAGAATTTCTCGACTCAGTTGTTTACTGCTTTACGCGCCAAATACTGTTCACCGTAAACAAAATATCCTTATGGATATGATTTGCACGTAGTCCTTTTACCCAGAAAAAAAACGCACAACAGCACGCTGCTCTTCCGCAGTACATTCTTCGAGCACGGTCGCAATTTTAACACTGCCTACTCATTTGAGTATCATAAGGCTGAATTGTACTGCCACCTATTGACACATACGCAAATAACTACCTGCTATTTTCAGCTTTCTGACTTAATTACTGAATTTCCCTGGTATATTGGCCACCTAAAAATTACCCTACAAATTTTAGCATTTTAATTATTCGTATAATTGCATTTAGTTATTAGTGAAATTTTAAAGGTATTATTTCTCGACGAAATCAATATATCATTACAAATCATAAATAATAAATTAGAAAATGTTGTAAGTAAAAAAGAAAAAATAACAAATAACAAATAATAATTAGTAAATTGGAAACAATAGTAAGCAAGAAATGCGAGGTGTACAACAAATGACTACTAAAAGTGTCAAATAATAATAACGACACAAAAAAATTAAATTAATATATACAAAAATAATAAACAATGAATTTCAAATAGTGAATTACAAATAGATTGTCATTAACATTAATATTAACAAAGATTTAATTAATTAAAAAGTGTTTACTTACTTTCTTAAGAATGTTTACTTTTATATTTACCATTTTGAATATATTTTATCTTCCTAATTCTTTCATACCGTTAAAAATTATTATTTGAAAGACGTCAGATAATTGATGAGAATTAACGCACATTAAATATTAACAAATTAAACTTGGTCTCACCACTATATTTTATAACTTTTGCATTTCATTTACAATTGCTTCGTAATTAAGAGAGTATGATGATATTAAAACAATTTTAGTTTGTAAGCTGCTCTTTTCAAGAATGGAAATTGGTTTTTGTAAACTATATTCCTCAAGTTATCAAATCACCAATGTCGTTCTCGATCCAAAATTTATAGTTCCAATTCTTTCATCCTTACTTCAATAAGCTCTGCAATATATGTAGCTATTTCGGTTATGCTTACTTGGGAAGTAAAACGATTAATAAAAAAAGGTGACCATTAGTTCGATGACATTAAACTGTTGAAATCGATTTTCAAACAGGTCTTGAAGTAATTAAACGTTGATAACAAATAATGACAAGTCAATCTCACCGTCGCCTATGAGTTTTTACGATATTTTGCAAATACACGAGTGACTTCTACAGATGTAATATCCACAAAACCAGTTTAACTTTAAACATGTTTACATACCCTCTCATTTCAGCTAAATGTTTGCATTTTTCCTGCAGCTTTTCTCTGAGTTTACATGCCCTCTCATGTCAGCTAAATGTCTGTGATGAGGATCAAATCCACCAGCCAGCAATTATCCGTTAGTTCAACAAAATATTGTTTTTTGGTATTGAGATAATTTTTTATTTCCTCAATTTACAAGAACTTTACTGAGGCAACGTACTTCATTATGTAGAATAAGATCAGAATTTTTTAATAAGGCCTTGAAATGGCGTATTGCAAAGACACTGTTTGTATAGAGTTGACTATTTTTATGACATGTCCGAATATTTTGATATTTTGTGTGGTACCCACAAAATATCAAAATATCCTGGTAGATAATGTAGTGATATGACAAACACAATGGAAATGATTGCAGAGGGCAACAAACCTATTGATATTACTAACCATTACTGATGCTCCATCAGCGTTTATCGCAGAAAACTTGTACAAAACATAGACCAATTACAAAAGGTAAATATTCAATTACTTGGCGAAAAACTAAATCTTCAAAATATACCAATAGAAATAAAAACAGAAAATTAAAACATAAAATATAAACAAACAACAATCCAACGACATTTCTCCAGAAGAGACATAAACAAGATGTAAATATAATTTACGATCACTATCGTTCAATGACCGATAGGCAAATATCTTTACAAAAAAAGTAATCACACAGAAAAACAATATAACAAAAAATGCAAACAAATCAACATTAGCAGAGGGAGAAATTCTATCGAATATACGATAAAACGAAACACTACTGATGATTCAGAAATGAATTAAAAAAAGTCAAACACTCAATAAACCCACAATACTAGGTAAAGCTACTGGAGCTTTAAATTGACAGAAGAGCCACTTTTCAAGTATGTAAAATAAAATCGGATACAACACCATTGTATTTTAGGACAGTAACAATGAAAATCTAAACAAGTAGGAGAAAATTCGTATCAGATAATTAAGAAACTCTCAAACACTATTAACCAATCTTGATCTAACATCCAAGAATATTTGCAGCAAATTGGGAAAGGAGAGTTAAGTGCTTTAGTCCTACACAATCTATCCGAAGAAAATATTGCTAAGTGATTTACCACAAGAAACGTATTGCACAATAGAAAAGCAGTTTCAGATTATTTAATCAATGGAGATAAAAAATGGATCCTATATAGTAATTCAAAACACAAAATGTAGTGACTCCTGGTTTACATCCTAAAATAGTTATTTGTACAACAAGTGCGAGCGAAGCGAGCGTGTGCATCAAGTTCCTACTCTAGTGCGGAAAAACGCATTTCCCACGCGTTGTACACACTATTTTTCACATACTGCATATAACATCAATTATAAAGGTGTTTGCGATTTCATTTTTGACACTGACATATAAAAATTAGGTTACAATTACCGATAGTACGTATGTTGTATACAAGTCGTCCCCTGAAATTTTGAATATGAGTAATGTAATGTGTTTATATTGTATCTCGATTATTTGTTGCTGCAATATGCATGTCAATTGACTTACATAACGTCAAAATGTTAACATGTGAACAGAAAACTAAAATTGTTAACTGGTTTTATGGGGGTCATTCCATGAATGAAATCGCAAATAATTTGTTTGTTTTGGCATACGATGTGACAGTAAACACCAGTTCGATCTTCCATGTTATACATTTGTTTGAGAAAACTGGTTTTGTAAATTCACCATGTAAGTGCTCAAAAGAACGGAGGCCTAAAAGTGAAGTAGCTGAAATGCGGGAAATTATGGTTTATGAAATGATAACAAAAAATGGCACATTATCAACAAGAGCTCTTGCAGAAAATCCAGAAATTAATGCCGGAAAATCAGAAGTGCATAGACTACTTAAAAGGAGTGGTTTTAAGTCTTTCAAAGTTAAAACAACACAATAGGTTTTCGCGGATGAACATGATCGCCGAATGGAATTTTGTGAAGATGTGATGGATAGGGTAAACAATAATTACGAATTTCTTCGAAATATTCTGTTTAGTGACGAATCGTCTTTCTCGTTACATGGTCCTCATAATCCGTCGGTACTGAGATACTGGTCCCAAGAAAACAAGTAGCGAAGAATAAATTTGAGAACTCAGTACCCCAAAAAACTTAAGGTTTGGGCTGGAATTTTGGGGGGTACAATTATTAAACCATTTTTTATTGAGGGTAATCTAAATGGCCAAATTTATTTGGAACTTCTTGAAAACCAAGTCATTCCAACAGTACAATGCTTACAAAATATAGATATGACACACATCTGGTATCAGCACGACGGATGTCCTGCTCATAATGCGGCTAGGGCATATTTAAATCAAATATTTCCTCGTCGCATTATTGGTATCAAAGGAGACATAAAATGCCCACCAAGATCTCCTGATTTGTCCCCAAATGATTTTTCTTCTTTGGGGCCATATAAAGCAAACAATTTATACCTATCAGCATCAAAGAGCTAACAACCCGGATGACCTCAAATTAAAAATTCTTTAAGCCACTCGAAATATTACTCCTGCTACGTTAAAAGACACGCGACAAGAATTTTATGATCGTCTGGGATATTGTTTGGTTCAACATTTAATAAGATGAACATTGTGGTTATTTGTTATTAGTTACGTCAGATTTGTATTTGTAAAAATAGTAATATTAAAATATCGTGTATATATGTTTCCCTATTTTATTACAAATTTGAAATTATTGATTATTTCCGGTTGATCAGTCCAATAAAATATTTGACGAGGGTGGTAACTAAGTAACAAATAATGCATTAAAATTTCAGGGTACAACGTGTATATTCATTAATAGTAAATAAAAGTAGTGCGGAAAAGTGTTGCTATGCAGAAAAATTCTACTTTTTCAACGAATTTGGATGCGTAAATGTAAGGTATTTCTACTCAGTATGTGAAAAAGTGTATTTTTATGTTAGGTGGAGTATTTACGGGGTCGTTCATTTTGAAATGCTGAAACCTGGACATACTGGAAATGCAGATCTTTACTATGATCAATTAAATCGAGTAAATCAATATTAAAGTGAAACGTAGCCAGATATTGCCAACAAAAAAGGCATTATTCTGCAAGACCCTAATAAATTATAATCGCCTGATATTTTGCTATTTATTATGTTCGTTACAACATATTCTAAGTGGCCAAAAATTATAAAATTTGGATGATGTTTAAAATGCCATCTCCAGGTATTTTGCATAAAAACCATTTGATTTTTATCGATCCAGCATTAAAATTTTGCACAATATAATTAATTAATATTGTTTAAAAATAAAATCTTATTAAAAACATATGTGAAATAAAACTATAACGTTGGGAGGGTTTCACATTTATTATTGAACACTGCAACATGTTTCGCTACACAGTGGCTTCATGAGGCAACTCTGTTGTTTTATTTCAATGTGTTATGGAGTTTCATCATGTATCCGCATCGACAATTCAATTCAAAACATATGTGTTTACTGCACTTGTTTCATATATTCTCTTGGTCTTTGTTTTCTCTTCCATTCTGCATGAGTTTCCATATCGTAACAGATGATCTTTTCATTTATAGATTTTATTTCTAGGTTTTGTGATTTTAGTTATGCGACAGCAGCTATTAGTTTTAAAACTTAAATTGCTAGACAAAAAGATTGTACAAACAATATTTGTACCAAAAATTTACAATTTTACGACAATTGGTATACATAACAAAAATAAACAAATGACAACCGAAAAACAAATATTAAAAATTTACGTGATAATGTTCGAATACGTGAAGATTACAATTAATATTAAAAGTTTAAAATATCATTTTCTTCACTGTGTTAAAGTTTAAATAAAAACAGTAAAGAAAAGGATATTTTAAACTTTTAATATTAAACAATAACAAAAAATTTAAAATAACAAATCATAAACAACAAATTTATTAATGAAAATATGCAAAACAATAGAAAAATAACTGAAAATTTTAGTTTTACGTTACAGATACCTATCATTCAACATTCACTATAAAAAAGAAAAATACCGGACACATCTCCACATTGCAGTATCCAAACCGGAAACACGTTCTCACTGCGAAACTTTTTAACAATCCCCACAGTGGCCATTGTTGTTGTTATTGTTGTTGTTGCAAAACGCTAAACTGACTCGTGTGTATTAAATTCGAGCGGATCGTTAAATAGGACGCGCGCGCGAGAGTTTGATAATGACCGAATGAATAGAAACGGGGTGGACGAGTCCTGGCGAGTGGGCCGAATCAAAATCGCATTATTCTCTCGCAAATAATTCCCCGATTTTGCCGATATATACTCCGAAACAAAAGGCCTTTTGTGCGCGGTGCGGCCGATAATTAAAATTTTATTAAGCCACCCTCCATCTCTATCTATTTATCCACACAGTCGTTAAAAAATTCCAATCGGACACGCTTATTAGTACATCAAAAGCGCTGGAATCATACAACTTCAACAGGCTAATTACTTGCGTAATATTCAAAAAATCATTGGTCGCTATATGCAAACTTAATGAACTTATATAAGAAGCCAGTTTCGTATTGATAAAAAGAATACTAAGGTAAAAAAGTAAATCATGTGTGTTATTACAATAGCAAAACATGCCCTGTGTTGATAAAATAAATAAACTAAGACAATTCTGTTGATTAAATATAAAGTATTAAAGTATTTTTCTCACACCAACTATTTAAATTTCCTTGATAATTCTTCGTAAACCAATTTACTTCTATTTTAATGTTATATTTTCATTAATAATAAAATAATACCGATTTTAACGTTAATTAATCAATACTCAAAATTTAGACCATGTAACGAATTAACGTTGATGTAATTAAAAATAATAAACACAAGTTTATATCTTATTATTTATTATAAAATTGATTTAAAATACAAATAAAACATTTACTAAAATTAATATAATAAAATGTAAATAACTTACTCTAACATGTACGGCAACTAAATTACTGAACATTACGTCTTCAATATTATTTTCAGTCATTCCCCTTAAATGCATATGCAACCCAACCTACACCAATTTCAATGCCTAGTCAATGTAATAATATAAAAAATAACGACGCTTAAAATTAAATTACTATAAACCATAAAAATACAGTATTATTTGTTCACGTGCAGTAAAACACATTGTAATTTTATTTGCTTCGAATAACCCCCCTTCCCATCATCTCGTCCCGCTGGCGCCTCATCCCGTCACGGCTTTGATCGTTTTCTTATCGGGTTATGCAGAGGGAGCGAACTAATTTCATCAAATCGCTATCGTTTCTTTTTTGCCTTCTTATTCTCGACCGAGCGTAGTTTGTGTGCCGAGCGGGTGGAAGGAGGATGGGGTGGCGGAAATGAGGGGAATCGATCTGAGCCTCCCTCGTCGATCCTCTTTTTTTTAAATGAAGCGCCTCTCGTCAAACATTTGTTGAAAGAGTAAAATTTACAGAAGGGTAATGAGTAGAAGCGAATCTGATCGGCAAATGATGTATTTACCGTTGAATAATCAGGAATTTTCTAGAGGTGTAAAAAGCGAGTGACGGACACTATTTTTAACCAATAGGTCAAAAAAGTTAAGCTAACGTACTTAAGGTTTGATAATTAAACTACAAATCACCTTTTATTAATCTTCAATTGAAATGTATTTAGAAGTTTTATTTCGTAACACCGCTACAATAACTTTAACTGTTTTATGCTATGTCAGATATATTATATATGCCTGATGGTTGCAAGTAAATACCAATAAAAAATTAAATATAAAATTTAAAATGAAACTAAATTCGTAACTTAAACAAATTAGTATTAACTATGGGAATATGTAAAAAGGTGAAATACCAGAAATGACAGATATCAAGAGTTCCTAGATGACACATAATAGTTAGAACTTGGCTCATAGTTAACAGATTAAGGATTGTAGATATGTTACTTATAGTTTTACTTCTTTATAAAGAGCACCTGGAGTTTGCTAATTTAATTCCGACTACAGTCGGCGCGCTAACTGTACCAACGGGGCCGGCTAAATATAATTGTAATATTGATGAAAAAGTTAGCTATTTTTATAATACTATTAATGAAGTACTTTCAATGTTTGTTCCGCTAAAATTAAGGAAATAACGTAATTACCCAAAGGGGTTTAATGAAACCTTGAATAAACCTTCATAAAGTAGCGCATACCAAACATAAATCTTCGGGCGCTCCTGAAGACTGCAATTTTTAGTCGTATTAGGGAAGAGTGCTCTGTATTAAGTAAACAATTTATATACTTCGTACAGTGACCGCATTCAACTCAATATCTACAGAAATCCAACTGAAGTTTGGATATTTATAACTAGAGAGCTGATTTCTAGCATTATGCTTATCCATAATATTAATAGCATCGAAAAAATTTCTAAATATCTATACGAATCTTGAAGAATGTGATTATTTAGCGCTAAGCTTTTTTTGCTTTTTTTTACTTTTTGTGCTTATTTTGACTTTTTATGCTTATTTTCATGCTTTTTTAGGTTCTGATGCTTATTTCTTAAACATTTAATAAAAATTTCATGCTGATATTAAATTAATGGGCTAATATAGAGAATTTTCGTAAAAATCTGTATCCCATCACAATATTATACAATAATTATAATGAATTTTATTATTAATAAATATTAGTATAAATTACCTATTTACAATGGATTCGTTTATAAATAAGTAGATATAATAGACCGTCTCATTATTCAGATAATACGAACTCTTCATTGGAATCACACCTATGATATTCCGGATGTAAACGTCGTTAAACTAGGCCCAAACGGGGGCCCCAGTAAGTATTAAGTGTAAACAAATTTAAGTGATAGCTAATAATTAGGTGTTCTGCAACCGTATCAATTTTCTACTCTCGGCAAAAATACGGATGGGACGAACTGGCGCATATTTATCGTTAATTTTCATATTCAAACTCGCATTCATAAACCGTACTATTGAATTGACATTACAAAAACTTTGCTTATTTATCAAAAATTACTATATGCGTGAATCGTTTAAACCTGGGGAATCTTAGATAAATTATATTATATTATTCACATGTATATTTAACCCATAATGCAAAAGGTGAAAACCGCAATACAAGAATTAATTAGAGACTATCCAGAATTAACAAGTGAAAATAATACATTATTTTGTAAGGCATGTTTAAAAATAGTAAGCTTTATTTTAGTTCCCAACTGCATCCTAACTAGTCAAGACTTATATGTGAAACATGTTATAACAACACTACATCAAGAACGTTTGAAAAAGTTCAAAGCTGAACTAAATAAGCAGCACAATTTCACAATCTTTAGCATCATCTTCAACAAACGATGGACAATTTAAATTAAATTCACATTTGTGCAATATACTTTTACATTCGAATATCCCTTTTAGAAAATTACAAAATAATGCATTTAAATATTTCTTTGAAATTATTGTAAAATGCGCATTCCTGAGAAAAAATTATGTAGCTCTTGTGTACTATGAAACCATACAAAAAATTAAAGATATTATTAACAATAATTATATGTGATTTGGTGTGGATGAAACCACAGATGCTTGTTTAATTTAATAATAGGAGTTTAACATGAAGACATCCGACCAATAGTATTTTGATATATACAAAAGAATTGAAGAAAACTGATAATAACATTATAGTAACATTCATAAATGATGGACTGGCAAGCTTATTTTTGCCGTAGACAATACCAAGTTACAAAATTTTACTAATAATGCATTTTGTGCATTGTACAAGTTTAGCACATGGATAGAAACGAATTTCTGAAACTATAAGAATGAAATTTCCATTTGCAGATTTAATTAAATATGGGAAAATAGTTCTTATATTCTTCTGTGAGTGCAATTATTCAAGGAGTCATTACCTGATATCTCACTGCCCCATAAACCAGTGCTAACAAAATGGGGAACTTGTCTATATGTTACGATGTACTATGCGAACAATTTTGAAGAATTTAATAAATCAGTTAATGACTGTCAAACAGTTCTTAAGAAACAAGAGCTTCATTCAAAACAGTTACATAAAATCGCGTTTAAATTTTTTTCTTTCTTTTAATAATAATAAGGATTTTTAATATTAAATAAATTAAACTTTATTTTGAATGGCAATTTTCAAATGGATCCAGCTATAATTTAAAATAAAGAGACCACTTTCAAAAATTTATTGAGCGTCAGAAGTAATAGTTTTTACAATTAAACCCCTAGAACAACGTTTAATGATCTACTGTTTTCATGAAGATTTTAGTTATTTCGAAATGTATACAAAATTACAATTTAATTTTTAAATACTTACATAATATTATATATTGCGTAACGAAAGTATGTTTATTTTAGTTTTCAGCAGAATTTCTATGTAAAATATGTTGATAAACGTGCAACATATTAAGAAAATATAGTTTTCTTTAATGCTTTTTTTCGTGTTTTTATGCTTTTTTCCTGTTTTTATGCTTTTTTTCTCTAAATTTTGTGCCTTTTTAAGTGCTTTTTTTCATATTTTTAAGCTTTTTTATCCGCTCTCTATTTATAACTAATATGAGGAATATGTCTGGTCTACCATTATCGATGACTTTCAAAGATAAAATCATTACGGATGGAGCTGCAATGGCAGACGCCTTCGCTGAGTGGTTTTCTGCTCTCAATGTTACTAGCAAAAACATGTAATGGTCATTTTAGAACTACACACACAGCTCCTGTAACGGTTAATAGGGATAATTTATATGTGTTTCTTGAGTATGTTTTTAAGGAATTAATATTACTAAAAAATAATTTCAACTCCAATACATATATTATTTACATCATCCCTTAAGACAAAAAATCCCGATGTTTGGAAATTGAGTTATATTAATCCATTTTTTTTTTAAAGTGGTGACCGAAAAACCATAGAAAAGAGGTGCTGCTCTTCAGGCTATAACACCTAAATTATGGATAAACTAGTCGGTAAACAATTTGCTCGGTTATCTAAAAGGGTATTATGAAAGCAACATTGGAAAATCTACTGTATCAAATTGGTTGAAATTTTAAGTGTTTTTGTTAAATTCCTTTGGAGATCACATGCAGGTAGATACAGGTACTAATTTCTCAAAGGCATTCAGCAGGGTTCAATAATCTATTCTAATTAACAAACTTCTTTATTAAGGGTTCAATGATCACATTAGTCATTGGATTGAGAGTTTTCTCACAGATCTAAAAGAAATTGTCAAAATAAATAACCATTTCTAATATTAAAGTTCTATCGGATGTGCCACAAGGTTCACACCTTAGATCGATTTGGTTTCTACTTTTTGTCAACGATGTTTGCAATTCTTTTAATTATGCTAGATAGTTATTATTTGAAAACGACTTAAAATTGTATCGTCTAGTTGATGATATCTTTCATAGCTATGAGCTGCAATCTGATTTAGATAATTAAAAATCCTGATGTGACTACAATGAACTCCCATTAAACGTCGGCAAATGCAGTTATTACCTTTAGTAGACTTGCTTGCTTATATTCGCTTATATTCGCGTATAATATCGCTAACACGCATTTAGAAAGAGTTACCTTGGGGTTTATTTTGATTCTAAGCTTTTATTCAGAGAATATATTTATTATATCTGTAAACAAACTCTTAAATAAATGGGTTTCTTATTGAGACACTGTAGCCATTTTAGTTATGAAACATTGACATTTTTATATTATAGTCTTGTTCGCTCCAACGTCGAATATGCATATATCAAATAGAAAGTTTCCAGAAGAAATTTATTTCACCTCTATCTTATAAATTAAATATATATAATAATGATTATAATTTTGCTGGATATTAAATATTGAAAGTCTTAATGCGCGAAGAATAAAATTAGGTTTATATAATACTTCTTATTTAAAATGGTATCTGGAATAATATCTAGCGACGTAAAAAAAAAATCTTAATGTTCTAAATTTTTATGTACCAATGTCTAATCGCTCTTTAAGGACTGCTTTAAAAAGTCAGTATATAACATCTAAAATTACAGACTTATTTCTCATTTATTGTGTACAAACTTTCAAAACCGCATTCAGTTAAATTATAATTATTAGACTATTCAAAATAATGCTTATGTAAAGAATAAATATAAAAGATTATTTGAAGATATTATAACAAATAAATCATTACTTTTGAAAAGGAGTTATACGAATTATTTTGCAAATGCTTATTTTTAAATACTTTCACTCTGTTTCTTTTTTGTGTACCGCCTCTGCTGTTCCACTTGCTTGAAAATGTTAAATTTAAATAATCTTTCATTTGAACTGCATTATGTGCTGAGCATCCGTCCTGGTGAAATCATATCTCATTATAACTTCTGTAATTTGAAAAATAGGACCATCAACTCTATTTAAAAAAAAAAGTTTTTGTGGATATTCAGTTCTTAATGTTGCAATATGAAAAATTTTCTGAGATCAATGACGATTATTTTGTTCTTTATTTTCAGACACAAAATAAAAAGTACATTTATCTGCAAAACACACACTATTTGGAAACCTTTTATTCTCGTTACACTTTTCAATTTCCATTACAAAATTTAGAACTTGAATTTGGATCAAATGCTAGCAGTTCTTGACGATTTCAGCTTTTAAAGGGTTGGTAACTATAAGCTTTTAAAATTCGATGAACGGTAGATTTGTTGTCATCACATTCCGAAGCTACTTACCTTACACTTAATGTTGGATTTACTGTTATCCTTGCCAACACATTTACAGTTTCTTCACCTCCTTTTGTTTCTAGTAATATGTTGAGTTTACACAACCATTCCCCTCAAATTTCTGATCAATTCTAATAATTGTTGAGTGACACTGCACTGGACGAGTTTTAAAATTTATACTAAATAAGTCGCAAAAATCACGCGAAGAATGTCCGCCAAAACTCAATTTGATGATCTGAACTTTTTCTTTTGTGGTGTTAGCACTCATTTTGAATTGAATTATAAATCAATTCAAATATTACAATAATTATTTGTCTGTGGTTTAATCAATTTAGATGATAAACACTGACTTTCATAGCAACTAGTATTTTGAGGACTTTACTATCGAATATTTGTTCACACTTTTTAAGCTATATTTCGATTAAAACTAAAGTTGAAACAAAAATAAAACCTCCAAAATAACTTTAGTAGATGAAGGAATAATTTTAATTTTATTCTGATCATTTTCGTTCAATAATAGAGATACAAACTGATATGATGCGTCTTCAAACGGAACACACGGTATATGTATATGTACTTTTTTGTAAAATGAAGATTCCGTTAATAAACTTATTATTATAATTATTCAACATACTTAAAATTGTTTTTCAGAAACCGAAAATGATTTATGTCTTTTACTGGAATTTCTTAAAAGAAATTGAATGAATACGAATCAAACAATTTTTCAAAATTCAAATTAGCACAAAAGAAATTTGTTGTTGTTTAGCGATTAGATTCTTTGAACTAGTTTGGGCCCTGTGTTTAATTAGGGGCTCTAATTTGGATTTCACCCTATTAGCTTTTTATGAAGATCAGTCATTTCGTCTTTTTGTTTATTTAAGGTCGAATTTACGAAATGAGCGTTTAATTTTATAATTCCATTATTATGTCAACGATTAATAATAATAATAATAAAGTTGCTTTAAGAGAACACAATCTAAAAATTTGTTTTCTAGGAGAGATTACGTGTGTCTTATGTCAAGATGACATAAATCACATATTTGTGTAAAATCCTTTTGAGGATATAATATGCCGCATTTGGCCAAAACAAAGTGAAAATATTCTGATATGAGCTTCAAGAAGAAAGTCTCTCATGGAAGAAAGAGTTGGTACAAGTGGAAGAACGCTATATTGTGAACTCCGCCATTTCCATATGTGAATTTTTGTTGATATTAATGGATTTTATATACAATTTTGGAGTATTATGTAAGCATATTGGAATAAATAAATAATAATAATAATAAAGAAACTGTTTCATTTGCAGTTATTCTGAACGCGTCGTACGACATATAATTTGAGTGCCTAGAGTTTCACACGGCTATATTAACTGTGGGGAGATGGTAAGGTCTTTCACTTCTAACGCCATAAGCGAGGGTAAGGAGAAAGAAGAAACAAGTTTATTCTAATAGAGTGTAATTTACAATATTAGATTAATTGTGAGAATTGGCAGAAATAACAGTCGCATTATTAATAGGGTTAAGCATCGTTGAGGAATCATCATTAGAAGTATTAATTGGCTTTGATGTTTGTCACATAATTATAATTCTAATTAGAAAAGGATTAGCTTTTATTTAAATTATTAAATTAAGCAAACTCAATGGGAAAAAATATAGGTATTAGGGGTGTTCAAATGGAAAGGTACGGCATTGTGAGTATCAATGAAGTCTTTATTTAAAGTATTCACCATAGGCTTAAGCACAACAATTCCGAACCTAGGGATTCCGTGAACCCAGAACTCCTGAGGCCATTACAAGGTCCACTCCTTCACAGCTTCCTTGGGTTCATCATCCGAGTTGAAGCGCTGGTCACTACTTTTTGAATTTTTCGAGACAGAAGGAACATTAACTCATATGTGTACTGTGAGATACTTCGAAGACTACACATGGTTATCAAGATCAAAAGACCGGGGTTGCTCACGGAGGGTGTGGTTTTGCTCCATGATAATGCGTGTCCACACGTCTCCAGTTTAAGTGAGAGTAGCTTGACCATCCACCCCACAGATCCAACATGTTGCCCTGATTTTTCCATGTGTCTGGTCCCCTAAAAAAACATTTGGAAGGGCAGCATTTCAACACAAATGATAAGGGCGATTTATAGAACTAGGTCTCGTCACGGCCATAGGAGTTCTCACATCACATCCTTCAGCTCGTTAATCAATGAAATCGTTGTGCTCAGACCTATGGTGAATATTTTGAATAAAGACTTAATTTATACTCACATAGTAAGTACCTTTTCATTTGAACATCCCTAATAGTTATAAACTATCATTTTAAAATATTCCTAGTCTTTTGTTGATGTTAACGAATCTTTCGACATTGAGAGAACATTGATGGTAAACCTCGCGCGTTATGCCTGTTAGTATTGTTTGATTCTTTTGCTGAAAATAGGATAATGGACACTGAATATTGTTTCAAGAATTCCGATTTGATAACATGGGGCTGTTTGTCATCGAGTTGTTTATTCTTCACTTTTCGATTTGATGCTGTCTAACTTGACATTAAAATCCAAGCGCGTTGTAAGGTGATCGGCAGCATAACCAATCTTCTATATGGGGTCATCAACTATTACAACTATTTTCACTTCTCAATAACAAGATGTTCTTAGTCGTTGTGGATGTTCATATTAATCATACTAATTTAGAATTCAGTAATCTATGACATTTTCTTGAAAATATAAAGGATCAAAAACACTACGATATAGATCCAAGGAAAGAAAATACTTCCTAAACGGTATATCAAATCGTTGCCAGCGAAATTTAATTAAATACTGGATTGATGAGGCTGAGGCTACTTGTTGAAACTCCATATCACTTAATATAATACTAACACAGTATATTTTTTTTAACCATATACTATGTTAGTATTTTATTAAGAAATTAAATTAACAGCAAAAATGTGATATTAAAAATCTGAAAATAACAAAGGCTTCAGATATTAGATGGTGCAAACAGGAGCGATTGACAATCAATCCACAAAAAACACAAATTGTCGTATTCACAAAAAGACGAGCATTGCAAGGCCTAAAGCCACTGAAGCTCGGGGGTACGGAAATTCCCTTCGTAGGCAAAGTACCTGGGAGTAACCTTTGACGCCAAAATGACGTGGAGACCACACATCACAAAAGCCACCAAAAAAGCAACAATATCATTGGGCAGGTGTCGCAGAATGTGCGGGAAAAATTGGGGACTAAACCCTAAATTGACTCTATGGCTCTACATCAGGGTGATAAGACCCATGATAGCCTATGGAGCAGTGGTGTGGTGGACTAGGACAAAGCAAAAGGGGGCGATAGGACTCCTGAGCAGTACACAAAGACTAGCAAGTCTCAGTACAACAGGAGCCCTAAGCACCACCCCAACAGCAGCCCTAGAAGCCATCTTGAACATACCACCACTACACATCTTCATTCAAGGAGAAGCCAGGTCCGTATCATACAGACTGATGCAAGGACAGGCGCCCATAATCCGATCACACGGTAAAACGCACCAATGGCTAGAAGTCGAACTGAAGGCTAACGCGATTACAGCAATGCCTAGCGATGCCATGGTGAAAAAATACAATTTCGAAAAGAAATACAAGGTTCTAATCCCACAAAGAGAAGACTGGGTCGAAGGCCAACCTACCAAAGCAGAATCATGCTGGTTTACGGACGGCTTAAAGACCGACAAAGGGGTAGGAGCAGGTATATATGGCACAAAACCCGAGACAAAGATTTCTGTCAGTCTCACCAAGGACACCATGGTGTTCCAAGCAGAGGCGATAGCTCTTCACCACTGCACAAGAGAAATAGCAAGACAAGACACCAAAAGTAGGTCAATTGCTATATTCTCCGAGAGCCCGGCGCTACTAAGAGCACTAAGCTCCACACAGGTCGAATCTAAGCTAGTGTGGGACTGTATACGCGCTCTTAACCAACTTGGCTGTCACAAAAAAGTAACAATCACATGGGTCCCAGGACACGGAGGACATCCGGGGAATGACATAGCAGACGAATTGGCCAAACAAGGCTCGTCAAAAGCAGTAATTGGCCCGAAACCCTCTTGCGGAATCTCCAAAACCGCAGTCAAACGATCCATAAAAAAATGGGTGGAGACACAGGCCCATACCTGGTGGACGAACTCACCAGGACTGAAACAGGCGAAACAGTTCATTAAGAAACAATCGCCAAAATTCACGACCGAACTCCTGAACCAAGACAGGAAAATGGTCAAAATAATAGTAGGCCTGATAACAGGACACTGCAAGCTCAACAAACATATGAGCAAAATAGGCCTGGTGGAAGAAGCATCATGCAGATTCTGCCTAGAGGAAGAAGATGACTCGTTCCACATCCTATGCCACTGCGAGGGTCTAGCAAGGATTAGATATCAAAAGCTAGGCACTACAAACCCAAGCGCGGAGACTTATACCCAAGCTCCTCTGGCAGGGCTAATAGGACTAATCAAAGAGGCAAAGCTAGAGCTGGTCATCTGAGATAAACAGGGATCCACAATAGACCTGGAAAGGTCGCGGTGGAATAGGCGCTGGTGCCACCCATACAACATCTATCTATCTATCTATCTAGATGATGTATCACGGATGACAAATGGGAGAAGATAACAAATAATAAATGACAAACACAAATGAATGAAGGATAGCAGTTGACAATTGTTAAATGACAAATTGTAGTTAATATGTTTCTTAAATATTCGATGGCTACATTTGGTACTTTACAGATGTTAAATGACAATTAATAGTTAATAGTGTGGATAACAGTGGTTAGATGTTACTTTATAGTACGCAGATTATAAATGATTAGATGACGTAATTGAAAACAAATATTAGATGATATTTAAAACTAATAAATGACAGATGACAACTAACACTTATCAGATTACAGATAGTGGATAATAGTCATTAGATATTAGTCGATACTAAAAAGATCACCGATAGTTAGATTACATGTGACTGGTGATGATAAATGATAGATTATAATAGTTAACTAGTTAACTGAATTTGACGAATATCCTCGTCATCGATCAATTTTCGTGGCACACTGAAATTCGCATTTTCCGAACTAAGCAACATAGTTAATTGGTTAATATAAAATTTTCTAAGTATGTGTGGTGTTAGTTTTTGTCCAGTTAACACAGATGACATATGACAGATAATAAAATATGACAAATGATAGACAATAATTAACAGATGGTAAATTAATGATGGCAAAGGATAATAAATATTTAACAGTTTATAGATGATGCGTGATAGTTGCTAGTTTGTCAGTTTATAAAAGAAAGAGTGTTTCTAATTGATTAAGTTAAAGCATTCACTTCAAGATGTATCATCTTGAATATTTAATGTACTTTAAATTTGAAAATAATTAACTCTTGATCGAAACTCGAGTCACTTGTGAAAACTTAGTGTGATATCAAGAAATAAAGTCCTTTATTTAAATAAAGAGTGTTTCTATTTCAAAATCTAGAATATTTACATGAAAAGTAAAGAATAATCAGTCCGTCGTAAAATGTATATGATGTTTTCCTTTTTTATAAGGTGTCAATTATCCAATGTATCATTCACATTTATTATAACCTCGTTTTTTTTTTAAATTTTTAGTTGCCATTTATTACATGTTATTTGTAATCTATTATTTATTATTTACCATTGATCATTAGTCGTTTCATTTGCCATTTTACGTTTTCTTCTTTTATTGAAAAACCCAAACACTAATACAGTATATAGATGCCAATTGGAAAAAGCATCTATCATCATAAAAAAAATTAAATGATGATTGTCAAAAAATAGCTAAAAGATAATAATCGTCAAATGTCAAATAATAAATCTAAGGACATAAGAATTCTTAAGTGATGATTAAAACTATATAGGTATATTTTACAGTTACAAATCACGGAGCATACAGTATAGATAGGATAAATTAACAATTAGAATTCCTTCCTTTTACTTTCGCTTTTATTATAAAACAACGTTTTAATTGTTAATATATCTTATTGTTAAACGATGATTCGCAAGGGAATGAATAAGCAAAAAAGTATAGCTGATGAATGACAGGTCAGATGATAATACACAGGTGTCAGATGACTGATTGATGATAGTTGGTAGTTATCAGATGATAGATAATTGATAACATATGATAGATTTTAGATATCAAATAGCAAATTCGATGACACGTAAGAGGTAATATATAATAGTCGTTAGACGACATATGCAGGCTAAAATAAATGACAAAGCAAGATAATTGATTAGGGATGACGATTTACAAGAATATTTCATTTTAGTTTTAAATTTGATAAACATTAATTAATAATTTGCTTTCATTCTGAAGAAACATGAATCATTTATTCATTTAAAATGACTTGTAATATGTGACAGATGACTGAGAACAGATGGTAGGTGGTTTGTTTGTCAGTCATCAGATATCACAGATTTCAGATGACAAATTTCAGAAAATTTCATGACAATTTATGATATATAGCATACAACAGTTGAAGGACAAATAACGATAAATTACGCAAAAACAGCTAGATGACAAAGTATGGATACCTTTTTTTTTAATTGACCTTAATCCCACTTAAGGACGTACGACCTCCAATGATGTCACTGTGGTCTATTCTAATTTTTACATTTTATCAGATAACAGTTGAGTAATGACATGTAATATATGACATGTGATAGATTATTGATAATGTGTGATAGACAACAGATGAAGTTAGCATACAATTTTGTTTTCTATATTACGACCTCTAAAGATTTTCATTTTGCCATAATCTATTTTTAGGGAGATTTTAGTGTAACTCTGCAGCATTTATAAACAACTTGATAAAACACAATTCAACAATAAGACCAATTATTAATTAGAATAACTTGGTTTTAATTGCTTCACAATTTATTTCTTGATATTTATACAACTCCCCTAACTAAATGATGGTGTGATCGAGTTGTATAAACGTGAAAGAAAGAAAATGGGAAATAAGTAAAACTAAATGATTGCAATTATGTATATATCTTATAGATGATGCAAGAAGAAATGCAACATTATATTTTGTTTGTTATTTCATGACGTCTTGAATTATTTAGCCGTTTAATTTTCTTTGGTATCATTGACAATGCCTGAATATGTGTGCAACCTGGAGCAATTACAATATCCAGTGAATATCAAAGGTTTTCATTTGACTGCATTTAAATAGTAGTGATAAAAACTGCAGTGGCGCAATTTTAAAATTTTTCCGAACTCGCTCGTAGATTTAATATTCAAAGGAAAATTCAGAAATACGGCAGCGGCAACGACAAGTGAATCGTTGTCATAGTCGATTTTAAAATTCCCGCAGTGTATTGTCTTTCGCCTTTGTACATTTCAATTCCGAAAAAAAAGGCAACCCGGGGACGCCCGTTAAACGGCGTCGCCGGGGGGTGGTAGGCGCACGGAGGGGGTTTTAGGAAAAAAGACAAAGGACCATTAGGCAGGAAGCAGAGCAAATTCACGTCGGCAATTGGCGTAATCCGGGAACAAGGCCTGAATACAGGCAAAACCAGGAACAGGAAATGGAGTCTGAGCCGTCTGGATCAAATAAGGAATCGCCCGTTCGCTCTGAGGGGGTGAAACCGATAAAACTAACGCCTCTCCCTCAATTATAAAAAGGGACACTTTTTCTCCGCCCTTATCCGATGGGACACCAGATACCCACCGGTCGTTCCGCTCCCATATTTAGTGGAAACAGGCGATTGTCCGGATAAAAGGATGATGCGGACCTTTTGCGGGATTTCTCGGGGGAGGAGAGGTGAAACGGGGGGGTTAGATGGGCCGGCGTGAAATAATGAAAGTCCCACCACCTCCCCAGCGTGTGCCGGTATGAAAATGTGGATGTAATGCACAAAGGAACCTTCTTGTTATTACGTTAAGCGTGCGAGAACTTTATTATTACGTTATTATCTTTGTGTCACGGGGAGTTTCTCCCCCTAAGCTTTAATGGGCACCCCTAGTACAATGCGGCCGGGGAGTTTGTTTAGTGCTCAAAAATGATGTATCAGTTATTTGTCCCCGAACTGATGATGATAAATTGGAGTATAATGATGGGAAAAACTAAATATGGGAGAGACAAGCAAACAGCTGCAGTATTAACGATAGCAATTATTATTATAATATATTAATGAGCTGAAATGTTTAATTAATGATATAGAACATATATATATATATATATATATATATATATATATATATATATATATATAATAATTAAACAAATAATTAATTAATTATATTGACATGTATTTTAAATTTGTACGTTCCTCAGTTTTAGTGATAAATTTATTTACTTTTTACATTGGTTGTGTATTTTTAATCACAAATTGAATGATATTTGTATTGAAATTAAAACTATAGTATATAAATAATATTAAATTACGGTCACAATACTGCCCCCTAGTTTGTTTATGGAAAATAAAAAATATAATATTACATTAATTTCACAACGATCAAGAAGTTATCTAGATTATTTTTTTTTTCAGTGAGATTTACAAAATGATTTAGTGCCTACATCTGTACCTTTTTAATTTTGTAAGAATTACATTGAATAAATAGAATTTTATTTCTGGTTCAATACCTTCTGCAATCATTTTAGTAATTACTAGATTAATAAATTTGACTTATTAAAAAAAGATATTAAAAATAATTGTGGAGACGAGAATAAATAATATTCTAGAAGAATATGTATATACAGTATATTTTACTCAAGCACTAAAAGCTTTGGATGATTACAGCCTTGTAAGAGGTCTCGCATTATTATAGTGGAACACTACTTTTTTTAATTAATTTTTCCCCTATCTGTTTAAATTAATCATTTAATATGTCTAGCTAATGACAGTATACTTTAGTGGCATTTGGCAGTGTAGTTCTGTGAATACATTTTGTCCATATACATCGAATAATTTTTCTCTTGCTTGATGAACATTTTTCTTTCCGATAGTAAAAAATAAAACTTGCTGAGAATACGCATTCAATAGAATAACTTTTCTGAAACAACCCCTTTACTGTGGGGATTTTATGCGGTGTGAAGTTCACTGTGAATAAATATAATGAAATTTTCAGTTGAGGAAAATAAATTACTTTTCGAACAACTTAATAACAATATATTTTTCGTTAAAGGTACGCTAAGCCAAATCGTAGTTAATTGGAACAAGAGACCACTAGGACAATATAATTAATTAATGAAAACATTTTAGGTTCAAAATATGCTTGAATGAATTCTCTGAGAAAGCTAAAATGTTCTGAGAAACGTCGGAAATACGCTACATTAATTCTTATTGTTCTTAGGTTAATGCATTTTAAATTGAAGTAGGTTTAGGAGTATACTAAATTAATGTAATTGTTATAACAATAATGTACAAAAGCATAAATACGTATAAAAATAACTAACATTTTACGACTAATAGAGACAACTGAAAAGTTTCAAATATAAAAAAATTTCAAATATTTAAGAGACGAACCTTAAAAAAAGAAAACAAGTCAGAAGTACGCTATAAGTAAAAACAATTGTAAATGAAATTTAAAAAATGAGAAAATTTAAAAATATCACTTTGAAAACATAAAAGAAGTAATAATAGCTTTTCTATTGTCTTCAAATTTAAATTTGTAACTAAAAACAATACAAAATTTAGGATGTCTTTACAAAAACAGCAAAAGTTCAAAATGTGTTTAATAATAAAACATTTCTGAAAAAAAAATTATTAAGAACAAAACAATTGAAAACATTTTGTTTGCTGGCGACGATGGTGAGTGATATCGTCGATAAAATTAGTAAGTGCACTAGCAAATGTAGCTAGTATAAAAATCCAGTTGTGAATTCAAAAGCTTGTAAGCACTACCAGGGGCCGTTCCAGCCATCCTGTTTGGACTATCATGAGCAGAGATGCCAGAAAACCCAAGTTAAATCAAACACCGCAAGTGGGGTCATGCCACTGTGTTCATGGGAAGACTAGGAAACCGTGAGTACTCTTAAGAGGAATAACAGAATACTAAGAAAATTAGTTAGGGAGATGGAAGAAAAAGCCATCTTACTAAGAGAAAATGTTCAACTAAAAGAAAAGATAACCGACTTACAACATAAATTAATCTAGTGCATCTAATCGCCAAGAGATGCCACCATTTTTTCCAATGACAGACAGACTGCTACAGACTTAATAGGATCCGAATAAACCTGCGAAATAATGCCATTGGCCAGAAACCCAATGAGCAACGCAATGAACAAAAGAACCAAACAAGAAAACTACCAATATAAGGCAAAAATCAAAACTTAAGTACAAAAAAAAATCAAGTGAGTTCAAAACCGAAGAATAAAATGAATGAGGACAAAATAACTGAAAAAAAATATCAACGGCGACGACGAAAAGTGGGGAAAAATCATCCAAAAGAAAAAAAAAAGAACAACATATCGAATAGTAGGATTATCCACCAGTGACAACAATCTTAAAACAGTGACGCCCAAGGATAGGGTTTCACATTTATTGTTGAACACTGCAACATGTTTCGCCACACAGTGGCTTCATCAGACAGATGAATAATAATTTAACAAATTACAGGTAAAAGCTTATATACTATTAGAACTATGAGGAAGAAAGGGGGAGGGGGGATTGTTATGCAAAGGAGCAAATTATTTGAGAATTTACGTATTTATTAAAGGAGAATTATTAACTTCTATTTGATCTTTTAATACCTTTTTTATTATATTTATTAATTTCTAGTTCTTCCAACAAATTTAACTTTCGACTTTTATTACAAACGTGCAAAATTTCAAAATTATCATTAAAGGTATGCTGGTATTCGATTAAATGATTGGCGTAGGTTGAAGCAGTTTTCTGGAATTGAAAGCATTTTTTATGTTCCTGAAGTTGGTCTGGAAAGCTTCGTCTAGTTTGTCCTACAATCTTAGGACAATCCCCACACTTTACGCTCGAGTTCGTCGATTTATCAGATTTATCTTTGGCATTATTTATAAATTTACTAAGCGAGTGGGTCGTTCTGAAAGACGGGGTTAAATTAAAAGATTTAAGTTTTTTGCTGATGGCAAAATAATGATAATAATACTACTAATTTCATTAATTTAATGGAAAGCTACAATTTGCAAGTCACAATGAAATAATATAAAGGATCTCTAATACAAACAGCTCTTGCATAGACAATATTATCACTAACATTAACTATATAAGCGCAGGTCTGAACTACAACATTTATCCGATCACTTGGGTGATTTTAAAATTCAGAAGTGATTTATTAAAAACCTCCAAACTAGCAAAAACTAGAATAATAAACTCAATTATTTTAAATGCACTGAATAATGAACTTGCAGCAGTAAACTAGGATATATTAGAAACATACTTCAAAGATGCTCTAACATATTTTAGTGAATTTTATAAGATATTTATTTCAATTTTTAACATATGCTGTAAACACAAAATCACAAATAATTTTAGAAAAAACAACCCTGGTTTACAGAAAATATAAAATAATTACGAAATAAAGTAGACTTTTATTACCAAATCTATCGCAACTATAAATGTGAACAAACTTATTCTGTTTACAAATCTGCAAAGAAACACTACACATCATCCTTACAAACGAAAATAAAAAAATATATAAATAAATATAAAGAATTATGGAATATTCTTAAAGAAAAAAGAGGCAAACAAATATGCACAAGTCACTTAGCATACAAACGAACAGATAATTTAACATTCCCAAGAAATAATTAACCTAATTGGAACAATGAATATTTCAGTAAAATCGGCAATTGGTGTTTCAGTAATTACTGAAAGCTATAACGATAGATCGAATGTAATGGTATCAATTTTTCTATATCAAGCATCTGAAGCAGAAATTAAAACAATCCTACACTTCCTACGCTTAATGAAATCTACCACAAGTACAGATATTGATGATGTGTCGATGGTAGTAATTATTAAATATACTATGGAGAGTATAATAAAACCATTAACACATGCAATAAATTTGGCACTAGTAGAGAGCATTTTCCACCCGATCTAAAACTAGCCAAAATTATCCCAATATATATAAAAGAGATCCTCATTCAATCAGTAATTATGGACCAATCTCAATTCTGCCAGTATTCTCCAAGATATTTGAGAAAGTTATATATATAACAGAATAGCAGTTTATGTTAAGACCAAAAATATTCTGTGTAATCAATCATTTGGCTTCAGACAAGGTCTTACAACTACACATGCTATATATAACTTTATAAATTTTGTTTTAAATAACCTCGATGAAACAAAAACGTTCTATCAATATTCCTCGAACTAACAAAAGTGTTCGATTGTGTACCTCACGATGTTTTACTGGATAAATTAAGAACGTGTGGTATAGGGGGAAATTGTTTTAACATATTGTCATCATCTCTATCTGATAGGAAACACATATCAAGTTGCTACATTCAAGATAAATTATTTATTTTAAACCTGGCCAGCACAACTGTTGGTATACCGCCAGGGAGTGTACTGGGACCATTGTTGTTTCTATTATTTGTCAATGATATGCCACTCACTATTAATGCTCATTTGCAGATGATACAAAAGTTAGTATGAAAGGGCAATGCATGCAAAATCTCAACCGAGCAGCAAATCAATCCTTATTATCAACCACTATTAACATACGGCCTGTTATTATCAGTTGTCGAGATCTCTCAAAAAAAAAACAAAAAATCATGCCTGCTATAAGTTTGTATGTATATGGAACGCTAAAATTTGTGAAAAATAATTTATATCGCTTTAATAGACACAAAACAGACCATAGTTATAATACAATATTTCGGATCATGTGGGGATTCAATTCGGCTTTCTAAACACTGAACATCAGCCTAGAAAAACAGTTTGCCATAAGCATCGTCCCTTAACAGAGATTGGCAAATTTAAATTATTTCAATCCCTAGAGTCGGAATCATGGAACTTCCTCAATAACTGCGTTAGAGATGCAAATCAATACTTCAGTGATTTTTTAGCCTGTTTCTTAAAACATTTTAACAAGTCTTTTCCGAAAAAAAAAACTATACAAAGGGAAGATAAAAGGCAGATAGAATTATTTAACGATAAACTTAAAATTATGCGGAATACTTTAAATTTAATATCTGAGGAGTATAATAAACTCCATTATTCCAGAACTTAGGGTAATGCGAAATGAATATAGGAAATCGTACAAAAAAGAAATAATATCGCGGAAAATTGAAATTAATAACGTACACGTCGAGAAGTCAAAGTGTAAAATAAAAGCAGTGTGGGATATATTCAAAAAAAAACTAAATGTGATGTTAATATGTCCTGCGCTATTACATCTGAGCAATTTAATGATTTTTTTTGCAGAATCTGCCAATGAAATTCTTGCATCCCTACCTGCTTCTGTTGTTGATCCTGTGCTTTTAATGAGTAATAATGTCACTAGTAGTAGTTCCTATTTTAAATTTTGTGAAGTGTCTTTATCTACTGTAAATAAGGCAATCTAGAGCTTAAAGCAATCTAAGAGTAGAGATATTTATGCAATAAGTCTAGATGTAATAAAATCGGTTTTGAATAAAATTTTGTTGCCGCTAACTAAATTAATTAGCATGTGCATACATTCAAACATATTTCCAGATACTTTAAAAGCTGTCTTGGAAATTCCAATTCACAAAAAGGGGATGATCCGAATAATTACCGTCCCATATCTTTGCTTCCACTTTTTTCCAAAGTGCTGGAAAAAATTCTATAATGGCAGTTAACAGAGTATTTTGAAAAAAATAACATATTTTGCAGTGAGCAGCATGGCTTTAGGGCGAAGCGCTCTACTACAAATGCGGTTTTAGATCTGGTTCAGGAGGTAGATAACTGTTTTGAGAAGGGAAACTTATTAACAGCCACGTTCCTGGACCTATCGAATGCTTTTAACTGTGTTTCTCATCAAGTATTGCTAAGGAAACTATATTACTACAATCTACATCCTAGTAGTTGTCTCCTTATTTTGTCTTACTTGTCAAAAAGGACACAGTCTATTACTAGTGCTGGTACAATATCAAAGCCTCGTGAAATTAGTCATGGTGTACCACATTGTTCTATTCCTAGACCTCTGCTCTTTTTAATTTACATTAATGATCTGCCGCTACATTCCAGGATCTAATTCAGTTTTATTTGCAGATGATACTACCATCTTAAATTCTGCAAAGTCTCAAGTAGATGTGACAAACATGCTTGAGGAGGCATTATCATTGGCTTCCCAATGGTTCACTGGAAACTTGTTAATATTAAATAACAGGAAATCGGCAAACTTCTGACATCTGCGCCATTTCTAGAACTGCATATAGATTCCAACTTGTACTGGGCTGCTCATGGTGATGCACTCGCTGCAAAGATAAATGTAAATACATCCGTTTTCCGTAGTACCCAGGAGTGCTCTGCGAGTTGCCTACTTTTCCCTCATTCAGAGTCATATGGCCTAATAGACCCTCTGCTATTGATTGTGATTGCGTTGTGTTATTTACTGCGTTCCTATTAATACTATTCGGTTTCTTTGTATTTTTATTTATTGTAGCAAAGTACTGATTAAATTCATTGCTTACAAATTTTGCATTTGAACTTATGTTTCCATCTTATTGAATTAATATTATTTATTTCCTTGCCGCGGTTTTCATTTATAATATTCCAACACTCTTTGTTTATGTTTTGACAATGCCTTAATCTGTTGCTATTATTTGCTTTTCTTTTTTAATTTTCGTATTTGTATACCGTTTTAATTCCTTGTAACGCTCTGAATAATAATTGCTGTTTAGTGTTTTACTCAAAATAGACATTTCCCTCAATAATCGTAGTAAATGGCGCAATTCCTTAGAGATCCATGTATTGTGTTTATTTTTTCCTTTATACGATTTATAGGCTACAATTGGAAATGATTGATTAAATGCTTTCAGTATTAGTTCATAAAATTTGTTGAATACATTATTGGCTCCAGATTCATTGGACAATATATCCTCCCATTTTATGCTAGCTAATTTATTATATCTATGTCTGTAAATATGTTATCAATACTATTGGGTATCATTACTATTGGGTAGTAAATTAATATTTAAGTCGCCACACATAATTATTCGGTGTTTATGTGAAAGCTTGCTTTTCGAGACTTTCTGATAGATTATACAAAAATTCCTTAAAATCTGAATGGGGAGATCTGTACAGGGAACAAACAGTAATGTTTACATTATTTTTAATATTAAAATTTACAGCGCATATTTCAAACGATTTTTCAATACAATTTTGAGTAACTATTTGTGAAGCAATAATATCAGTTCTAATTGCAATACACACGCCACCCCGAATATGTTTTGATCGATGTAAACAACTAATTATTTTAAAATTGCCAAATGAAAGATTTTGGATGTTGCTATCGGCACAATGTTCGGTGATACATAATATATCAACATCATATTCTGCAGTAAGAAGTTCGAGGGCTGGAAGTTTTCCATTTAATCCCTGTATATTAAAGTGCATCACATTGATTTGCTGTTTAAATTTGCATTCAGAAAATCCTCTTATGTTTTCAAAGTTTTTGGGGAAATAATATCTACTGATACAAGCTTCTTTTGGCCATAGCTGCTCGCTAAATATTTCATCCTTTTTTTCGTACGGAACACATATTTTAAACGATGCAACTCTATCGTTATTATTAAGTTGCAATTTTTCACATTTCGCTTCACAAATTGGAGATAAAAATTTTGTTATTTCTGCTTCCGAGGTATTTTTATGCATACGTGTAAGGAAGATCCAGGCAAGTTTATCTACAGCTTTTAGCGATGACGTATTTTTTTAGTTTTTTCCGACAGTAAAATTTCTGTGTTTAATATTATTCCTTCGTTTTCCTCTTACTATTTTGATTCCTTCCTCCTTATTTTTACCGTTTGCCTGGTTAATAGCCTGTGTTGTGTGGGCGATGGTTTTTGTTTCTGGTTGCACATCGTTTGAAAATATGTCGGTATCTGCTTCCAAATTACGCTTGGTATTCTGCTTCCTAGATGGTCTTGGTAATTCTTGATCAGATCTGTTATTTGTGTTAACGTTTACATTCAAATTGGGCGTCTCCTTAATAGATGTCGCTACGGGCACAGCATTTTGATGAATGTTTACATTTTGATTTGAGGTTACTTGAATAAATTTTTCTAGTGCATCGATTTGAATGCTTTGTTTCTTTATGGTATTGGTTTGTGAACTGACGAGCTTCTCTAGGTCTTCGATGCTGTCCTGCATTTCCTTTAACATCTGCCACATACTTGGTGTCACCTTTGTACATAGTTTGCAGGTCCATTTGAGTTTTCCGTTGCTTTCGATAATGGTTTTACTTTTACTTCGTCCAAGGTTTGTACAATGCTTGTGGAACCTAAGTCCACAGTCACCGTCACATTTTATAGATTTCATTATTGCACTCACTACAAATAACACTACTCACGGTCGTATATCTTAATACGAGCGTCAAAACAAGGTTTTGATGACTCATCAAATCGATTTTTTTACTTCTCAAAAAGTCTTTTGTTTGAATTGATTTATGAGAGCTGTGTTGGTTTCCCCTTATTGTTCCAAAGATTTCTGACAAAAAAAGTTTGTAACAACATTTAGAATTGACTGCCCGGCATTGCATTAATGATACAGTTTCCTAAAAACCTTGAAAGACCTTCATACACGTGTTTTAAAGCACCGCAAACGTATTTCTTGGGTATTTCTCTCGACTAATCAACACGTACAAGGGTTATACTAATGTCCAGGGATGCTTTTATCTCATGAGAAATTACATAATAATCGTGCAATTACTCACGCAATGCATCAATGTTTTCCGGAAGCACAACCGATTTTGAACGACCTTCACTAAAATCACCACTCAGCGAAGTTCGCTCATGATTGAATTCAATATACCATCGAAATTTTAGTTTTTGAAAGTGCTTTATTACCAAAAGTCGAACTAAGCTCATCGATGCACTGTTTGTTGAGGTAATCTACGTCGAAAGTTGTAAAAAAAATATTCTCACGAAATATTTACGTCGTAATTCTATTTCGTATCCGATATCAATTTTTGATATCACTTTAAAAAACAAATGCAGCGTGAACATAAAAACATTCTGAGTAACTTTACTAACAAAAAGTAAAACATTACATCAGAGATATCGGTTATTAGATGGCAGCACCTGAATCATCCATTCCAGAAATATGAAAAGCAATCCTCGTATGCCGGTTTTTTAAAATTAAAATATAATTTCCAATAACTTACTGTTTTAATGGAATATATTTAAATAAACACAGTTCTTTTATGAATAATAATATTATTATTACTATTTAGAAAACCAATATAAACCAATAAAACATATATATTCAATATATTTACAGTGTCCCTTATATGAAACAATCCGAAATTCCCCTCGCGCTAGCGATGATATTAGATGGAGTCGCTTTTATATTGTTAAGTGAATTTTGATGTGATAACCCGCCTCATAGGAAATCAATAAGGATCTCACCGAAAACATCCCGACCCTCCCCCGCCGTCCTGCCTCCTCTCCTACCCCATCATTTCACGCAAACAAGCAACTTTCTGCCATTCGAATACATTCGATACGTTTTAACGTGAACGATTTGATTTATGTAACTTATGATTTATGGCGGCGCTGGAAAAGGAGCGAGACGTCGTGTTTCTGTTTACTTTTACAACTTTCCCGAATTTTCTCCCGGTTCCATCAAAGTTTTCTCTCCGATTGAATTTTTATGCGTCCGCTCCTTTACTATATTTAAATGAACCGTGACTTCACCTGGGCAAACTTACCGAAGGAATATACGATTGTTTTTTCGTTCTACATTAAATAGTTTTCTGAAGTATTCCTATATTTAATGTATATGGATATAAACATAAACATAAAATACAATACAAATATAATATTTACAATACAATAAAATGTTTTTACTAGGCTGTAAATAAATTATTATTAGATACATTTAAAACAGACTGCGTGCTAAAGAGTATATTGTCGTACCGGATAAGAAATTGCAAATAAAAACAAAACAACCAGGGTGCTCCAGCAACTCACGTCCAACGTGAGTTTCGATAATTATAGACTTGCATCACAAGTAGCAGGAGTGCCACATTAAAAGGTCTGAAATACTGCTTTGGAAATAGGAAGCACTAAAACGCTATTTTTGCAGTTCATGATGGAGTCCTATATCGAGAGAATGGCAATGAGTTTAAATTAGTAACACAAATATATGTTTTCTCAAACCTTTTCAAACTTTTCTCAATAAATACATTATTTCGTGTAATATAGCATTAAGGACTTTCAAGGAAATGGTCATTAGAATTTAGGAAGCGTTCTGTTAGAAGTGATAAACCTCCTTTATTCCAGTGGGTGTCTCCGGTAATAACTCAAGATATCCGTTGTTTCCTGTGCGCATCTGTGTGCAAACTGCAGTCTCGCTGAAGTTACAAACGTGCTGCTGCTGGATGGGATTGTAGTAATAAAGATCCTTTACACAGCTTGCGTCCATAATATATCCCTGGCTATATCACCCTTGTTATCGATATTCAAAAATAGAATTTAGTTTTCGAAACGCTCCCATTGTTTGTTTTCAAACTATGGAACAATAAACAATAAATTGGAGCGTTGTACTAAACTAGAAATTTACTAGTTTAATTCCATCCCCGTAAAAGCCATCAATAACGCCTTATCGACTCGAAACTAGACTACCTAGCTATATCATAAACTAGAAACGGCGAGACAAAACCTCCGGTTAGGTTACGAGTCCTGAGGGGACCGCCTCCACACTATATTATTAATTAAATTAGCACCACCCTACACGCCACCCCTCACCGTTTCTCTCTAATATCATGGAAATTTATAGATGCACTACCTACGCCGACTGAGATACTTTCGCGTACAAGAAAATCGATCCGTAGACAATTATTGCCTTCAACCACGGATATTAACGGAGCATTCTGGGTTAATCTCTTGAGCGTTGAACATCCAAGGGCTGGAATCTATGTGTGGTGCGCAGAGAATGGATAATTAGTCGCTGGTATTTAATTATGACGTTTTTGCGGGTAATTGTATATCCGCAACGTTATCTTATGAAAGGTAATTTAGACGCCACTTTGGTGTCGGCACTGGGCCCTTAAGCGTCCCTTTGTAAGCTAAATGTTTATATTTAGAGCGCCAACGCCGGATTTTATATAACTCGCCTACCTATTATAACGCGGTTTTACCCGGCGGAGTTTAAATGCACACACAATAATGCAAATGTGTATTATGTGCGGCAAAATAAAACAAATTTTAATTCTCGTTTTATATTTCCGAGGAAAACTTTTATGCATAAAATAGTTTTGTTATAAATAAATAAACTAACCGAACAAATAATTATAACTTTAATTACACACATCTTCATAATAATTAGATTATTATAGTACATTTTATTACACCTATATTTAGAATAGTGGTATCATAATACGTCCTCGTATTATTACATTTACATCCTGGTGGGAATTTAATTTATAAATACAAAAATTAAAAGCGGTCTTAATACTAAACCTTGCGGTACACCACATACATCATATAATCAATTAAATGTTCAATGTAATATTAATTAATATAATAATATTTTTGTACGATCTATATATTACCAAATTGCTGAAATCATTGTTATTCGACCAAAGATATAAAATTTATTTATTTTAAGTAAATCCTTATTTATATAATATGGTGCATAATACAAAAAAATTCTAACTGTAAAATTTTACATGTAATTTGCTTCTTTTCATACGTACCATATTATTGTTTCTTTGTTTATTTTGGTTCAAAAGACAGATAGCAAAAGACAAAAGACAACAGATGACAGTCAAAGGCAAAAGACAACAGTCAAACGACAAGACAAATAAAGTAAGCAAACCAGTGGTATATATAATGTCTTCTTAATTCTAATGATATTCAATTAGAAGAATAATGATAGTTAAAAGTGTGGACACTTGAGAGTGTGGCTCCGAGTTTTAGTCAATTTCTGTACTAGTTACTTGCCCATCCTTAGTCTACCACCCTAAGTTTGTTTTTCTTAAGCCGCCATTAAAGACCTAGTGACGTAAAAAATTGTGATATCGTAATTTTCCCCAACAAAAATGCCTGCTATGTGTAGTTTATGTAAACAAACCATTACACCACCAACTATGCAATTTGCCATTAAATATAATAGAAACTGTGCCAAGTGGTTTAATTCCAAATGTATCCAATTAATGAATTATAGAAAAGGAAAATAAATATTTGAGAGAAATTATCAATAAATCTAAAGATCCAAATTTGAATATGTCGACTAACAAATTATATATAAACCCTCAAAATATAAATGCAGTAACTCACTGATACCAACAACGATGATGATATCATTGACGAAGTATTGAAAAACTTACAAACTGAAATTAGTAGTTATTAACAGGTATTAAGACTTAGAAAGAAACATTAAAAAAAAGAAACCTAGTAAAATAAGTTTTAATAATAAACATGATTTTATTTTATTTTGTCAGAGATGCAAAAATATTACTGAAATATTTTTGCACCTCTGACAAAATAAAATTGTTTCCACGCCTAGATCTAATTAATATAAAAAGTGATCTAACGCCTAGACAAATTGACTTTGAACATAGTATAAGGTCTAGTTTGAAAAGGAGAAAAGAAGCTGGTGAAACTAATATTAAAATTGCATTTCCTAATATTACTCCAATAATAATACCATTAAACTAAAGTTTTACCAATAACTTAAAATAAATACAACCAACTTGTTCAATAATGTGGCAGCAAGTGAATTTCATATAATAGTTTTAACAGAAACCTAACTAAATGACAATATTACGGATTATGAATTGTTTCGATTAAACTTCAATGTATTATATTTAGATGTGATCGTGGGGCAAACGTTCATTGATTGCGGTTGATAATCGCTATTCTTCAAGAAGATGGTCCATATACCTTCCGTTCTTGGAGTTGAAATTGTTAATAATAATAATAATAAATTTATTCGTATTTATAACATCAGTTTTACACATGTCAAAAAAATAGCATACAATGTTAATAGTTACAGGAACGTATAAAATCAAAATTAAAGTTTAATGTTTAACATTTTAAGAATACATTTAGATAATAAACATAATAATAATTCGCTTCTGTACGATCATATATACATATTCTAGGGCAAAATTATATCATCATATCCAAGAAAATCATATATGCTATAGTGAGCTTTCTTAGTTAGATATTGTTTTAATTGTTTTACTTTAAGTTTATATGATTTAATTTCTAGTTTCTACTGTTAATTTGTTATAAAATTGTAACGCGTAATAATTTGGCCCTGTTTTTGATTTTTCCAGCCTAAACTTTTTAGAGTATAAATCAATTTTAGTTTTGGTGTGATGGTTATGATGCTTATTTGTATGATAATCCCCTATATGTGATTTTATATATAGCAGACATTCTAATATACAGGGTGTCCCGTTAATGCGGGGAAATGGCTGAACCATAAATTCCTAAGGTCAAAATATGATGATTTAACGCAACTTATCTATATCCAAAAATTTACGGTTAAGCCGGAATTTGGCTTCAAAGTTTCAAAATCTTTTATTTCTTTTGTTTATAACAATTGAACGCTTTATTTGATTTGAATGAAATTTATTTTTAATAACTACTATAATATAATACATCATTTCAGTTATTATGACTATTATTCGTTAACAAGAAGTATAAGAAACAGTAGTACCACTTAAAAACTAAAATATTTTTTTATTGGTGGATCTAATAAAAACTAAAAAAATATAACTTGAAAGACCATTTAATTTAAAAACTTTTTTATCTCTTAATAATATTTGATATCTTGTACGGTTTTCCCACAAAAAAATAAAATATATATTTTTTATCTAGTAAAAACAAAATCTAGTTTTTCATCAAATCGAAAATAAATGTTGGCCGTCTTTGTTTAAAAAATGTAAATTATGTATAATAATAATTATTTAGTGTCTTTTGGCAATTAAATTTTAACTTTATTGTAGTTCATAAATATTCATATTTGGAACAAACAGGTATCTTGTTTGTATTAGGATTTTGCAAAGAAAATTGTTTGAAAAGTGTTAGATGTTGTTTTGATTTATTTTATTAATTGATATTATTTAATTTTTATTTAATTGAGTGAGTTTATTTACTTATTACTGAGTGCATAATGAGTATACTATATTCATATTTTATTTTTTGTGCAAAAACCGTACAAGATATCAAAAACAAGTAAGAGTCAAAAAAGTTTTTAAATCTAATGCCCTTTCAAGTAGATTTTTTTGGATTTTATTGGATGCGCCAATAAAAAAATATTTTAGTTTTTAAGTGGTGGTACTACTGTGTTTTGTACTTCCTGTCAATCACTATTGGCCAAAATAACTTAAATGATGTATGATATTATGGTACTCATTACTAATAAATTTCATTCAAATCAAATAAAGCGTTCAATTGTTATAAACAAAAGAAATAAAAAATTTTGAAACTTTGAAGCCAATTTCCGGCTTAACCTTAAATTTTTGGATATAGATAAGTTGCGTTAAATCGTCATATTTTGACTCCAGGAATCTATGGTTCAGCCATTTCCCCGCATTAACGGGGCACCCTGTATAAATGACGGGAAATGTAAGTATGTTTTCCGTCACAAATACCTATGTACAGTCACTTTGATATAATAATTTTGCAATAATTCGGACTGCTTGACGTTGTAGTCCAAATATGCGATACCTGGAGA
Organism: Ontholestes murinus; assembly: GCA_963969525.1. Classification (NCBI taxonomy): domain Eukaryota; kingdom Metazoa; phylum Arthropoda; class Insecta; order Coleoptera; family Staphylinidae; genus Ontholestes; species Ontholestes murinus. The sequence continues at coordinate 68,095,939 of OZ018387.1, read as the reverse complement.
ATGAATAACCCCACATTCACATGTTCAACTCATTTCGCCATTTCTCGAAGAAAAAATGTGTTTTTTGCTAGAATTTTAGCTGAAACATTTCCATGTTTATCCCACTTGAGTGTTGGGCCCAATTGTACCCCAAGAAAACGACTATAATCAGATAATCAGCCACTTTATTAGCACATTAGTGAAGGTTTTAACGCCTCAGTATTTATTTTTTGGCGTGTAAAGTCACCTAAAAGTTCAGTTTAATGTTAGACAATTTGGCAAATCACGTACACGTCAGATGTCAGAATACAAATGAATGTTGCAGTAAATATAAACCAAATAATCTATCTTGAGATGACGAAATCCATTACAATATTAAAGCTGATCACAAACATTATATTAAGCATATTGAAGATGATGAACTAAATTGTGGACATATGGAAATGTAAAAAATTAACAATCGAGAATCCCTGGTGTTCTTAAATTAAATAATGATACTTATAATCATCCTCAAGATTATGTGAGTGGATTTGCCACATATTTTCTTGGTGTTTTCAATACTCCTAGACAATCATCACACGTGCCCTCTCTAAGGCATAAATCAAATACGTTACATTTTCATATGTCTGAAATAACATAGAGCGAAATACTGTCTTCAGCAAAAACCTTAAAAAACAATAAAACCGTGGGACCCGATAATATTCCAGCAATTTTAATTAAGGAAAATGAACCAGTCTATTACAACCTTTTCAACATCTGTTTAACTTATCGGTAAATCACAAATGTTTCAGGATATTTGGAAAATAACAAGAATGATATTTTAAAAAAATGAAAGTTAAGAAGGAATAGAAAATTATCGTCCGGTGTCAATTCTTAATAACTTCGCAAAGTTGTATGAATCAATTCTTATTTCAATATTATACAATCATATTCAACTATATATAGCAACACGGCAGCACGGTTTTGTAAAAAGGTCTATTATATATAATTTGTTAAATGTTACAGACTATATATCACAATACTGAATTGATCACTTAATAAAATACTGACACAGTATTCAACTCACAGTAGCTTCGTCAAGTATCTGTGGTTAAACATTATTGTATAATAATAAAAACGTTTTTGAAACCATATACTGTGTCAGTATTTTATTAAGTATATATCACAGTACTTGGGTGATCGTAAACAAGTCTACGTGATATAAATGACTTTAAAAAAGCATTCGATGCTATGGGTCAGAAAATTCTTTTAAAACAATTGCATTCTTTTAGGTTTAAGGTTTAAGCCTGTTGTTGTTCAATTGCGATCTTTTTCTAGGTAAATTGTTATTTTCCATCGAGTGGGGTATTTCAAGGTACGAACCTTGGGCCTCTTTTATTCCTGACATGTATTAATGACATAGTAGATAATTTATCTTTTCAGGTACTGATATATGCGAACGATATGAAACTGTATCGTTGTATTACTTGCACTGAAAATTGTCATATTGCAAAACGATCTTCAGAAAATACGAGAATGGTGCAGTCAACAAGTTATTCCTCAATATTCAGAAATATATAAATCTATATATATATATATATATATATATATATATATATATATATATATATATATATATATTATCGGTCAATAATAGAAATTGTTCACTGAATACTCTTTATTCTATCAGCCAATATTTCGGGGATATTTTTCCCCTTCCTCAGGGCGCTATACTTAAAGACAAAGTGTGTAAAATTACAATGGTCACAATACTCAAAAGACTAGTTTCAATACAGCTATGAATAAAAATATATAATAAAATAATAATATACTCACAGAAAATGAGGTTAATGAACAATCCTTATAATTAACAAGTCGACCATATCAAGACGGAATAAAATTAAAATTATACACATGTCACAAACCGACATGGAAACGTAAACTAAGTTAAAACAATAAATAAACTAATAAAAAACGTCAATTAAATATGTCAAAGAATAAAAACAATTAATCGTACGCCTAATAACTGCAGTTAGTAACTATTAAATGGCTTAAAATGTACAATTATATTATAAGAAAATTTTAAAATTCACAAAGAACAAAAAACGCAAATATTCTCAATTTTTTGTAAAATTAAAAATTTTGACAGTAATGATAAAATACAAAATTAAAATTAAAATTGTGCCAATATTTTAACAACACCCACTTGTTACAGAAAATCTGTCAAAATTACATATTCAGCTCACAAGCAATTAAACAATTAAACTATGAGACTGGGAATTGTAAGAGGTAAGTGTAAATTGCATTCAACCATTTTATATCAGTCCGTTGGTTCATGGGACATGGTTGTTTATTAATGTGGTACATCCCATAAACAATCTGTTTTTATGGTGTTTTTCCGTGTCTAAAACTTCCACAGCATCATAGTTTATATTACGTTTTGTAGATTGGATATGGTTAGCCAACGCCAACGCTTCTGTGCTGGATGAGCCTGGACTTCAGTAGTTGTGACGTTTGACCAATGTAAGTTAACTCACAATCCGAGCAAGGAATTTTATATATGACATCAGACTTAGATAATAAAGGTGTTTTATCCTTAGTCTTGCTGAAAAAATTTTCCACTTGTACAGTGGTTTGTTTTGCAAATTTGATTTTTTCGTTATTTAAAATTTTAGTGAGTTAGATAAGTCAAACCCTCAATATATGGTATAGCAATATATGATGGAACAACAGGAGGAACCACGTCCTCAGCAGATAATAAATTTACGCGTTCAGTCGTGTTAACCCTTGTACTGAATAGTAGTCTATTGAGGAGGGCCTTAGAATAAGAATTCTGTCTTAAAATATTAAATAATGTCCGTAAATTATTATGCAACAAAGAAAGATGACAAATCTTTGAAATTCTATTTTTTAAGGCTAAAATAACGTTGATTTTCATCGCCATCGGGTGGTAGGAGTGATAATTTATGTAACGACCTGAACTTATTGATTTTTGATACAAATCTAAAATAACAGTGCCATCAGCAACCATCAGTCTAATGTCAAGAAAGGGACTACATTCATTTTCAACTTCGACTGTGAACTGTATGTGGTTATTAAAGTTATTAAAAATGTTAACTGTAGTTTCTATATGTTCTGCAGGTACATCACAAATCAGATCATCAACATATTTGTAAATAAAAGGCAAGTGAAAAGGCAACTGAGGTATAACAGTGTTAAGCAAATCATCCATAACTAAGTCAGCTAATGTTGGACTAAGTTTTGAACACATAGGGCAACCGAAAATTTGTTTGAAGAACATATTGTTATAAACAAAATAACTAGGGTTAAACAGAAATCTAATTAATCTAATGAACGTGTCTTGTGGAATACTACAATGTATACTTATGTTTGGCCAATTTTTTTCAATACAATGTAAAACCAGTTCTAGAGGAATGTTTGTAAATAAAGACACTACATCCAAACTAATAATCGCATAGTCTGTAGGTAGTTTAAAATTATTAATTTGATTTGAAAACACAAAAACATTAGTCACATTAAAATCTCTGAAATTATCCCTAGGTGCAGTTGATAGAATTTTGGCGACGAAACCTGACAAGTTCTCAATTGGTGCATCCACTGAAGATACAACAGGTCTAAGAGGGCAATTCTCCTTATGGATTTTTGGTAACCCATACAATTTAGGTGTAACAGATTTATACGTGGTCAACTTCTTAGCCGTGCATCGTCAATGTATTGCTTATTTTTTAATTCTTTAATAAATTCATTATGTTTGATTTGTATGTTCTTAGTAGGGACACTATTGATTTGCGTGTAACAATGTTCATCACTAAGCAATTCCATAATTTTGTTGTTGTATTCATCTTTCGTCACAGCCTCTGTAACTTTGCCTTTGTCCGATTTTAAAATAAGTAAATTAGAAATCTGGAAAGGCAGTTAGACAACCTTAGATGCAGTCTACAAAATCAGCTTCCACATAATATTTTAAATGAGTTCAAAAACAAGCAACAAGCTCTTGAACGTGTTGCGTTCTGACGTGACTATAATAACACCAAGGTCACGTCACGTCAGAACGCAACACGTTCAAGAGAAACTTTCTCGAAATGTGCCATATACATTCCCAAAAAAACGTATGAATTTCAAAAAAGACATCTACGGACTAAGTAACATATACAGTAATCTATTATCATTACATAACTCCTAATCCCCCTTTTTCAGAATTCCCACTTTCTATTGTATTCAGTTCTTATAAACTTGCCTTCCCCCGGTCTCATTATATATTAGTCTCGGTCTATATTTTTTCTTATTATCCAGTAATTATTGTTTTCTTTCTTCCCCTCTATTTTGATATTCTTCTCTCCTAAGCTCCGCACCATATTTCTATCCCACATAACTTTCTTCCTCCTAGTTTCGTCGTCTGTAATTCTAAAATAATTTTTTGCTTCTTCTTTTTACTTTCACTTTCATCTTCCTTTCGTGCATATGTAAGGTGTGTTTCCGTCATTTCTACCGCTCTCTTTTGGTTCTGGTTCCCCCTCGGTATCATCAGATATAGCGACCTAAATTGAGGGCTTATGTTTTCGGGTAATGGTTAGGGTCACTCCTGATAGTTACGCGGAAATTCCTCTTTTTTCGTCGCTCGGGGTTCGCTCTGTTCCCGATCTCCTTGGGCCCGGCAGCAATTGTCTCTTTTCCATCTCAGGCTGGTTGCGAGTGGTTCCAGTGTACATTGTACTGTCTTTTTCATCTTGGTGTAAACCTGACTCTTAATTTCACCATTTCTAAATTGTCAATATGCCGAACAAGTTCCCCCCTCTTTTGCCTCTCTTCACATTCAGTTTGTGACACTGTCTTGTCCGGTCTGGTCAGATGTATTCATTTTTAATTAATTTTATCTAGTAACATCGTCAACATTTCTTATTATTTTAACTTTTTCTGAATCACACTGACCTGACCAAACAGTGAATAAACTGCTCAATTTTCTATTTTACTGTACTTTCAACTGATGTCCTCAAATATGGAAAATACGAAATCTAACCTCAAAATGTACGCCATGTGCACGTGATCGCACCTCACGTGGTCGCACCTCACTCTTAATTGTTTACAAGTAAGTCGCCCTTATTATCTCAATGCATCCTTAATTATCTTTATAAACTATTCTGTGATTTATTATTATTATTTATTATTGTAATTATAAATGTAAATCTGTATTATATTAATGTAAAAACATTTTTAGGCTCTGAAGATGCACACATGTGTGTGCGAAACGTTAGCTAGGTTCATAACAATATAGAGGCCTTAAGCAAAAAACTACATCTTTTATTGCTACCTACATTTTGTCTGGACTTGAATCCCGTTACTCCATTCTATTCTACATTATAACGTCCGTGAACTCTTGCCGCTCATTATATATATATATATATATATATATATATATATATATATATATATATATATATAATAAACGGTTCTGGATATATTTTCTGTCTATTAAAGGTTTAATAACCTTACCACTTGCGTAGACAAAAAATAGATAGTTACATATTCAAAGGTAATTTTAAGTATAAAAAGTATTGTAACGATGCATTCGTTATGTGAGAGAGCTATATATAGTTTTATATTATACTTATTATAATAGCCCCGTTCAACCAAATTTAGTAAACGAATTTATTTCCTGAGTCTTGGAAAATGTTTCTAATAATAATAGGGTGGTGAACTATAGGTAGTATTTAATTTTATGCTAACCGGGAAAGACAATAATTCCTACTTGCGAGAGAAACATATGCGGTCAATAAGTGCCTTCAGAGTTTTGTCGGATTATACATATAATTTAAAACCAATCCAGTTATTAGCCTGCATACTGAAATAGGTGAGACACCTGAGAAAGAAGCTTATACGTCATTACACTTCGAAACTAAATGCAAATAAAAACCATCATGCAGACGATAGTGTATTCTCACTTTGATACTTTGCTCTCAGGCAGCACTACAAGAAACCCTTGGGACTTCTATTACGAAACAGTTTAGGAGAAACTCATTTTCATCTCATATTTACGGTTACCTTAAAGTCTACCTCCGTGTAGAATTGCACATGTACGTGTGAATACGTTTTTGTCCAAAATTATAAACACATTTCACCATTTGTCAGTAAAAGTTTCTGTCATTAGTTGAAATAGTCGGAGATTGCTGCCAAATCTTTACTGATGAATCAAAGACCTTCCTTGCAGATACTTATTCCTGGATGTGGAATACATATATTTCAGTTTCCTGTAATCTATAGAATATTTACACTGATAACTACTGCAATTATCAAAGCCTTACAATACTTTGCACACATACTCTAATAAGAGGATTTCATTTCGCATTGTTCCTCAGACTTAATACCCATAGATTTCTTATAGGGTTATCTAAAAAATCATGTACATGTCAACAAGCCTCATATTTTAAAAGATTTGAAACTTCGTATTTACTTTGAATAGCTGCCATTCAAGAGAATTCGAATAAATATTTACAAAAACGTGTTATTTACTGCCAATTAGTAATGCAGCAAAAGTTAGAACATATAATTTAACAATTTTTTAAACGTAGTAAACTAAATAAAAATTTCAATTCAATTATTAAATTTATTTTTTATGTGAAATAATTGATATTTTTGAATGACAAAATATATGGTTATAAATACAATTATTATAGAAGACAGATAATACAATTCAGAGAACAGAAAACTAAAGATTACAAATAGAGTACTGAAGATAAGATATAGATGGTGCATACCAAATAGTAGAAATATAAGAATAAAGATTAAAAAACATTTTTGAAAATGATTTTGTTAATAAGAAAAATAAAAAAAATAAAGCAAGCAACAAAAATTAAATAGAAAATTTATAAACATCTGCAGACATATGTTGCGATCTCTCGATCTCATAAATAGAGCTTCAATATAGACTTGATTTTAAATTAAATTATAATCAAAATCTGAGAAAACTTTGCGCATTTATTAATAAAACCTCACTGTATCATCATCCGAAATAATTTCTTTATGTTTGCTTGTTGCCCACGACGGTCAAATAAGCCGGCGAGGTGTTTGAAATATGAATAAAGAAATACACACGGGCGACCTAAATATTTTATTTTACTGCGGTAACATCCCTTATTTAATAATTTACGTTTCCCGAAATAATACCACAATGGCGGTAAGAAGAAAAAAATAGGTCACTCGGGTTCAAAGCATAAACATCCGGGAGGGTAATATGGTTTGAGAAAGGGTCCCTCAAACCGAATACATTTACACGGGGATCGTAAAAGTAGTAAAGTGAGCGTGTAAATTATTTTTAGACATCAATAACCATAAAAACGAATTAGTAAAAATAAGTAAATTTGAAAAACATAAAAATTTCAATTAATTAAATTATGAAGTAACGAAACTAAATAATATTTACATACTATTCTTATGGGTATTAACTTTTACAAACAAATAAGTAAGTAGGATACTTATATAGCAAGAAATTCTAATCAAATATATCTTTGTATATCAAAATTAGTCAGCATAAAGAACTAATTTTGTTGCATAAAGCTATAAATATGTAACAGATTCACTAATTTAGTACTGAAGTAAGTACATTAGAAAGGAATATATGTTTTCCTGTGTTACTTAAAAAGTTCTGTAGTCGATACTTTTACAAGTCGCTATTTCAAAACTTCTTGTCTTCAAGTAGTGGAAAATTACATGAAAAAGATGAAGTTACGAGTATGCAAAGAAATACAAAATAATTATTATTATAAATGAATCTATGAAGAAGAAGAATGAAGAAGAAGAGGAAGCAGCATAAAAATTGTTATAAATAGAAGGTGTGACAAAAAAATAGAAAGAGAAGTATAAAAGAATAAAAGTTATGAAAGAAAGAAGAGAACGATTCCAGCAACTAAAAATATTTTGGAATACTGAATATTGTAAGTAACTGTTTCAACTTAAATGGAAAAGAAAAAGGAATCTAGGATAGGACATAAAACTAGAATAAGAAGACATAATAAGAATACACCAGAAATTCAGACTATAAAATCTGCAGGAATCAGTAAGATAATAAAAATATAATTAACAAAAGAAGAATAATCAATAACGATACAGAGGAGAAAAGATGATTATTTTGCAAGACATACATTTGAAGAAACGGAAGTGCAAAGAGCGCGATACCAGAGTATCTTCTAAAGAAGAAAGAAAGTATGAATTTCCTGGAATACTAAAAATCCAAAATGTTTAGCATATTTTTTCTAATGAAATGATTTTTACACATTGAAATATCAATTAATTTAATGCAAATAGTATTATATTAAAAAAAGAAATGAACGTAGGGGCTGAATAGTAGCCGCCAGAAGAATTCCAACAAAAGATTCTTCATGAGAATAGGCTGAATGGGTTAGAGTGGAAGAACATCTCGAAGAAATGAACTCCGCCCAGGTCTCTTCAAATAAAATTTTAGTAATATTATCTATAGTACTGTGTATTTTTGATTAATTTATGAAGAGAAACAAAGCAAACGATAAATAAATACATAAATAAATAAATAAATAAGTGTATGATAATATATGATTCACAGGAGAAGGAAATAAATGATAACAAATAGAGAAGAATTAGAAATGGGAGAACAAACATATGGGTCATTCTTTTATAAATCGTACGGATTTGAGAAAAAAAAAATTATCACATTTTTAAATTACACACAATTTTTTTTTCAGCACCTTCTTATTAATTTAAACGACACCTATATCGGGATTTTGTCTGTCAATGTATATTTTTCAAAATATTTAAATTTAACATTTTGATAGTTTGCTGGATTCTCCAACATTAAAAATTCATTATCTCTGGTTCTGCTGAACGGATCATTCCCATTCTTCCGGCATTTTATACCTTGTTATGTTAGCTTTTTAGTAGCATTTTGACAGTATTTTATTAGTCCCATTTAATATAAAATAATAACAATTGAATTGTTCAAATGATGTTTTCATGCTTTTACCCAGAACGTATGCAATTTAAAAAAATACCATGTATTCGCTATTTCTTAATCTAAAAGACCCATGTTTGAAAAAAGTGGGGTCTCTTTTCAGTCAGAAGATATTAAATATTATTTAGCGCGCGGCGTGTAGCGCGCACCGTTCAAACGCCGCGGCGTTTAAACGGGGCGCGACGCCGCGCGACGCACGCATGCAGTTGCTTTTGAACAGTTCTTCTATTAATTCAGAATGTGAATAGAATATACACTGCGGGCCAAAAAAAACTGATACAAATTGTAAATATTCATATTTTCAATAATAATTAAATATTGCTTTCAAAAACAAAATGTTTACACTTTGTAAAAAATTATTAAGGATATTTCACATTAATACTAATAGAACAGAGACAAATTTTGGTAAAAAATATTAATGTATTCAAATAAATCAAGAGACTATATTATATTGTTATAAGCTTTTTAGTCGCATTTTGGCAGTATTTCATCAGTCCCAATTAATATAAAATAATAACAATTGAATTGTTCAAATGATGTTTTCATTCTTTTACCCAAAACATATACAATTTAAAAAAATACCATGTATTCGCTATTCTTTAATCTAAAAAACCCATGTTTGAAAAAATTGGGGTCTCTTTTCAGTCAAAAGATATTAAATATTTTTTAGGGCGCGTCGTGTAGCGCGTCCCACCCAATCGTATCTAAGCTTGTAATCAGCCGTACTTGGCACGCTACGATACAGTTCATTGTTTGAAGACATCGTGAGCGTATGCAACCCTTCTTCGCGCGGTGTTCATAACCTACAAACTTAGTGAATAACGTGAATTGTGAACGAGAGAATGTCAAAATCATCAAAATTATTGGTTGGGTCAAAAACCCGAGCGGATAGATGCTTTAATCCGTTCAAATTGTCTCCTCATCCGACAATACGGAATTACGAAAGTCTCAGGAAAGTTCAGCGGCAACATTTAATGGTATTGAATAAACCAATAAACGAGTGCCTGAGACAGAAAATTTGCAACACGTGCCGCCGTAAATTATCGAAATTGTGTAAAGACAATGAAAATAACAATGTACTTCAATTAAACCCGGAGGTATGTATAACTATTATCTATACTTCATAATCACATGTTTTATGTATACATGTATGAATATATTTTTAGAACGAAGAAGTTGATCATTTGAACTCTAACACATTGGTAAATAATGAAGCTTTCGATGAAGATTATGGGGAAGGGGATCACATCCCGGAAAGTCCTGCATCGGTTGAGGGAGACAGAGAAGTGATTCATGAAGCGATTGATGCAATCAACAAGGGTTTGGATTTGATTGGAACTTCACCTATTAAAAAGAAGAAAGTTTCTCAGAAGTTCTATTCGATGGAAAAAATGAAAAACATATCTGAAGCAATGTCAGAAAGAATTTTCCACACTGCGATTAATGTGAATGATAACGTTAAGGAAAATGATGGAAACGATATATTGCAAACTTTAAAAGACGAATTTAACGCAACCACTGAACGTACAACAAAAATAAAAATTTTGACAATTTTTAAAGAATGGGCTTTTCGAAAAATACAACATCATTTTCCTTCCGCTACGATTCACATGATCACTGTTGCGAAGAAAACTGCCTTAGAAGAAGGAATCTTAGCCGATCCTAGGCCGAAGAGCCATCCGTCAATAGAGAAAGAAGTAGTTGATTTAATAATCAGCTTTTATGAACTCGATGAGAATAGTCGCATGATGCCAGGACGAAAAGATTATGTTTCGGTCAAAACAGATAACAAACGCATTCACGTGCAAAAGCGGTTACTATTAGTGAACTTGAAAGAACTTCATCAATTATTCAAGGAAAGTTACCCACAACCCAAATGTAGTTTTTCCAAATTCGCATCTTTGAGACCAAAACATTGCGTGCTTGCAGGTGCAAGTGGAACCCATTCAGTCTGTGTTTGTGCTATTCATGAGAATGTAAAATTATTAATCGAAGGGTCGAATATTAAAAACCTGACGGCCGATACTCCGAACCCAATGAAAACTTATCATGACTGTTTGAGACGTATGATTTGCGTTGAAGCAACAACAAATTGTTATTTTGGAACTTGCTCTGAGTGCCCTGGTGCAACACATCTGATCGACGAATTAGAAAACATTTTCGAATATAATTACATTGACGAAATCACTTACAGACAATGGACGAACGTCGATAGAACTACTTTACAAGTTATGATATCTCCAATTGACGAATATTTAGAAAAATTAAAGACCGGTTTAGAAAAGTTACTTCTGCATTCATACCTTGTAAGAAAACAGAACGATTTTATGAAGAATAAAAAAAATGAGTTGGCAGAAAATGAGTGCATTGTAATCTGCGATTTTTCTGAGAACTATGCTTTTGTTGTTCAAGATGCTGTACAAGGAATTCACTGGAATAACAACCAGGCAACAGTGCACCCATTTGCAATCTACTACAGAGACGATGAGGGCGAAACCAGAATGAAAAGTTTCGTAATAATATCTGAATGTTTGCATCATGATACCATTGCCGTGCATGTGTTCCAAAAACATTTAGTAGATTTTGTCAAGAAAAACTTAAACAAAATTGAAAAAATTATATATTTTTCTGATGGAGCAAGTGCGCAGTATAAAAACAGAAAAAATTTTGTTAATCTCACTCATCATCTAAAAGATTTTAGTTTAGCTGCAGAGTGGCACTTTTTTCCAACTTCCCACGGCAAAGGTGCGTGTGATGGTTTGGGTGGGACTTTGAAAAGGTTGGCTGCTAGAAGTAGTCTTCAAAGAATAAGCAATCCAATCCAAACCCCGAAAGAATTATTTGAATGGGCAAGTGAGTCTCTCCGTAATATTTCATTAGCCTTTGTAGAAAATAAAGAATATAATGAGGAAGAAATAAAATTAGAGGAAAGATTTAAAATGGCCTTAACGGTGAAAGGGACGTTGACATACCATTGCATAATACCGATCACAGAAAAAAAAGTAAAAGCAAAACATTTTTCTTCGCAGGAACATTCAATTGAAGTTAAAATTATGAAATAATTACTTTATTTGTTGCATATCGTGGAAGATTATATGATTTCGTAAATAAATGTGCTTATAACAATATAATATAGTCTCTTGATTTATTAATACATTAATATTTTTTACCAAAATTTGTCTCTGTTCTAGTATTAATGTGAAATATCCTTAATAATTTTTTACAAAGTGTAAACATTTTGTTTTTGAAAATATGAATATTAACAATTTGTATCAGTTTTTTTTTGGCCCGCAGTGTATATTCTATTTACATTCTGAATTAATAATATAATAGAAGAACTGTTCAAAAGCAACTACATGCGTGCGTCGCACGGCGGCGTTTGAACGGGGCGCGCTACACGCCGCGCGCTAAATAATATTTAATATCTTTTGACTGAAAAGAGACCCCACTTTTTTCAAACATAGGTCTTTTAGATTAAGAAATAGCGAATACATGGTATTTTTTTAAATTGTATACGTTCTGGGTATCAGCATGAAAACTTCATTTGAACAATTCAATTGTTATTATTTTATATTAAATGACACTAAAAATATACTGTCAGTATGCAACTAAAAAGCTAATATAACGAGGTGTAATCTGGTAGAAGAACGGGAACGATCCGTTCAGTAGAACCGGAGATAATGAATTTTGAATGTAAGAGAATCCAGCAAACTATCAAAACGTAAAATTTACATATTTTGAAAAATACACATTTACGAAAGAATTCCCGTTATAGGTGTCGGCTTATTTCGTGTATAGAAGAGTTACAAAAATTTTCGGGCGAATCCAAATCATGAAGTCAAAATAGGTGTACGATTTATAAAAGAATGACCCATATACGCATGAAGACAATTCCTTTATTTTTGTTTTGACGAAATAGAAACTAATAAAATTATGAAAACATGAATAAAGACAAATTTAATGGGAAATAGACGGTAGATAGATTAAAGCTTAAAGAGATTGAAGAGGGAATTAAACTAAAATAAATGCATCTGAAGAGTTATAGAGTAATGTAATAGCAACTTTATAATATAGACAGCAATATCCAGAAAGTTAACGAAAATAAAAAAGAATAAAAAAAGGGAAACTATTTTATAAATAATAAAATAAGAAGAAAAACGAAAAATAAGAGGAGATAGCAATGAGAAAGTGTAAGAGAAAGAGATTTATGAAGTAATTAATAATTTCGAGACGAATATACGTATATATTAATCACAAAATTATACCACTCGTGCTTCATAAAAATGAACTCTAAAAACATGTTTTGACCAGAGAAGCTGCAAAATGTAAAATTATTTCAATTATTTCCGTCTTTCAGCCAATTGTAAGGAAATATATAGTTTACTTTAATTAGGATACACACTATTTCATACTTATTTCGACTGCCACAAAGTTTTAATGATCGCAGTATGAAATGCCCTTTGCTCGAAACTAACACCTATTTCGAGATGCCGGCAAATTATATATTACACTACAAGTGAAGAAAGTACGTGTTTCGCTCACGCGTGTGCCAATTTGTGGTTGGCGTTCTTCTACTATAGCTGAAAGTTATGTAGAAGAATCTACTGTTAATAAAATATCGATTGGAAAAATCAGTAGTAGGGATACTGGGCCAAGCATGTAAAAAGAGGTGAATCACGTACATGTAGTACGTACATGATGCACGTTTGATTTTTGAGAAGATAAACTTGAATAATTTAAAAAAAGCACTAAAAACCTTTCTTCGCAATTTTATTTAAATAAAGGTTTTTTGTGTTTTTTTTTAATTATTATGCTTGTGTAGAAGCAGCTGGCAATAAAGATGATATTCATGTTACTAAGACGATATTGATACCAGTGTCTTGTAATTTACAACGTCCAATTTTCAATCATTGTATCATACATGTTAATGTGAATAAATAAAAAAATAATGTGTATTTATAAAAGCGTGAGTGAAAGTGACACGAGAGTGGGCAAAACTTTAACTTTTCTATTTTCTACTGCAGGATTGAATCAATATAGCATTATTCATTCTTTAAAAAACAGTCATTCCTATCTTTCCACTTTTTGCTGTAATTAACTCAACGGAGCATTTTTCCAATTTTGATAAATACCTTTTAGGCAATTTTTGTCAACCATCTAACCAAACACCAATAATAAAGACATTTCTAATCACTTTCTCAACAATTTAAACTGTGGAGAAAGTGATTACAAATGTCTTTATTATTACTGTTCATCTTCCCGTAACTCAACAATTATTATTACCTAAACACCCATATTTATATACTACTATTTAGTTACTATTATTTAAATTCACTCTAGATATGCCGGCTTTAAATTTACTAAAAGAAAAAAAATCAAAATTAGCGCTTGTATTAAGTAAATTAGCAAACCAAAACAATTTTTTGATAGGATTGTTATAAGTATAATTATTAAGAGAATTACTTAATCAAAAAGTGTTTTAGATCTTAGAGGAATTTAGTACCTTTAAGTGTGAAAATTAAAAAAAAACGAATTAAATTACAGGTTATCAGACCATTTAGTATTTCTACTAATATATACAGATCAAACTTATTTCTACGAAATTCCAACGAATCAATATTAAGTAAACAACAAATAATATCCTAATTTAAAAAAATTAAATTAAATTAAGGATTATACTTAAATGTAATTGTTGCGAGTTTATAGACCTTATAATAAGGCGACCAAATAACCGACGCATATTCAACATTAGATCTAACTAGACCAAAGTATCATAATTAAACCTACAACAGTTTCAAAACAAAACAAAACGATTAATTTGAACGCCTATTTTAATAATATCAGTGTGGTCAGCAAATGTAAATTTAGTATCAACAGTAGACACCTAGATCTTTTATAAATTCTAGTCTATCCGAGATAAAATTATTAATTTTATAATTAAATATTGAAAAGTTTTGACGTCTACTTTAGGTTATTACTTTACACTTATCAATATTTAAACTATACTTTAAGCCAAAAAATGATATTTTTCCAAATTCTAGAGTGGCCTAATCCCTTATGTCATTCGTATTACACCATGAGGAGATATATTCTAAATCTGACTGGATTTTAAAGCGATTGGAAACATTATGATATAGTTTCAAGTCATCGGCAAACAATAAACATTTCGAGTACTTATAACAGACAATAATATTATAGAGAGATAAAAGAAATAGTATAGGGCCGATATGTGATCCTTGTGGGACCCCAGATTAATGATATCCGACACATGATTATTTATCCTAACAACTTGAAAGCGATTTCACAAAAAAACCAATTAACAATTTGTTCAGTAAACCGTAGAGGTTTAAGTTTTCGAATTAAGACTTTATATTGTACACGATATAAATCGATCGAAAAATCTGTATAGATTGTATTTACTTGCTTATGATCGGTAAAGGCATTTAATAATTTCAAATTCTAACAAATTAGTTATTAATAGAGAATTAAATCGGACTAGTTTCGGTTATACGTGTTAATCATCAACAGTGAAAAACTACAAAACAGAAAAATTTTATTACTACATTATAAAACTATTACACACACGCTTAGATATACAATGCCTCAATGACCTAATTAAAACCAACAATAAACCGCTTTATTCATACTTAAAAAAACCTTTTTCCATAATCAAATTAATTATTGTTGACTTGCCTTCCGAAAACCCATGTTGTTGATTACTAATTACGTGTTTAGACATCCAGGCTAACTGATTTGCTACTAATTTATCTAAACCTTTAGGTTATACATGATTCCAAAGAAACACCGCGATAATTAACTATGCCTTTGCGATAATTATTTTTTAAAATTGAATTTATGTATTTATTCTTCCATGTATCAGGAAAGCAAGAGAAACCAGTGACTGAAACAATATATGGATTGGCTTAGCCAATGTACATACGCAATTTTCTAAAAAATGATCAGGAATTCCACCAGGACCCATATTGAGATAAGAACCAAGTAATACTAATTCTTCATATACATCTTCTAAAGATATAACTAATTTGCAGGATTCGTTGTCTTTAATACTGTAAAATTATCATTAAAATCATTATTACGAATAACATAACGATAGGCCTCAAAGAAGAAATTACCAAAAGCATAAAGATAGAAATATCTTAGTACCATTCGACAAAATATTACCATAGTATGTCATTGAAGAAGGTACAAGAGTTTATTTTTTCCTCTTAATAATAAATTTGCAAACATTACTTTTTATCCATAATTAATAATGAGACTAATAAAATCTCTTTGAGCATTTCTGCACCACAAAAATTGTTACATCGTGCTGAATATGATTTCAGACATGTAACGACAGCTAACAGCTTTAGTACGGGAGTAGTTGTTTTAATTGTTGGCTGGAGTTTTTACATTTACTGTAAAACATAAGTGCAGAAATTTTTTAATTTGCATTACTTTTTATATTAGATTGAACACGATCACAATAACGATCATAAAGTTGTTCACTTAGTACTCAACACTGCTCCCGAAAATTAGAAACTAAATTAAGTTTTTATCCAATCATTTCGGATAACTGAAGGATCTAAATTGCTTAAGTGAAAATTATCATTGCAAAAGTATATTGTTGAAAAATGCCATTATATAAATGTCATAATTCACCAGCAATTGATTCCAATCAACATTAGGCAGGTAGTTATTAATGTTTTCATAAAGTTAATGCTTGTTGCGCTACACTCTTGATGGAAACAGATATTAATATTAGGTGGAGAATAACACTTGTTTTGTTCCATATTGTTTTTATTTTCAGTTACCTGACACGTGTTTCGGTCTTCGCCGACCATTAGAAAAGATAAAATATTTTCATAATTATAATTCGAGAAATCATAAATGATTTCAGTAAAATTTAAGTTCGACTCGTTATAATTAACAGAAAAAGAAAGTTCATAACCATAATGATGCAGGCAATTATCGCAGATAATATCAATTGCCAATTTAATGGAGATATTGCATAGGATGGAGAAGCATAAGTCTAAATAAGATCCCCTTCTATTGGGTATTGAATTAATTTGAAGCATATTTAGATAAGAAAATGATGCAATGATTGTGTTAACACATACATTATTTCCTGTAGATATACAAAGCCATCATTTCAGGTAACGTTAAGTAAATTATAATCACCAAAAATGAGTTCACAATCAGAATGCGAAAGCCCTAAATATTCTACTGATAATGTGTCTTATATATTTATCTAACGAGGCATTTGGAGGGATGTAAAATTTACCTAGAACTATTTTAGTACAACACACGTTTAATAAAATGAATAATTGTTCAATAGAACTTTTAAGTGTTAATAGTTCATGAGATATAATAAAACTATAAACTGCAATAAGGATATCACCCCCTCGAGATTTCTCGCTTGTTAGGTCTTGCCGAAACAAAATAAAATTCTTAAATTGCAGTTCACCACTACTAAAATTATCGGTTGGCCATGTTTCAACTATAATAATTACATCAAAATTACTTAAATTCTTTGTGGTGTTTCACGGCCCATAAAATTATATACGGCAAACGGCAAAATGTTTTTAGAATCTTTTTATTGAGGGGTATTTAAGTTCATTAGGAGGCCGTTTTAAAATTATTTTGATATATACAGGGTGACTCAAAAAAGAGTTACACTCCAAAGTTCTAGGCGTAGACCGTAATCTGCTTCCGCAAATTCCTGATGAAGTTGTATATGATGCGGGAAAAAATTGTGTTCCTTTATAATTCTTCCGATGCTCCGTCTACTTATTTGAATCATATTCCGCTGACTTGTATGTGGAGTTTCAACTAAACTTCCCATAACTAAGAATTCATTTTATTCATTTCCAGTAATTTGCTTTTGTCGCTCTGTTTATTTTATAAGATATACATCCTGTTCTTCTAAACTCTTGTAGCAAATTTTCTAATGAACACTTGTCAGGATGACGTTTGTTTGGAAATTGTTGAGCATAAACTGTCGATGCTAACACGCAATATTCTTCACACTCATCAATTACTAAAATGATACTAATTCTTTCTTCTCGGGAGTAAGTTCTTATCTCAATAAAATGATTTTTTTAAGCAACCTCAACCAACAATGATGATTTTACTAAGAAGTACTGTCACTGGCAAATAAGTTTATTTTAGATGAATAATAGCGTAACCTCTGCCAACTACTTTTGAAATATAAATGGCAGCAAATTAATATTTAAATTTGAAAATGCCAAATTACTCGGAAACTATAAGAACTAGGTATAGGAAACCTTAACATAATTTTAAAACTGATTAAAATTAGAATCTAAATATGATAACAAATATAGGGTGTTCCATTTAAAATAAGAAAATTATTTGACGTTAATGATAGCAGATATCAAATGTTTATTTTTTTCCACCCTGTATATTTTTTAGGGATAATTTTTATTTTATCGTCAAGTCTAATGCTTAAACTAAAAGATAAATATAACTTAAAATATCTAGCAAAGCATCTTAAAGTTTGGTCTACATTTTCAAGAATTGTCAAATATCTTAAAAAAGGCTAGAGTTAGGTATAGGAAACATAACAGTAACTTGCCTTTATTTAGCCTGCACTATCAAAATATGAAAGAATATACAGGGTGTCCTAATGAAATTTATATAACTTTGGTGTGTAACTTTTTTTTGAGTCGCCTGTATATATGACAATAATTTTAAAACGTGCTTCTAATGAACCTACCTAGCTCTCAACAAAAAGATTTGAAAAATATTTTGTCGTTTTCCGTATATAAGCCGACGAGAATGTGGTGCCCCACCCTGTATATTGCATTGAAGTTAAAGTGTAATGGATATGATGCAATATATAGGACAATCTGATAGGTCCTTTAAAATAATATGAAAGAACACCACAACAATATACTAAATCAAAAACAAACCACGGGTTTTGCTAACCATTGCATCACATCTAATCACATTTTCAGCTCAAATTATTGTAAAATATTACATTCAGGTAACAAGGGGTTATTCATTAATTATCGAAAAAGTCTTAAAATATGTAAAGCCAAAAAGGCAGGGAAAAACCTAGTTAATGACAACGATAAGTTTTGGATCTCCCCGATATTAATAATAATTCCTACAGTTCTACAAATTCTTTTCTATATTGAACATTATACGCTATGATATATCATATAAAAAATAATATAAACAAAGGTAAACATCGATTCCTACACATGCGGCCCAGATACCTTTTCAGATCCAGAATTAACTATTAATCCTTCTTTCCTACATTTTATATCATGAATATGTATGTACAAATTATTTTTATATTTAGAATCTTGCAAATATTTGACTTGTTGCCGTTCTTCAGTTCTTTAGTTAAAGCTCTGGGTAAAAATCCATGTGATTTATTTTCTTTTGGATGTCCAGAATTATTTTCGGTTCCTACACTACTTCTTCTTGTATAAAATGTTTTCCTACATTCTGTATAATATTTTGTATTTTATGTGTAGTTCTTAGAAAAAGGGCTGCGGTAAAGATTGTCCTAAATATTTAAGATTCTTAACTATGTTAGTTAGTGTAGGAATCTGTACTTCTTTGAAGCTCTCTTTGTAGAATTTATTTTATCTTCACTTTTTCCTGCTCTAATATATATATATATATATATATATATATATATATATATATATATATATATATATATATATATATATATTTTATATTCTAATTGTTATTGTTGCAATCAATAGGTAGATATTTAATTGATTAATCATCTCTTTTTCTATAAACCATTCTTATCCGAATTCCGTAGAGTATAGCTCTAATATATGCATTTTCACAATGAGATCCAAGTTTTAATGCAGGCGTCCATTAAATGTTAACCTTAACCTACACACTCAAATATTTTTCCGTTTATAATCCCGTCTTTGCTCAATTCTGTAGTGTCCATTTAAATTGTTGATGAAATTTTGAAATAAAATCATATATTGACTTTCTCTTATAATGTTTTTCAGGTTTTTTAGTTTTTATTAGTATTTAATTCCAAGATTCGATATCGTCTATATTTAATTTAAATTGTTCAAGAATTTAGAATCCTTCCAACATTTTTTGTTACAATACTGCAATTAAAGCTCCCCTTCTATAACGATTCTTGTTTACTTTCTTTAACTTTATTTTTTTTACTTTTTTTGAAACCCAAGATCTAATCTGCAGGTATTCCACAGCGAACATATTCATCACAATATGAATTTTGAACATTCACTTCATCTTTCTAGTAATTCTTCTTTTCAGGAAATAAAGGTTGATTTCTTTTGAACAATTTGTAAATATTACATGCATACAGATATTATATTATATAATTTAATTCAGATAGACGTGGAATTTCCATCTTATTAGAAATAGATCGATATAATCTCCTCTTGGATTTATTTACAGTGTTTAAAACATTTTTTATTCTATACCGTGTGCGCTGAAATCTAAGACAGACTACACTAACTTAAAATCTGCAAATAATTATCATAACCAGTGCATATAAAAAGTAAAGCATAAGAAAATAAAGCAGCTTTGCAAACCATGTTATCAAAGATAACAATTACACTTTACAATAAAGACTCTGACTGAATATTTATATGGAATATAAATTATTAACAAAATAAGTGATACAGCTCTTACAAAAGTTTATAAAGCTAAAATGTCTCAAATTTCCAAACATACATTTCTACTCAAATTGAATGCCCTAATTTAAAAATAAATTGTATGCGTTGATGATACCTTCAACTAAGGTATATTTACTTAAAAGATATGATAATTATGGAACTTCATAGTTTTTTTACGTTTAGGTTATTAATATACGATTCATGTCTAATAACTTAATACTTTCAACGAAAATAACTTAATTTGAAATTCAGCTAAAGTATAAATTACCACTTTATGGCGATCCTAATCGTCCACACGATAATTAATGTTTATTTTTGTGCGTACTGTACACCGCTGCGTGATATCAACCCGACCCTCATTAAAAAAAAACGTTTTCTTTTTCAACCGGAAAGGGGGGATCCGTCCCCGGAGCGCCGTCGCCGAGAGAGACCTGTTGAAAACTCAGGGATGGAAACACTTTAATCCGGGCATTATTACATAAACACATTAGTCAGGGGTTTAAGGGTGGATGGGCGGCGAAGAGAGAAAGAGAGAGGGGTAGTTTGTGCAGGTATTGTACGCCGGTTACCCTAATTAATTTAATCAAATAATTTCCCCTCAGTAAAGCGCCTAAATATGAATTAACACACCATCCAATTTTAACTAGCTCCGTCTCCTTCTGCTACATAAAATTTGATACTATCCCTCTTAAAAACGTTATCTTTCTCTACTTATTATATTAATTAATAATAATTACATTTGATGTTATCTTTATTTTTATAGAAGTTAGTCATTATTTGCAATGCATGTAAATTAATTAACTAATTTATCATTATAATAATAATAACATACATATACAGCTATTCACCAGAGATAAGAAAATTAGTTTAACAAAGTGTATAATTAGTAAATTGATAGCTTTCTTTTGCTAATACAAAAAAAAACGGATTAATAAATTGTAGAAAAAACCTAAATTAATTAAATTGTAAATGTATTTTAAATGTAAATGTATCCACATTCTACAATATGAAAAGCTTCAGGTTGTCCTTACGAGAAAATTAAGAAATATTGTTATTACATTTAATAAAGTAATATTATTTTAAAATCCAGATTGCATAAGATTTGTGCAGACCATATTATTAATAATATTACTGAAATCTTAATCCAAATTATAATGACTATACTTGACAGATTTTAATTGAATGCAAAGAAATGGTGGCTGCGCCGGGCCAAATGACGATTGAAAAATTATCATAAATTTTCAATCTATAAAATTACATCTTTTATGTTATTTATATTAAAGTTTATAAATTTATAATAGTCAAACCTTTTTAACCTGCATATAATTACTATATATTTACATGATTGGGTCGTTTCATTTTGATTATTTATTACTTTAACGTGGTAAAATATAAAATTCTACGTTCGACACGTAACAATACTACATTACGAATAATATCCAAATTTCGACATATATTCCAAAGTGGAAGCGCGCTTTTATGTTTAATACCCGACATGGGAGGGGTTTATGATTACACCGTTATTATTATAATGACACTGTTTGTGTGAGTGTCTCGGTGTATAAATTGTGAATTATAGAAGGGTGAGCGGCAGCAGTGGCACACAGAGTGCGAGGGTGTGTGTGTGGGTGTGAATTTATGATTATATTTTTATGGGGGTGGAAATTTGAATTCGCCCACATAGAGTTCTCGCATCAACTGCCGCCCCCCTCTCCTCCATACACCACACAGCAGCACGCTTGAATACTAAAACGGGACGGTTTCAAGTTTTACTGCCGCGTGTCATCGTGGGACACTTTTCGCGGTTCTTGTGTATCTCGTGCATGTTCCCTACAAATATGAAAACCGGAAAATTCGTATGATTTTATGTGCGGTATTCATACATGAAATGTATTTTTTCTTACAATAAAAAAATGCAATAAAAAAATAAAGGATGAGTTTTAAATAAAATAAAATTTACTTATTTTTATATTATTAACAACTGAAGCTTTTTGTAATTTCAAAAAAACTTATCTTTCTATGATTCGCAATTTTTTAGATATACATAATTTTCGAATTGTTCTGAAAACAAAATATTAATAAGTGTTAAATAAGTTTAATAGCGGTGAGTTAAGGAAATCGGTTTGCCCATTTAGTAGATTTCCCGTTTATTTTCTTTTAATTATATCTATATTTTGGGGAAATCTGCAATTATCCATAATTCAAATAAAAATAAAATTAACTCTTTCAGCTGTAGCCTTTTAATAGAAAAGTTTAATAGTGCCAGTTGCTTAACTCGATCTAAGAACAGAAGCAAAGAAATAGGCTCTTATAATATACTTAAGTAATATTACAGCACACGCTATTAAATTGCATATATTAAATGCTACGTAGGAATTTCTTTTGTTTTATTTAAATATGGATTCCATATACAGTTGACGCGTAATCTAGGTAACTTCTGACTGATGATTATAAACTTTAATGCTAGATTTTTTAATTTTGCTACTTTAATTTAATGAAATCAGTTTAAATTCAATTTTTGTTCATAATTTTTCATGTTATAGTTATGTTTAAACAATATAAAATATATTGTATCATTTATTAGTTTATTCAACAGAAATAATTTCATTCAAATTAGTGTTGCTTTGATAGTTGTACTATTCGTAACACGCAAATTAATATTGTTTTATTCAATGTCTGTTGAGGTATTTGCCAGAGAAGTAGTTGTTTCAAATTAATTTGTTTTGTAGTCTTAGTAAGACTCACTGTCGTAGATTCACGAAATGTTTTCGTATTTTTAAATTTATTATTTAATTTTCTACAACGAACTAGATGATTTTAATATTCATTTTATTAATAATATATTGTAGATTGTAAATGATAAATAAAATAAACAAAATAGGTCCATAATATGAACCTTGAGGTACACCTAAAGTGACAGCGATGGGATTTGAAATAAAATTATTTATACGGACGTACTGTATTCGATTTAGAAGAAACGAAGATAACCATTTTAAAGTGCTATAACAGAATCCATAATATCCCAACTTATCCAGTAGCAGACCACAATCAACCCTATCAAACGTTTTGGAAAAGTCAGTATAGACAGTCTACTTGGCACCGATAATCCAAGGCATTCGACACAAATTGTTTATACTCCAACAAATTAGAAGTAGTCGAGCTTTTAGGTATAAATCCATGCTGATTATTAAACACAATTGGTTTTGAAAACGACGTCAACTGTTTTTTGCCAACAACCTGTCAAGTATCTTGGGAATTACAGATTGTATAATTGAATTATATGTGTAAAACCTCACTTATGAATCGGAACAATAATTTCACGTCCTTACCAGTACAAGAACTCAAGAATTTTTTACATGAAGAATTCCTACAACATGCACCACTACAAACTGACATGGTGAAGCTCACCGATATCTGTATAAACCAAAACTACTTCAGTTTTAATGATAAATTTTACACTCAAGTAAATAGACTTCCTATGGGTTCTCCCCTCATCACCACTATTTGCCGAAATTTACATGAAGTCATTTGAAGAAAAATTGTTCAACGGCAACCTGACCATAAAAAAACAATAATAATCTTTTGGTGCAGATATGTGGACGATATTCTTTGTATTTGTGGATGATCATAATGTCAACTTGACTTATTCGTACAAGAACTGAATAGAATCAAAAAAGACATCCAATTTACAATTGAAACGGAAGAGGAAGGAAAAATTAACTTTTTGGACCTATCCATTAGCATCCTTCAGAGAAAACTGCAATACTCCATTCATAGAAAACCTACCATCACGGATACAATTATACCAATAGAATGACACTAATCAACACAAATCAAACATTCATCTCTTAGTTCACATATACACAGACTAATAATAATAATAATAATAATAATAATACTTTATTAGTGCTAATGAGAATACAAATCTTACACACGTCAAATAAATATCTATTACATATATATATATATATTGGTAAATACAATTAGAAATAGAACGTTTCACTTCAAGGTGGATGAAACATCTTAATTAATGAATATATTAATATTTTAAAACATAGGTAAACACGTTAAAATTAAAATTAGTATATGCGAATAAAATCATAGAACTGACAAATAACTATAATATAAATATATAGATAAATAAATAAAATAAATAGTTTAAAAAAAATAGACTACAACAGACAAATAAAAATAAATAAAATAGAATAAAATAGCCGATATAAACAAAACAGTCAATGTATAAAAATCTATGCAATAAAAAAATCAATATTTAAAAAACTTCTTAGGATTAAACAATACAGTTGAACATATTAAAATTTAAAATGGTGTAAATATAAAATTATAAAATTAGATACATACTACAACAAATAAAAATCTCTGTTAGAGTGTGGTGGCGTTTTCACAGTTGTATGTCTGAATCAGCCAAATACTGTTCCCAACTAAAATAAGCCTTATTTCGCAAAAGGGATTTGAGTTTTATTTTAAATTGCTTAATCGGTAGGCATCGTATATTTGCAGGGAGTTTATTGAAAAACTTAATTCCCCAATACCTCGGACCATTTCTTGCTTTTGTTAGCCTAGTTTTATTAATGTACAGTTCATCTCTTTGCCTTGTTTCGTGTGCATGTATCGATGTTATGGCGCTGTACTGCTCATAGTGAGATCTAATATAGATAAGGCATTCAAAAATATATTGGGACGGCAGAGTCATTATACCCAACAACTTAAATAATTGTGTGCAGTCATCACGATATTTTGCCCCAGCTACAATTCTGACTGCTCGTCTTTGCAATGCAAATATACGATGTCTACCCGAGGAATGTCCCCAAACAAGTAAACCGTAACTCATTATGCTATGGCAAGTAGCGTGATATGCCGACTTTAAAATGTTTACAGAAACCTGGTTCGCTAAATTTCTGAGTAAGAAAATATTACTGCATAGTTTAGCAGCTAATGCGTTTGTATTCTGCATCCAAGTTAGTGAGGAATCAATCACAACTCCCAAAAATTTAGATTCGCTTGAGAAAATATTAGGATCACGATCGCACTTTCGTAAAGTACAAAGCATTTCTATAGTTTTAGAAGCATTTAACTGTAGTTGATTTGCATTAAACCACTCCTTCGATATCACAAGCGCTTCGCTATTCAGTTGCAAACAGATATCTAATTGCTTATCCGTGCTTACTAAGGTGGTGTCATCTGCATATAAGATGGACCGTACTTTATCAGCGTTATTAGGGAAATCATTAATATATAGTAAGAACAAAAGTGGACCCAGGGTAGATCCCTGCGGTACACCGTGTTCAACAAGACGCTTAGATGAAATAGTACAATCCACCTTAACTGCTTGATATCTCCCGCTAAGGTATGATTTTATTAATTTGCAACTATCTTCGCAAAACCCGTAACAAGACATTTTTTTAATTAATAGGTTATGGTTAACGCAATCAAATGCCCTTGACAAGTCAATAAAGGTAACGATAGACATGTCTCCTTCCTCAAACGTATCCGTTATAATTTCAGTGAGTTTGAGAATAGCATTAGTTGTTGAGTGTCCTTTTCTGAATCCAAATTGGTGTTCATTAAATAGATTGTTTCCTTCTAGATAATATACAATCTGATTGTACATTATACACTCGAGTATTTTTGAGAATACTGGAACAATAGAAATTGGTCTGTAATTCAAAGGATCGGACCTACTGCCTTTCTTAAAAACCGGCACTACCAATGACACCTTCATTAGGTCAGGAATACAGTTTGATCGTAAACACGCATTAAAAATATGCGTCAAAGGAATTAAAAATGAGTCTTTGCAGCTCTTAACAAGATCAACTGACCATCCATAGATATCTTTGGTTTTACTAGATTTTAAGCGACATATGATGTCTCTGACATGTGCCACAGATACTAGTTTAAAAGAAAAGCTAATATTAGGTTTTCGGGGCGGCATAAACTTTAAGGCATCCGTATTACTAGTTGGAATGGAATCAACTATTCGTTTTATTGAATTTTGAAAAGCTTCATTAAAGTCGTTTGGAGTAATACAAGTTGCCTCAGATCTAAGCGATGGGTTTGAACTGTTAGATTTTATGATTTGCCACATTGCTTTATTCTTATTATTTGAATTACGAATTATATTGTCATTGGACTCACGTTTTGCTTTTATAATAGCCATTCTGTATTGATTCCTGTACTCATGGTAAATGGTTTTTAGGTCCGAATTATTCTGATATGCTTGATATATAAAATAAAGCCTTTCTCTCATGTCCACAAGTTGATTATTGAACCAGTGTACATTGTTTACTTCATTAGATTTGCATTTTATACGCTTTTCCGGGAACGCGTTATTATATGATAAAGAAAACTGGTTATGAAAAGTCTCATACTTTTTATTGGGATCCCTAGTTTCAAATATATTATCCCATTTAGTTGACATCACACTTTGATATAATAAGAACATACCAGACTTAGTTATTGGCCTAATTAATTTAGTGTAGTTATTGTCTTTGTTGGGTTTACGTGGAGATTTTATATCAAAACCAATTCCTATATGATCTGATGGGACACTAGCGATTGGATATACATTGTATTGGTTAAAATTTACGAATACGTTATCGAGGATATTATTTGAACGTGTGGGGAATTCAACAGACTTTTCTAAGCCAAAAGAATTAAACATATCGCATAATATATTTGTGTTAGTGTCACTCCGATTATTAAAATGAACATTGAAATCGCCACCCACCACAACTCTAGCATTCAATACATCTATACATTCTAGCAGATCGACAATTACATTTACAAACACATTAAAATCACCCAAAGGAGAACGATAAATATTGATTAAAATAACGTTATCATCGATTAAATGAATAGCCGCAATTTCACAATGAATTTCAACAGATTTATTTATGAAATTATGCAAAACTTTGTATTTAAGTAGTTTAGATATCAATATTAACACTCCCCCATGTATATGTTGAGTGCGGGAAAAATGCGCTACAGTAAAAAGGTTGTTAATGCAAAGCAAATCACATTCGTTAGATTTCATCCAATGTTCGGATATACATAATGCACTGATATTATGGGAATACACAAGACATGATAATTCATTTAATTTTCCATTTAAACCTTGTATATTTAAAAACATATAGGTGGATGTTGACTCGGATGAAGTATCACCCCCTTGTCGATTTGTTGGGGTCCCTTCTAAAAATATATCTGTTGACAGTGATCCTTTCAGGCCAGTTAGAAGGATTCATAAGTTTAGATTTATCTTCAAAGAGTGTGCTTATTTTAAATCCATTGTATGATGACACTTTATCTTCAATTTCGCATGAAAAATTATTGTGCGACAAAATGTTACGCACGTGTTCCTTAACTGCATCAATGGATACATCCTTCTTCACACGATTTACATATACATGTACTTTACGAGGCTCGGCGACTAGATGCAGGGCCGACGATGCGTTTGTACCCACAATAGTAGTGGATTTCCTGTGTTTTCTAAGAGTGTTACGTTTGTAAGTAACAGTTTTAAATAAATCCGCAGAATCATCTTTCAATTCGTGGGTGTTGGAATCTTTGTTTATACTTTTATCTCCGTGAAATGTTTTTTTCAAACTTTCCGAATAGTCGATTGTTTGCTTCTGCGTTTTTGTTTCAGTCACTGTAGTTTTTGTTTCGACGGGACCATTTCGCGCTACATCAAATACGTCCGAGCGCATGTTATTCTCAGGAGAAACGATCGCGGTGTTAGTTGCAGGATTTTCCGAGGTTAATATTTTTCCTAGACTTGACCCCGCATTAGTAGATGGCGCGGGTTCATCCAATATGATAACAGATTTCTGTTGATTGAGGGTAGTAGTAGTATTGGATAAAGAAAACTGTAATAAAGCTATATGTTGCTTCATAACATTTGCCTTATCCTTAAGCTCTTCAATGATTATATCTTTATGACGCAATAGGTCTTTCAAATATTTAATTTCCACATTACCTTCATTTGTTTCTTCAGATAATGCAGAAGTAGGTAACGGGTTCTTCTCTTCTAGGTTAGAGTCGCTAACTGATCCAGAAACACAACAAATTAGGGATGTTTCGTTGATTATTTTCGTATGCTTTCTTTTTTTATTTGTAGCACATCCTCTATGGCACACATTGTCACAGGACACGCACTTCATTTTTATGTTATCGTTCACTACTTTAGTGTTACAAAATAAACAAACATCTACCTGATTCGCCATGTTTGTTCCATAATGATTCCGATATTAACAGACAACTACTTAAAAGAGCTTAACATAATATACGAGATAGCTATCAATAACGGTTTTAGCAGACAACTGGTGAATAAACTGTCAAAAAAACAAGAATAGAAAAATAAAAAGCCAACTATTATATAGTCCAACTCCAACAATAGAAGAGTCAAACGTTTACGCAGCTATCCCCTACATTAACAATACCAGCAATAAAATAAAAAAGCAGTTACATTTACATAAGATAAAACATATAATAGTCAATAAATCTAATTTAGCGGGCCGTTTAGTAAACAAGAAAATAAAATCGAAAGACAAATTGAAACATTCAGGTATTTACAAGATGGATTGTGTAAGTTGAGACGGATATTATATAGGACAAACAGGCCGAAACTTTGAAATCAAATTAAATGAACATAAGAAATCAATTAAAAATAGAAAAGCGGCGACAGGATTATCCGAGTACTGCATTAATACAGGACACCACATGGGGGAGATTACCCCAATCCAGATTTGCCGAAAAGAAGAAAACAACTCTTTTGGAGGATTTGCACATTAAAAAGGCCATCAAGCGCAGAGATAATCTACTTAACAACCAGCAAGAATTAATACGCACTAATAATACCGTAATTGCCTGTTTTATATCAAGAGAGAAATTTGTATATATACCGTGTCATTTCTTATTTTGAGTTAGTTTAAACTTTAAAAATGATTGGAAACAATCGAAACACGTGCTAGTCAACTAAATATAAACCTGTGTAACATAACAAGTGTCTTACTTCACCAAATTTGCATATCTAGTCCCATCAAGAGTGTAGCGCAAAAGTATCAATTATAAATGCTTTATTTTTTCCCTTTGTGTTTAACTATACTGTTTGTTCAATTTTTGTATCCAGATGGAATTCATTCAATAGTTGGTGATGCTTTCTTCGTCGACAGTTTCCAATTTCCAATATATAACCATGATAATTTTGTCGCTACTCAAAAAAAAGACCTTGGCACTATTGACGGAATTAATCATTTGTCAGTAATCGTGAAAGGTCGTTTTCATTCATATGTATTGTTTATCCATGGTCCATCTGTATTTGAAAATTCCACTGCACCATTTATTATCCAAGTTGGCATCATGTGTGCCAATTTCCAATGCCGCGCCTTTGAGTAAGTGTTTGAGTGTGTGCTCGGCTTCCTCTTCAAACAAACTTCCGATCCGCTTACCATTCAGACATGGGTACCAAAAGGCTTTCCTCTTTCGTCCCTTTTATATTACATTTTCTATCATGACCTACACTTTCCCAATTCCTCGTACTCTCATCTCTCAATATACTCCCTTCACTTTGCCGACATCACTGCCCTTGTTACCCACGCCCCGACTCTCTCGATGTGATCCAAACCTGGTGCTGTAAATGAGTTATAATATCTTCCAAATCTAAACTACTTATTCTCCATTATATAATACACCACACTTCCCTTCTATCAATATTAACAACATTATTATTACCCAACCCTTTTTTACTGAGGGACGTGTGCCATTTCTCGCTGTTATCTTATATAATTCTTTCTTAAGTATTAGGTGCTACAGGAGCTCCCACTACCCGTGACATTGTTTCTCTTTCCGAGCTCCAACGTATTGGTGCTGACGAAAAACGTATGCCGCGCATCGTCCCTTAATCCTAGGCAAAAGATGCAGCTATCGTCCGTCACTCATCCTATCCTTTGCAGGTAACTCCCAAATAGACCGAAAACGTCGTCATATGCGAGATTCCACATTAATGGGTCAATCACAGACCCCTGCGAAATTTCCCACGTGATTTCCCCCACATTCTACATGCTGTCATCCCCTTCGTATAGCAGGCTACTATCCTTCAGGTAGCTCTTTAACATGCGGAATGATGTGCCACGCCACCGAGTCAAACGCGCCAGACAGGGTCTCCTGGCTCTTAGCGATTTTTCGTTCGCCTCGCCGGTTAACCTTGCCCGGACTTCCCTTTCTTGAGGATAAGCACCAGCTTGGTTCTCTTATAGATCACTAGTATGATACTCTCCCTCAGACAAGTGTTATACAGGTGAACCATTGTTGCCAGAAATGGTTTTGATTGCTTCAATAGGCATTCCCATGGAACCCCTGCCTTCCGATTAGAGAGAGAATTAGTTGTGGCTTGTGATTTTCAAGTTGTTCTTTGCCTTTGTGCACTTCTAATCAAGCATCCCAAACTCACCTCCCTTGCGCCTTCATCTGGTTAGTTCTTTCCTTATTGAGTCCTTGCCTCCGCTGTTTCTTCATTCCACCAGTATATAGCTCTGCTCTGCTTCCCCTTTCTCTTTTTCGGTATGGCCAGATCGCATGATTCTCGTAGCCTCTGCCCGATTCTGCTGCCTTGGCCTAAAGTAATGCAGTGGTGATCGCTAAAACAGCCCAGCAATCATTGGGATGCCAGGGTCAGATCTATTATAAATTCCGTCTCATCATTGTCGGCTCAGTACCATCATTGGTAATCTCTAGATCGAGGACCGCCATAGTTTCTAGCATAGTTTCTCCCCCACTGATTGTTTAAATGTGTGTAAAAGCCAAAGCATATTTTTGATTCCAAACTTTTCTTTACAGCCCACATACGATCTATGTGACACTAGCTCAATACTTTTGTTCAGTAAATTATGAAAATTAAGGCATTTCTACTAAAATAGCCTTAGAGATCCCGTCGACCCTCTTCAGAATTCTTACAATAAGCTCATTTACGAAACCACCCAAGATCCCAATATCCCACATAAATAGCTTAAGTATTAAATTTGCCAATAATCTCTTCAATGTAACCCTTCCCTTCCTTCTTAATACATTCTGCATTTCCCGAACCCCCAATATCCGGCCTAAAATAACACACTAAGTCAATTAATTCAAGCTGGCAAATCTACCGTCGATACTCTACACCACCTCGTCAAAAAGGCAGAACGAGCCATCCTATACAAGGAAATAGCACTGGGAATATTTGTAGACATATTTGACAACACCTCATTCTCTGCAATAAAACGAGCGGCTATAAATAAAGGATTATATCCTTCCACGATAATGAAGGCAATGCTTCAAAGCCGACTAGTACCGGCTTCTCTAGCTGGATCCACAGTAAATAAAATATATCTTTATTTCAGAGTGTACATAATACAGAATGAAATTGGCGTCAGTGGTCTTAATATTAATATTTATTCTAATGCTTATACTAATTACAGATAGACTTATTGATACTATAATCCTAAAAATAGTTTTACATACTAGAATTGCCTATATATAATGAGCTATTATTAAATAATGAATTCCGTAATGGAGTATGGTTCTCGCATAATTAAGTACTTGCGAAGCGCAATTTTCAGTTGCTTTGTGTTATGTTTTAATTCTTTAATTTCATTTGGAAATGAATTAAAAAGTTTAATTGCGGAACAATGTACTCCATCCTCAGTTCGTTTCAGATTGTGTTTGGGGTATATGTAGTTGTTGGTCCTTGTTGTATACTTATTTAGTTTGTCATCCTGCCCTTTGATATGTCTGTGGTAAAACATAATAGTTTCCAGAATATATACGCCATAAAATGTTAAAATGTTGTTACTTTTGAAGTATCTGCGGCAGGATTGACGGTATTTTAAACCAAACGTGATTCTGATTGCTTTCTTTTGTGCTATGAAAATATTGTTTGCACGAGTTTTGCCTCCCCAGAATACAATTCCGTACCGTAAAATACTTTCGAAATTGGCAAAATATGCGGCTTTAATCACTGTACTGTTTAGGTATTTTGATAGTTGTCTTAAACTATGAATGATACTATTTAATTTATTTTCTGTACTATTTATATGATCTATCCAATTCATTTTATTATCTATAATAACTCCTAGGAATTTTGTTGAATTAGTTAATTTTATCACTTCATTATCTAGTGTAATAGTTTCTGGAAGAGCTGCATTTAGTTTGTCAAATATAATGATATTGGTTTTATCCTTGTTTATTAGTAATTTATTTTTAGTGAACCACTCTTTTACTCTAAGAAATAGTACGTTTGAATTGTTTATTACTTCATTTAAATTTGAATTCGAGATTAAGAGATTGGTGTCATCTGCATAATTTATTATTTTCTCTTGGCCGGTATGGATTGTGGTGATGAGGTCATTTATGAAAAGGAGGAAAAGTGTGGGTGCTGTTAAGCTTCCTTGGGGAAGTCCGGTGGTTATGACAGATGTTTCGGATTCAGCAAGCACGCCGTTTTTTTGAACCACCACCCGTTGTGTCCGGTCGTATAAATAGGATTTAAACCAGTCGAGTGCCGTGCCTCTAATTCCATTCTTTTCTAATTTTAGCAATAAAAGTTTGTGATCTATTGTATCGTATGCTTTCGATAGGTCGATAAAAATGCCCATTGTAATTTCTCGTTTTTCTGAATTTTTTAGTATATTGTCTATGAAATTGAAAATGGCTGTTGAAGTTGACTTGCCTTTTGTGTACCCGTGTTGCATTATATTAATTGTGGCACAAGATCTAAAAAATGTTGTAATTCGATTTATCATAGCGTTTTCAAAAATTTTTGAGAACACCGGCAGAAGACTGATAGGTCGATAGTTTTCAATATTATCTGCATTTCCTTTTTTGTATATGGGTTTGATAATGGCAGTTTTTAATTTATTAGGGAATATACCATTTGATAATGAATTATTTATGATATGAGTTAGCGGAGCTACTATTTCAATTGCAGTCTCTTTTATTATTATGCTTGGTATATCATCAAATCCACAGGACAGTGTGGTTTTTAATTTGAAGATTATATTCAAGCATTCTATTTCGGTCAAAGGATTGATAAATATACTTCTATTGTTTTCTTCAATCTTATCGTCATAATTTATTAAAGTCTGAAGTTGTGCTGTTATCTTGGAGCCCTTTTGAAAATGTGTGTGAAATGCAGAGGCAATTTCATCTGCAGTTCCTGGTACTTTTATAACTGATTTTTTATTTTGTTTTCCCTTTATATTGTTTATTACTTCCCAAACACATTTATTTGAATTGTTCGAGTTTTCGATTTTAGATTTGTAATAATGTGATTTATTTTCTATTAGAAGTTGATTGTATTTTTTTTGCGTGAGTTTGTAGGAATTTATTAATTCCTGATTATGACGAGACAAGACGTATAGAATGTCGAGCTCCTTTTTACATTGTATGAGCTCCTGTGAAGATGGTATGCTTTTTGTTCGTTTTGATTTTATTTTTATATTTTTTACGGGAAAGCATTCATTCATTAAATTAGAGTACAAATGATTGAAGAGATCCCATTGTGCGTTGACGTCTGCATTAGAAATATTGTATAGGTAGTTCCAGTTAATATTACGTATTTTTTCTTTAAAATTTAAAATATTATTTCTATTGAATACTCTTTTTTGACACGCGTTGTTTGTAGTATTTTCTATTATTGGGATTTCTATTTTTTGTCCAAGATGATCAGATACATGCATGTTAATAACGCTGCTTGCATAGGTGTCTGATTTATTAATAAATATATTGTCGATACATGTTTGTGATGTTTTTGTTACTCTTGTTGGACAATTAATTAGATATCTATAACCGTAGCTATTCAATAGTTGTGATAACATTTGTTTTGATATCGTGTTTTCAAGGAAATTTATATTAAAATCACCTACTATTACCGTTAATTTGTTTTCGATTTCTACTGTATTTAAAGTTTCTTCAAATAGTTTTAAAAAGTCATCAAAGTTTCCATTGGGTGGTCTATATACAGCAATTATAATTAGTGTACGTGTATTATGAGTGACAGTTATTGCAGTGCATTCAAATACATAAGGCTTACTTATTTTAGTTATATTCGGTGTGTTGTGGCAATTGATTTCTTTTTTCGAGTAAATTGCTACTCCTCCATGTTGATTTTCCCCTCTGCAGAAAGTGGATACCAAGTTAAAGTTATGGAGAGTGATATTTCTAAGTTGGTCCTCAGTTTTCCAGTGCTCTGTAGCGCAGAATATGTCACAGTCAAATATTTCTAGTTCTTTGCCTAGTAGATCAGAGCAGTTACCTATTGACTGGATATTTTGATGGATGATTGTTAATGTTTTTTCTGAGATATGTTTTGATTTAGAGGGTGTCGATAGTTCCTCTTTTTCCTCAGTATCTATGAGTGTAACAAAGGGGTGTCCTCAGGGGGAGTTTTGTCCCCCATACTAGGGTCAATAGTGGTGGACGGACTTCTTCCATGCAGTTCGAAAGGGCTTTGTAACCCAAGGCTACGCAGATGACATCGCCGTAATAATCAGGGGCATGCATGAAGGTATTCTTAAAATCCTAATTCAAAAAGCTCTGAACAGCATCAATAACTCGTGTGTCAACCCGAATAAAACGATCATCGTTCCATTCGTGCGTAGGAGAAAGCTGCATATAGGGGCTCCCTCGCTGAATGGAATGGAGATAAACCTCTCCAACGAAGTAAAGTACCTGGGTATAATTCTGGATGCCAAACTGACTTGAAATCAGCATGTCTATAAAATCATGGCCAAGGCGGCTAATGGGAAAAACTTGGAAATTAAAGCCCAAGATCACGTATTGGTTGTATAGAACGGCGGTGATACCCATTGTTACGTATGCTGCCAAAGACCCAAAAACTAGACTCGCAAAAAAAGTTGAGTAGGCTTCAACGTTTAGCATGTCTTAGCATCACAGGGGGCATGCAAACGACCCCAATTGCGGGAATGGAGGCAGTCATTGGCCTCATACCACTCCATCTGGTGGTTCAAAGAGAGGGACTTGTGGCGGCCCCCCAACTACTCCCTGCCGGGAGACTGGACAAGACACTTAGTAATACTGCAGCACCCGGTCCACCTGTCCAAACCGACGGACATCATGTCCAGGAAGCTCGAATTCGAACTATCGTTTAAGGTATCGATTGAGGACCCCAAAACGTTTTAATGAGAGTCAAGGAGTTTGGTCGATGAATATCAGCCTGGTAAACGGATGGTGCCAAGAATAACATAGGTACTGGAATAGGCATTTATGGCCCTAACCAAAACCACAGGAGCTTCATGGCTTTGGTTACGACACCCACGATTTTGCAAGCGGAAGCAATTGCAATTGATATGTGCGCCAGAGAATGTCTGGGTAGGCACCTAAATGGCGCGCATATATGCATCTGCTCAGACAGCCAAGCCGCATTAAAGGCCGTTCGAGCCAAAGACACGGCTTACGAACTGTCTGGGAATGTCGAAGTACACTCTCGCAACAGGCGAAAAACAACTCGTTGACCCTCATGTGGGTCCCAGGGCATGGGGATATTAAAGGCAACGAAGTGGCAGATGAACTCGCAAAAAGAGGTGCAAATACCACTCCTATAGGACCAGAGTCGTTTTGCGGACTCCCCATGGCGCACAAAAGAATGGTGGTGCAAAAATGGGAAGAGAACAGAAGACACAAGCACATCAACAATGCACCAGGCCTACGTCAATCAAAACGACTCATTAAACTCGATGAAGCCACAAGGTGCTTTAACTTACAAGGAACGAGCTAAGAACTTTCACCGGACTCATAACAGGGTACTGTGCCCTCCGATACCATTTGTGGAAAAGGGAAAAGTGAAAACTGCAGATTATGTGATTCGGCAGATGAAACGACCTAGCACATACTATGCACTTGTGTCGCGATTGTTCACAAGCGTCTTTCACACTTCGGCAGGGACGAAGAAGTGAGCAGTATCATCCCCAAGAAAGTTACCAGGTTCATGGTGGACGTGGGACTGCTTGGAAAGTGATTGGTTAAGGGTAGAACAATAGATCTGCTAGGTCGCAGTTCACAAGAGGCTACCACACCTCACTAGGACCCTAGTTAACGTATAACCGATAAGTCAATTAAAAAGGGGGTGGTGCAAATTGATCAATCCATCATACTCGTTAGATTTCAACCCTCCAAACTTCTTCTTATTGCCACGACTCATACTCGCTTTGAATGGAAAGAGATTTGATATTCCAAGATCTGAGCGGTGAATAGTTATGGGAG
Organism: Ontholestes murinus; assembly: GCA_963969525.1. NCBI lineage: Eukaryota > Metazoa > Arthropoda > Insecta > Coleoptera > Staphylinidae > Ontholestes > Ontholestes murinus. The sequence goes on along the minus strand of OZ018387.1, from coordinate 68,059,066 downwards.
GTGACTATTTCGAAGGACACTAAGGTAACTGTCGTTAATATTTCATCTTCATTAATATTACAGGAGTGCCATCTATTGTCTGAGCGCTGTAGTAGAATCGACAAACTTTTCGGTGGTTATCCACTCAAACAAGATTCTTGTGCAACGCTCAGACAATAGATGGCATATTTATGGTACTATCATGATTGACAGTTTATCCAAAGTAAAATTCGTTTCCCTGTCCAACCCGAGCGATAACTTCTAGTTCAACGCCAAAGTAACAGAAACTATCACGAATCACCTTGTAAATTCCAACAACCTGCCAACTGGCCACTTCTGAAGAGCTAAACAGACTCATAAAGCAGCCCAAAACTCAAAAAGCTTCGGGTATCGACGGTATCTCTACCGCGATGGTTAAAAACCGCCACAATGTTCCAGGGAATTTCCCCTCGGCTTAGAAACTAGCTGGCGTGATCAGCATCCTTAAGGGAGGTAAATCACATACCTCTCCTTCCATTATCGTCCCATTAGATTGTTCTAGGTCTTGGGTAAACTAATTGATAAATTTCTACCGATTCGTATTTCGGTATTCCTTGAATCTGATTGACAGGCCGGTTTTTGGGCTGACATGTCCAACCAAGCATCCAGGGTAACCGAATAAATCTCGGAGGACTTCTCGATAAAACACGATAATCCCGCAGTTTTCCTCGACATCTCGAAGGCGTTCGACAGGGTTTGGATACCAATATTTGGGCACCTGGTTTGAAGATAACAATGATCAAACTACAGAAGTAAATAAATGAATTGACATCACGAGAGCGGCTTTCGTTAATATGAAACAGCTCAATGCTAATCGTCGCCTAAATCTACAGCTAATAATACGCATAGTGAGATGCTACATTTTTTTCAATTTTGTTACCATGGGGGGGGGGCTTGGAAGATACTCTATTCTACAATTGATCATGCAAAGAAAAATAGACGGTAAAAGATCAAAAGGGCGACGATGAACTTCCTAGCTCAAAAACCTACGAGAGTGGTATGGACAGACATCTACCGAACTATTTAGAGCTGCTGCATCTAAAATGAAAATTGCTATAATGATAGCTAACCTCCGTTAAGAGACATCACCCTAAAAGGAATTAGGGTTGGTACGATGGATTAATTTATAAAATAATCCATCTCAATTTGCCCGAACATTTAATCAGTCACGCACGACTTTCTTTGTGACATAAAGTTCCGAAGCAAAATGAACAACATGCTATCAATCGAGCGCAAGATTTGTTCAGAAATACCACAGGGCTCTGCTCTGTCCCTGAATCTGTACAACATCTACACAAGTGGCATTCCGAATCTCGCTCCGGTAATGTTTGCACAATATGTAAACGATACGGTTTTACTTAGTAGATGAGGTACCACAGCTCATCTAAAAAAACTATCCTAGCTGCTCTCAATATTAGAGATAAATGCTGATAAGAGTTTTTTCATACATTTCAGCAGACCGTACCTCGAAAAACGAAAGATCAAGCCTCCAATTCTCCTTTGGAGGAGGTAAAAGACGGGATCAAATATCTCGATATCATTATACCTCTTAGTTAAATTTTCAAAACACGGAAAGGCTACGTATAATCCTAATTTGTACTCAATTTGCACCCTAAAGCCACCATAATTCGACCGGTAATGCTGCTCTTTCGATGAAAGCACCACAAAGGACGATCGGATCTCCCCAAATCTTATCGATCCATCGCTTGAGATCCGACTAGAAAAGACCTCTTAGTCGTGGACTAGAGAAGTAGTTTTTGTATAAATATGAGTATGAGCCATGAGTGTCCGTGAAGAATTTACGAAAGTGTGCAATAAATTCAAAAAAATACCCATCATCAAAGATGTATTTAAAGAAATTGTATGATAGAAAATATTAACGGTATTTTAATCAATGCTTCATTTTAGAGAAGTGTTTTATTAATTCAATAGTGGATTAGAGAATACTCAATCGTCTTGCATGTTTACCAAAAGAGTGTTATTATTCATGAATAAACGTCTTTTAGTTTATATATAAGTATATATCGAATAGATGGGTGTCACCTACTCATCTATCATGTGTTATTTGTTTTCAATTTTTTTTATTAACCACGTCCCCTCACCCAAAAGCGATTCCTATAAGGAATTTATTTAAACGTACTGTATACGTAATAAGGTTCGCGTGCCGTTTTATGTCTCGATGTCATGCGACCACCGATGCTCTAATAAATAATAAATAAATTGCGGCCCGAACCGCCTCCCGCCCTCCGCCACGGTCCGCCAACATAAATCTATATGTATCTATATACTTTTTTTGGTCCGTTCTCGTTCAAGGCCTCATTTTTTACGATGTTATATTTATTGTCTGTCGTTACCCGAAAGTACATCAATGAATGAAGTATATGTTTTTTGTTACTAACATTTAATTTATTAAGGTACCTATAATAAATCGACGAAAATAAGTAATCTAAAGAATTAGGCAAACTACAACAGTTAAAATGGAAATTTAGAAAATAAATTCGTTGGTTTAAATAATTCAAAATTTATTATAATAGATGAAATTGGCATTAAAATATCAACATCAAAAAAAGTATACATATTGCTATACGGATAAATTTAAACACCTTATGAAATTCACGAAGAGAAAAACTTTACATTAATTAAGAATTGAAACAGTGTTAAAATTGTTTGACATATTACTAGCATGAATAGCATGAAGACCTACATGACATTCAATAACATCATTTATATTATAACACGAAATATTTTCGTGTTTTTTCTAATTATTAGTTAATTTTCTACAACGTATATAGGTTATAGGTTATAGGTTATAGGTTAAGTAGGGTCTTAGTGAGGTGTGTTAGCCTCTCGTGAACTGCGACCTAACAGATCTATTGTTCTACCCTTAACCAATCACTTCCCAAGCAGTCCCACGTCTACCATGAACCTGGTAACTATCTTGGGGGTGATAATGCTTACTTCTTCGGGGGATAATCGGTCCCTGCCGAAGTGTGAAAGACGCTTGTGAGCAATCGCAACACAAGTGCATAGTATGTGCTCGGTAGTTTCATCTGCCGAATCACACAATCTGCAGTTTCCACTTTCCTCTTTTCCCATTTTCCGCAAATGGTATCGGAGGGCACAATACCCTGTCATGAGTCCGGTGAAAGTTCTTAGCTCGTTCCTTGTGAGTTCAAGCACCTTGTGGCTGTGATCGAGTTTCAGGAGTCGTTTTGATTGACGTAGACCTGGTACGTTGTTCCAATACTTTCGTCTTCTGTCCTCTTCCCATTTTTGCACCACCTCTCTTCTATGCGCCATGGGGAGTCCACAAAACGGCTCTGGTCCAATAGGAGTGGCATTTGCGCCTCTTTTTGCGAGTTCATCGGACACTTCGTTGCCTTTAATATCCCCGTGCCCTGGGACCCACATGAGGGTCAACAAGTTGTTCTTCGCCAGTTGCGAGAGGGATCTTCGACATTCCCAGACAGTCCGTGAGCCGTGACTATAGGCTCGAACGGCATTTACTGCGGCTTGGCTGCTTGAGCAGATGTATATATGCGCGCCATTTAGGTGCCTATCCAAGCATTCTCTGGCGCACATATCAATTGCAATCGTTTCCGCTTGCAAAATCGTGGGCGTCGTTCCCAGAGCCATGAAGCTCCTGTGGTTTTGGTTAGGCCCATAAATGCCTATTCCAGTACCTCTGGTATTCTTGGGACCATCCGTGTACCAGGCTGATATCCCTCGTCCAAACTCCTTGACTCTCATCAAAGCCGTTTTGGGGTCCTCGATCGACACCTTAAACGGTAATTCGAATTCGAGCTTCCTGGACATAATGTCCGTCGGTTTGGACAGAAAGGCCGGGTCGATTTGCTGCAGTATTTCTAAGTGTCCTGTCCAGTCCCCCGGCAGTGTTTTCTTCCTCTGGTGTAGTCGGAGGGCTGCCACGAGTCCCACTTTTTGTACCACTAGATGGAGCGGTGTGAGACCAATGATTGCCTCCATTCCCGCGGTTGGGGTCGTTTGCATGGCCCCTGTGATGCTTAGACATGCTAAACGTTGAAGCCTACTCAGCTTCTTTTGCGTGTCTAGTTTTTGGGTCTTCGGCCACCACAACGTAAAGGACTTATATATTTTATTATCAAATTATGCTCTAAGTGGGTATTTTTCATTAATCCCGTAATTATTTCCGTAGAATTCCGTAATCCATATCAGTTATAAATTCAGACCTTCAGTCGGTTATATTTCATTATTGTGTCAGTTGCCGTACATATCTGAGTAAGTTATTTATATTTCATTATATTTATTTTAGTAAACGTTTTTATTTATATTTCAAATCAATTTTATAATAAAGCTGTACTGAAGAGATCGAGAGATCGAAACACGTGTCTGCAGATGGTTATAAATTGAGTATTGAATTATTTAATTGCTTTTGCTAATTTATTTTTAATTACATCAACCTAAATTAATTTCTTGTTCCTAATTTATCGTAATATAGTCACTCACAAATTATTTAACGTACAATCAATAACTTTTAGTTCATTTTACAGAAAGAAATACGTTCAAACTAGTGTTGCTTTGATAGCCTTGCTATTTTGTAACACGCAAATTACTTTTGTATTATTCAATGTCTGTCGAAGTATTAGCTAGAGAAGTAGTTGTTTCAAAAGTGGTTTGTTCTTGTAGTCTTAACAAGTTCATTTGTTGTAAATTTTACGAAATATTTTCGTGTTTTTTCTAATTATTAGTTAATTTTCTACAACGTAAAGGACTTATATATTTTATTACCATCATTTATATTTATACAAGTTGTGGTTGTTGTTCCGCGTTCAAGTCAAATCAAAAGACGTCTCTTATCTGATTTTAAAGTAAATTGGGGCTTTTTTGTGATATGCAATACAAATGATCTGTGAGAATATAAACGGAACATTATCGTTTTTCTAAGTAATAGCTTTTCAGAAGAAGCAGCAAATTCACTCTGAAGCTAGGTTGTTTTTAGAGTTTAATTTCTCCAGGTTATTTTCAATTTACCTTTTGGTATTATAGGTGCTATCTATATCTTATCTTATTTTCGTAGAACATGTCCTATTTTCAAAAAAAGCGAATCAAAATTTAATTATTTCAGAAACGGCTTGGTATTGTATTTTTTATTAAGGATTTTTTCCGTGAAATATTATTACCTATAAATAGCATTTTTGAAGTCAACATATACAAGGTGGTGCAAAAGTAATGTCATAGTTTGAATTGGCTGCCATTTTGTTATAAACGAAAAAAAGGACTCTATTTTCATCAAAAGTTTATTTGAAAGTGTATTATTGGTTACATTACTTGGAAAAAATTATATCGCTCAAATGGTCACCTCACGAGTTGATGCATAATTGAGCTCGTTTTACAGAATTTTGAATTGTTGCTCGCTAAACATCTGTCTCCATGGCGATTTCTTTTTCAATGTTAGCTTTTAAGTCTTGCAAGGTTCGTAATTTGTTTGTGGTAAACGCGAGAATTTAAAAAGTTCCAATGAAAGAAGTCTGGTGCTGTTAGATCTGGCGATCTGGACGACTAGTTCAAATCTCCAAAACGGGAGATCACTCGACTTGGAAAGTGGTGTCTCAAAATCTCCATAGTTACATGAGCTGTGTGAACGGTTGCTCTGTCCTATTGAAACCAACAATGATCGAGACCCAATGCAGCAACTTGCGGCAAAAAACTCGTTTAGTATCCGCCTATAACGCTCGCTATTTACGTTTACGGCGTCATCGACGTCTTCAAAAAAATAAGGACCAATCATTTTTTTACTGTAAATGCCGTACCAAACAGTCACTTTAAGAAGTTTCAATGGATCTTCTTGCATTACATGTGGATTATCTGTGCCCCAGAAACAGGGAAAACGACGACGAAATTTACGTTGCGTTAGAACAACAGACTTAAAATTTGTCAAATAAGCAGTAACAATAAATCCATGATCTTGAGGTGTGTCGCTCCATAGCTTGTTGACAATTAATTCTCTATATATCTACATCATAAATGCCAAAGCACACTGACATTTGGCGCCATCTGCAAAAATGGTGGCCAATTCAAACGATGACATTACTTTTGCGCCACCTTGTACAATAGAAAGGTTTACAAAATGTTGATATAAATACGGCAGAAAGGGTAAAAATATTGTGTCAGTGGTCAGAATCGCGTAGTAAATATCATCGCCACCTGTCTGAGTTCAGTGGAAAAATACGAGAAGAGTTAAGTCAATTTTTAAGTTCTTAAAATTTTTAATTAATTTAATGTATTTTTATGTTTTTTTTTAAATCTTCTAAACAAAACAAGCAAACTAAAACAATAAAAAAATTCACTGGAAATATTTAGTGAAATAACTGTAAAAAAGGTTAAATTTGTGCTAAAAGCTTAATATCAGTAATTAATATATAATATATTTATAGTAACTACTAGTTGAAATCATTTAAGAGAATATTATCTAGTTTATTATTTTCATTATTTATTTATGTTGTGAATAGCGGTTAGTAGTTATTAGAATTTCCGAATGTATTTATAGAGTTTAATTTTCATTCGGTAATTGGGAAGTCAGGTTGTATACGTTTGTATGTGTGTGTGTGTATTGAAGGGAGAGATTGAATAATTAACAGTTTCGGGGCGGTAATGGGTTCTCGGTTGATTTGGTTTTAATGGGCGTTCGTTCGGTGGGCGATTACTCACATTTCGAAAATCGATGAGCTGCGTGACCAATGTACCGTCCGATCGCTGGAATTCCAGGTTCACGGTGTCGTCGCTGATGTTCGCCGAAATGTTCTCCTGCAGCACTTCACCACCCTAGAAAAAAATATAAATATGAGAATAGAGAATTCTACAAAACAAAAACTTTTATAATCTAACTACATAGATGCCATGCTGGCAATAACTGCCAGAAATTTCCTCTAAAAGAATAGATAAACCAATATAAAGCAAAATATAATCGATTTCGGATGTAGAAGAAGTTGCCTGCTTCTTAACATGACGGTACAAGAACGGGTTTGAGTTGAAGATCGAATTTATTTATATAATATGAACTCCGCTCGTGCTGCTTTAATCCAAATTTTTATGTATTTTTTTTTGTTAAATGTAGTTTTTACGAAAGGATACAAAGAATAAAACAAACACTTATTGAACTTCCTGAAAAAAATGAACAATAGATGAGAAAGAATTTTAATTTTTTTTTTATAAATAACAATTTTAATATTATGTTTCTTCTAGAAAAAAAAACGCCATAAATTATATTTAAATATCATTTTCATGTTCAACATCCAACAGCCCGTGATCTTTAGGTCAAACATCTACCTAGTAAAAAATAAATTCAGAAATAAATTCTCTAACATCAAAACGTATTTGAACTATTCATTCAGACCTTTTTTATAGCAATTTTTAAATTTTTACTTTCGAAGTAATTAGTTGACCTTAATATTTAAACAATTTAAATGCTATATCCATTCTAATTCCTAAAACCATTAATTCTTTAAATTATCATTTTTATTGTAGCTAATTTATTCGTTCATATACATGTATCTAATTTTAAACTGAATATACTTTTATTGGTGTTAATTATGCATTAATGTTGGTAACAAATAATTTATTATCGTGACTGATGAAGCTATCCTATAATACCGAAACCAACAAATAACTAATGCCGCTTGTGATATACAATTATTGTATAATGTACATGCTAATTTAATATAATTTACATACTGATATGAGAGAAATATAACGTGATCAACTCTTGCCTACAAGTTGAATTAATATAGGATTATAATAATCAATAGTGATTATTAAAATTCTAAATAAACATGGAAATAATTAAAGAGATAGAATAAAAATATAAATGTTATTAAAGTTTTTTCGCGATCTCAATATAATTTCGACCACTAGGTCTTTCTAGCGGCAGTGAAGAAGACGAAACCTAAAAAAACAAATGTTAACCTACGGCTTCACTGCCAACCAATACACGATATTACATCTTCTCAATAAGCTCCATAAGGTGTGGAAATTGGTTTAGTGGGTTCTCCACAACAACAAAGCCGAAAGTCTCCGCAACGAATAAGCAAGCTTCGTTTCGAATAATCATGGCTACTCTTCTAGAACTTGAAAAGAATAAAAGTTTGCTTGTAGCGGTGTCTTTCTCTAAAATGAATAGCTAAAGTAAAACATGTTCACTGTAAGAAGGCTTATGTGCTGTGTCTAGAAACAGCATTTGTTACAATGAGCGTCAAAAAGTGGCTAATTCTGGACAAACATGGTAAGCGGCAGTTCAAAATCAACTGCAACGTCTATCTAGCTCAGCTTGTCCGCCTTCAGTCTGCAATCCATCCGAAACTACCACAAAAAAACATAAAGTCTTCCATTACGCTTATGCTAGTACTTATCTTGAGCGCCATGTCGTCGTATCGATCGCGAATAAGGGATAGAATTTGCTCCCACATTCATGATCTTTATCATTAGAAGTTCCTATAAACTATCTCGCCAACCGCTTATTAAAAAAAGTGGGAAAATAAGAAAATTTACGAATATTTGGTTAACTTAGTATCCAGTCAAAAAGTGGATGCATTCAAGCCAATAGGAAGCAATTGCCCTCGAAAAAATAATATATTTTTTTAATATTTTTATCGTTTTTATCAATTATATTTTTTAAAGCCGCGATAATTGTTCATCAAGCTAAAACTATTATACATTAAATTAGGGAAGATAATAAAAGGAAAAGGTATAGTAGTATAATAAACTAACTAAAAGAAACCCCAATTGAGTGAAAAAGAAAATTAATACTTCCGTTGCTACATTCTTGATTAAACATATAACAGGATTTGTAAATAAGAGACTTGTTTGGTATCATAAATACTTTATCAATTTCCTGACATACGTTTCGATAATTGCTTGTCATTTTCATTTTTTTCCAGCAGGAGGAGGTCATTTCAAACCAAAACATCATTTTAGGGGATTGTCTTATTTAAAATAATTACATAATTACATATATCGATAGATAAAAACCCACCCCCGCCTTTGAAAATGACAAGCCTATATAAATATATAAACCGACTACTGGCCAATCTGCTTATGAATTGTTCAGATATTTAAGAAAACAATGCAGCGAATTGAGCAACTCTCTATACACATCGTACATTAATAACAGAGATAGAACTTCGTTCAATCCCTACAAAATTTTCTGTTGATGAAGTGGGCAAGACAACTGGTTATCCAAAACATGTTTTCGAATGAGAAGATAGCTAGTAATGATAATTAATGTGATAATTTATTAACGGAATTTTTCTCATCTGTATATACCCAGAATTATTGTGAAATTCCTGACCACTGAAGGCGTTTTTCAACAAATATTTGATTTAAATGATAGATGTTCATCTGGACCGGCATTTTTTCTAAAAAGTGTATATATTCTATATGTAATTATCACTTTATTATTTAAATATTCTGTTGAAACTAGTCTGTTTGTTAGTTATTTTGCCTCAGAATGATCAACTCCGTACATAGAAGTATGTATAATTAAATGGTTATTCTTGTGAAAACTATTATATATCTCAACAACTATGGGGTTTAGACAAATTATTATTTGCAAAGTTTGGCATTTCTTTCTAATCTAATCGAATAATAAGAAAAATAATTGTTTTCGCCTATTTGGGTAGCGCTGAGCATAAATTCTTTAGGCTTGCAAACAATTAATTCCACTTTCTCCAGTAGCATATATCACATCAATTAATTCTTTTTAAAAATTGCATTGTTATAATCGTAACATACAATGCAACCATACATACCAAACTTATTGTTTAATTGACAGATGCATTTTTTTCAGTCATGGCTATCTATTGAAAAACAAATTCGTATTCAAGGACCGTTTGAAATATATTTTTTTTTATATCTTGAAAAATATCACTTTTAGGTATAGGGTATGCTTAATATTTTTTGTAGGAAATTAGATGCAGAATAATATGAAATTTAAAAAAATATATGATTCCATTTAAAAAAAAAAGAGTTACGACAATTTGAAATTTTAGAAAATGGCGTGTCTGATACAAAGGCAGGGTTCCTCAAAATTGAAAATTTTTAACACTGGTACATAAACAGTACTTATGACCAACCATAGGAAAAAGAAAATTTCTTAAATTTTAAATAGAACATCAGAATAATTTTTTTTGTGAACCTCCGCTTTTTACATTTTTTTCAGAAAAACGTCAATAACTCGGAAATGCCAAATCGAAATTAAAAACCAAAAAAAGGTTCAAGTTATAAAATATTATGCAAATTAGAAAATGAAAAAATATACAGGGTGTTCCATTAAAAAAAAACTTTGCTTTTGTTATACCGCAAAATTGGGACACCCTGTATATTTGAAAATAATTTTACGGCATAGACATTTTTAATTCAATAAATTTTTATACGAAACATTTTTTTCTATCTCTTACGAGAAAGGCGCTAGGAAAGCCCGACGCACTGTTGCAGGGCCCTGTATATTATAATTGTACATTTAGTTTATTTTATATCGTTTAAATTGCTTCTTTTTTTAAATATATTTTTATATAGTTCTATTTATCTTATATGTATTGTATCTCATTATGTAAAAAGGTGATTACCTTATATATGTCTTGAATAAATTGTCGAAACATATGCAAGGAAACTGATAAAGTAATTATGAACCCAAAAAAGTCTCTTATTTACAAATTCACTCCTGTGAGTGAAGAAGAACAAATTATAAATTCTGGCAAAAAATAAAAACTTGCAACGAGATTAGGAAACCAAAATAATAATAACATGTCGGATGGCCTCTTATCCACCCTTCTTTGCTAACGAAAACAGGAACGATAGTTTACTTTTAAATGTACATTTAAGGTGGGTAGGTGGCCTCTATTTACAATTTGTATAATCTACGTAAGAATATTAGTAAAGGTAAATTAAAATATTAAATGGTTTTTGTTCAGTTTTCAAGTAATCTTTTTTTAATAATTGGAGGAAGGAATAGTGGTGACCTACAAAGCCTGCATATACATATAATTTTTAGGTTATATTTTATAATATTAATAATAAAATTTAGAACCTACAGCAAAAACAGTTGTTTAAAACATTTATTTCAGAAAAACTCTCACTTATGTGTTATTAATTGAAGAATGTCCGTCCAGTTGACATATAATTCCCACATTAGGAACAAAATTGCTTGGCTATAAAGCAAAAATACACTTAAATATGGATCATTGGTTTCTGGTGCGTTCCTGTACGACATGGGCGTCAGCAGAAGAATTTACTTCTTCGGGGTACGAGTGGAAGATCATCTAGGATGAACTCTGCCCAATTCTCGTGCAGTCTAAATTATGTATGAATATTGTTTATATTATTTTTGTATGTATTAGGTTATTTTGTTGGAACATAATGAAAACAAAGTAATAAATAAATAAATAAATAATTATGCTGCATATAAACATACATTTAAGCTATGATTTTACATATAGTTTCCTTAATATTATTACTTAAATTATTGTCTTATTTTTTCAATTTTTGTTGTACAGAGGGGCAAATTATTTAATTATTTGAGAATTTACATATTTATTGAAAGAGAATTATTAACTTCTATTTGATCATTTAAGAGAATACTTTTTTATTATATTTATTAATTTCTAGTTCTTCCAACAAATTTAACTTTAGACTTTTATTACAAACGTGCAAAATTTCAAAATTATCATTAAAGGTATGCTGGTATTCGAGTAAATGATTAGCGTAGGTTGAAGCAGTTTTCTGGAATTAAAAACATTTGTGTTGAATGCGGTCTGGAAAGCTTCGTCCAGTTTATCCAACGTATACCTTAGGGCAATCCCCACATTTTAACAAATATACGCCAGAATTCGTCGATTTATCAGATTTATCTTTGGTATTATTTATAAATTTACTAAGTGAGTTGGTTGTTCTGAAATACGAAGTTAAATTAAAAGATTCAAGTTTTTTACTGATGGCAATTGATGAAGGACCGTTAAATGTTAATGAACAATATTTACAATTTTGATCGGAATTAAAATGGATTGGGTAAACTAGTTTTAAAGCATGTTGTTTTTGTTTTTTAAAAAGGATGTTCAATATTAGCTTTTGAGGAAAGCCATTGTGGTTTACAAGTATTAAAATTCTATTAAGTTCGTCATTGAAATTTTTAGTTGAAAGGGGAACTGTTATAAGCCTATGTAACATTGAAATCTGTATGTGTCGGCTTCTGAAATATGTTAAATTCATGCTTAATATCTGGATGTGAAATTGTTAAATCAAGAAATAAATTAATTTTCAATCAATCAATTAATTTGATAGTTAAAGTTGGAAGCTTGTTAAGTTTTAAATGTATATGTAGGGTGGGTAGCCCCCCCCCCTCTAATCTGTACAATATAAGTAATAGTTTTAGTGAAAGTAAATTAATAACTACATCTCTCTTTCTCTCTTACCTGCTCAACACAGTCTCATAGTCATCAGAACGACTTTCTTCGAGCAGAAGTCTTAATGGTACTTTAATTAATAACTAAATGAAAGCCCAACAGAAATAACTTACAGCTACTAAAGTCGTTTACAGTGGAAATGTTCGATAAACACTGACTAAACAGTGATAGTGGCATCTGTCATTACCAGTTAGGTAGTCACAGTTGTCGGTAATATTTAGCTATGACAATTAACAGTAACCATTAATCATAGTTGACAGTGTAAATTGACATTAAGAGTTAACAGTGAGTATTGGCTATGACAGTTAACAGATATAGTAGACTAAACAGTTACCAATCTTAGTTTACATGACAGTTGGTAGTGAAAGATTGGAGTATCAGTTGACAGTGATAGTTGTCAGTCACAGTTGAGAGTAAAGGTTAAAAGTTGACAGTTGACAGAGATACTTGACTGACAGATAACAGTGACAATTGATAGCGACAGTTGGCAGTTGACAGTCAGTTGTCAGTGAAAGTGACAGTTGCCAGTGGCAGTTGACAGTGACAATTAACAGTAATAGTTAAAAGTGGCAGTTGACAGTGAGAGTGACATTTTACAGTGACAGTTGACAGTAACAGTTCACAGTGACACTTGGCAGTGACAGTGGACAGTGACACTTGACAGTATCAGTTGACAGTAACAGTTGACATGCTAGTTGACATTTGAGAGTTAAGTTGACATGCCAGTTGACAGTTAAAAAACAGTGACAGGTGACAATTATAATTAACAATGACAATAGACAGTTGACAGTTAACAGTTGGTGATAAATGTTGACAGTTGACAGTTGGTGGTAAAACTAGACAGTGAAAGTTGTCGTTGACAGTTAATATTGATAACTAACAATGACCATTACAATTGACTGATGACAGTGATTGTTAAAGATGTGAATACCCGTTCTACTTCTGCAATAGTTTGGTCACGCTCGCTCCATACAGATATAGACTAAACCAGTCTTCGTTTACATGACAGTTGATAGTGAAAGATTAGAGTATCAGTTGACAATGATAGTTGACAATCACAGTTGAGAGTAAAGGTTGAAAGTTTACAGTTGACAGATATACTTGACTGACAGTTAACAGTGACAATTGATAGCGACAGTTGGAAGTTGACAATGCTAGTCGACAGTCAGTTGCCAGTAGCAGTTGCCAGTCACAGTTAATAGTGACAGTTTACAGTGATAGTTTACAGTGGCAGTTAACAGTGACAGTTCACAGTGACCCTTGGCAGTGACAGTTGACATTTGAGAGTTAAGTTGACATGCCAGTTGACAGTTAAAAGAGACAGTGACAGGTGACAATTATAATTAACAATGACAATAGACAGTTAACAGTTGTGGGTAAATGTTGACAGTTGACAGTTGGCGGTAAAAGTATATATTTTTTCTGTTTTCATAATTGCTTAATAGCTTAATCAATAATGCAACATTTTTTCACTTTCTCGGCGTTAAAATACGAATACCAATCGTTACCAAAATAATAACTCATCATCGTGACAGTAAATAGTGACGGTTGTCAGTTGACAGTAAACATTAACGGCAACAGAGAGTGAATATTAATAATAACAGTGACATGAGAATAACGTTTAACACATATTATAAATAACATGCAACAATATAAAAACAACTGTAAAATTTTTAAGATGATATGCCGTCCATTACTTGACTATGGTTGTGCCAGCAATCCAATCTCCTGCAATATTGAAGTTAACGATCGAGCATCCCTCAGTACACTAAAAAAACTCCGAAATCCTCTCAATCCTCTACACAATCCCTCTAACCAGCTCCTCTATAACACTACTTTAGTTATCCCCATCCAAGAACGCCTTCAATTCCTATCAGAAAAACTCTCCAAAAACCCTTTCAATTTTCATATATTATCCCAATATTGTTATCCTAGAAACCCTAGTATAAATCATAAATTTAAAAATACCAATTCAACCATATTCGATTTCATTTCATCAGTTGACAGTTATAGTCATACTTTTACGCACTAACGACTGACGCTATATGATTGAACAAACCAAGGCAGAAAGATTAATTATTCATTATGTTAATATAAATATGTAAAATTTGTTAATAAATATATGTATCTATCGATAAATAACATTAATATTTAGTAGTAACAGCTAATAGTGACATGACTATCAGTGGCGATGAAGTCTAGTACACCCACTGGTAATAATTACAATATCCAAAAGAAAGGTAGGCACTTTCGTGAATACTTGGATCGTGTGTAATGTGACAGAAGAAATTACAAGTTTAGCATCATTTAAAATACTATACTATCTACGTAATATTATGTAGGAATTATTAGTTGCAGTAAAAGTGAAAATAAAGAATTGACTTTCATATTTAATAAACAATAATTGACATTGATCATTTATACCTCTTATGTGACAGTAACAATTATTTAAGACCGTAATAACTAACAACTTCACAGTTGCAATTCATGGTAAATATAATAATAACTATAGAATAGCAGTTGATAGTGACAGCTAACAGTGTTAATTCAGTGTAAATGTGAGAGTGATAATTAAGAGTAAGAATAAGCAGTGACAGTTGATAATAAGATTTGACAGTAATAGTTAATAGTCATATTTAACAATGTAAGTAACAGGGAGAGTTAATAGTAACAGTTTCACAATAGCAGCGACCGTTAACAGTGACTATCAAATATTTAGTCATTAATTAACAATTGGTTGCAAATAAATTTCGCATTAACTGGTAAATGAATCTCAATTATTAAAATTAATTTTTATTGTTGAGTCAGATTTGATTGATATTAAATACAGTTCAGTGAAGCTCGATTAAAAGTCAATTTCATTTATCTCAAAATTATTTTGATGTTGATTACTCTAAACCAAACCCTAAAAGTGCGAAGCCTTAAACAAATAAAAGTAAAAGTATATTATTAAACGCGGAGGGTGAATTAAGTTGATTACAAGAGGAGGATCATATCTTTTTCATCATTAAGAACGTCATTCATGAATAAAATTCTATATAAGAACGTTAGCGATCTTTTATTATCTCTATATTTAAAGTGAGCGGTTATTATATTATACACATAAAAAAGTCAATCAATAAATGTGTAAAACATATGATATTTCTGATGAAAGTTGTCGTTTCCATTAAATTCATAAGTAAGTTTTTATTTGACGGTCATACATGTCTCGTGTTTCTCGAAAATGAGATTATTTATAGATGCCAAACATGCAAATAAAAGTGAACTATCTACTGTTTATGACAATCGTAAAATAATAGTTCCACGAATTTAAACGTGATTGTAAATCTATTTTGAAGAGAAGCGAACAAGCCGTCCGACCGAGGAAATTGTTAAACATGTCCTGAAGAAAGGAAGAAAGATCACAGTACATTTTTACAGTGAATTATTTGACCTATTTGACCCTAATAGGGCACCCTCACATTTATCCAGAATTACTGATCCCCAACATGAAAAACGTGGTCCGGAAGAAAAAAATCGGCTCAAACGAGAAATGGTAAAGGGTACTGTACTAAAAAGAGTTTCGTTGAAAAATAAAAAAGTGCACCTCTTTATTCCTACCACGGGTACTTATTGATCAACCCTCGTCTAGTGTATACAATGCGTTAACCATATCCAGATAATTTCTTTTTGTAGAAATATTTCCGTATTATTTAACAAGTTTATATTATTATTGTGTAAAACATATTAAAAATAAACGGTTATTTGTTATTCAATATCAATAAATTTTTATTTTTTATAATTGGAATAATACATCTCCAAAACCTACATTCCTCTTTTATTAATATTGTATTGTGTTAATTAAATATATTTAAATTAACAAATTGGGTACTAGTCAATAAAATTTTCGTGTGAAAAAAATATAAAACATATTTTAGAAATCACATCTGATAGTTAAATATATAAAGTACCATCCATTATTTGTAAATTTATATTTCTAAAAGCGTCTTTCGGTTTAGAAAATCTGCAGTATTTTGAAATAAACACAAACACATTTATTACACAAAGGGACTATATGAAATACGTCAGTTCAAAGGCTGATAGGTAAGCTTTGACTTATAATTTAACAGTTTTAATTACAACATAATATTACAAAACAATTTGATATTAATCAAATAAATGATTATGTTATTCAATTAATATAATACAAACTTAGTTTTTAAATCGCTATTTTACAGAATGCTTTCAAACTTGAGGCTCCTGATTAAATAACGAATTCTACATTTTGGGCGATACCGCATGTGCAGAGAAAAACCACAATTATTTCGACACCCTCCTCTCTTGTGGTAATACGTACTAAACCGACGCCACCTGGATTAATTACGTTACCCCCTTTGGGATAAAGGTGAGAAGAGGAGAGGGGACGATAATGGATGTAATTCGCGCCGGTATGAAACACATTCCCGATTCGCGGTTTTGCGGGGGACAAGCGCGGGGCGGTTAAATTATGCAGGGCAGCAGATTGCGCGAGGAAACGCAATGCACGATGGGTTCAATGCACCGCGACCGGCCGAATTATATAGGGGTAGTATTTGGTAGTGTATGTAAAGAGAGCTTCGGCTAATGAAAAATATTCGAGTATCCTATGTGCAGTTGAGATACGTTGAACCTGGTAAGCATTTATTTTATAAAACGGTGATTCACATTCGGTATTAACTAATTAGACCGATGTGATTAAAAAGTTTTATCAGTTTTAGTTATGAATTTAATAGGCATTTATGATAATTCCGTACCCCCATCGTCGACAGTACTACGCTTATGTAAGTTAAACCGGTGCATGCATTGAAGGAATGAGATATGAGATTTTAATTAAATTATTATTGCCCAACTTTTTTTTAGTAATTCGCAGTGTTATTTGTGTACTCTTGTACTCTTAATTAATAATTTTCCTGTCAATTAAAAGCACCACTAACTGTATCCTAATAGGGAAAGGGACTGGTTACCCGCCCAATACATAACAGGATCAATGATGCTCTACACTCTTTATCGGCGTTTTTTTTTAATAGTTTTTTACATTTTAATAAAAAAATCATGTTTTCAATATAAAAATTCGAACGTGATGATTAATAATTTACGACGGGTCCGTATAAAGCACCCAGTGGAACAACCGGAATGAGCAGCGCTGATATTTTACGATCCGCTATTATATGAAGTCCACAACAAGCACAAAGGGGCGACGATGCAATCATCCGGTATAACTGTATGGACTAGACGGACTACATACATGTTGTTCCACTTTCATGGGAATTGAAAGTGCAGTGACGCCATCTCCAACAGCAGAGAGGGTATCTATCTGCTCTCTACTCTAATGCACCGAGAAATTATATTTCTAATTATCGCAGTGATGATATAAGTATAGTTTGCAAGTGGGAATTTTATTATTATTATTATTAATTAGTGGACACACCAAAGGGGGCTAATTAAGGCCCGAAATAAATGCGCCCCGAATCACGTCCCTGCAGAGCGCGAGCAGCAGAAATTTGAAAGTATAATTAAAAAAGGTAATTACACCCAGAGGAAGTCATTTGCATAACGTAATTCGGTTTTGTATTTTATTTTCGAAAATAATAATAACTCACTGGTGTAAGTGAATTAAATTAGGTTGTATAAGGTATTTTTGTACATTACTGGATAAAATCGTAAAAAATTCGTGCATAATTTAATAAATTGATTACATCGGGTATAATAAGCTATTCTTTATATGAATTTATACAGGCACGAGAGCTGAAGTATAATAAATATGTACCAATTATTTTTATAAAGAAACGAACAAGAAAAATGATTTCGATAAAGTTAATAGAATGAATATATTGGAACAAATAGTTTTGACATAATCGAGATTTAGTGAAAGAACCCTTTTCATAAATATGTATTTTCTCAGTATTGTTTAGCACACTCTACAAAGCCTAAAATTGGATAAAAGTGAATTTAATTTATTATAATAATTCTTCTACGCTACTCTAAGTTATTATATGTTATATAAGCAATATATTATCGATTAGAATGTTAAAAATTCCTTCAGATATTTTCTTTTAAAATTCTAATATCTTTATGTATAAATCGTTGGTATTCTATAGGCCTTAAAATTACATACTTCTGAACTTTAAAAATGTCCTAATAATAGACACCAAAGTTTACTCATATGTAATAATACCCTTTTCCGATAATTTACAATTCAGCAAATGTTTCGACTGAAGCATGTACTGTCCATAAACAATTTCTTAACTCCTTTCATTCTTATGTCTACTTCTCCTTCTCTATCCAATGTTTCCTTGCACCACCTTTTTATTTTGTTCCTATTGTGCATGCTTCCAATACTATATTCATAGTCCTCGTATCGCCCAAGCGTAGATATGTAAAAGTATGGAGAAAAGGAGAACACAAATCCTTAACCAGAAGGGCCAAATCACCCACCATCGCTGCTTTCGAAATAAAATAACAAAATCGTTGGCAAAGTCATCATCCCCGTCAAAAACCAAAAAGGCGACCAAGAGCAGTAGAATAAAAAAATCCGAAGCACCCAAGTCAAATAGAGCGTCAGAAAACCGCCTCCAGAGACGAAGAGAAATGTTTGCTTACGGAGCAAGAAGAGAAACGTTTTACAAACTTTTACAAATAATAATAAACCCATTATTTACAAATACTCAATTATCTAAACTCTAATATATTCATATTACATATTTTATCTATCTATTTTTATCTTTACCTCCCTCCTTAGTTCTCTTTTCTGTTAAGAAATTACTTCTCCATAAACATAAACCTATCCCTAACTATCTTTCTGGCTGTATATCTTTCAATTTCACTTTATTCCTAGTCTCTCTAAATATAACTAACAATTTCTCTCTTTATTTTAGCGTTTCCTCCACTTCATTTTCTCACTATCTTTTTTCCTTTCTCGTTTTATGTACTCTCTTAAACATATTGTTTGTTTGTTCTGATAGCATCTCCCTCTCTTTATCTAAAACGCATTGATCAAATAGTTTAATGCAAAATATTCATATTCTTTACTAGTGCAAATTAATGGATAGAATATCTTACACTGGTCATAGAATACAGTAAATTAATAAATATCATAACAATATTAGGCAGACATACTAAATCAGTATGTCTCTAATTCACTGCCTTTCGCTTTCAGTAACTTCTAATTTAATTAGTTTTCTGCCAATATATCACTGCTCCATAAATAATAATCCATCTATCTCTCTATTTTTCTGTGTGTGTCTATATTTCTATTTTAGACTCTTTATCCCTTATTTATATCTCTACATAGAATAATTAAAGCTCTAATAAACAAATCAAAAGAGCCGATAAGTCTTTGGTTTGACAACGAAAATACGATTTTTTTATTATACATCTCGGAGTCAAGTCCCTTAAAATAGATATTTGTTCTAACGTGACCTTCTAATTCGGGTAGCAAAACACTGCTTCAGTGGAAAAGGGAATACAAGACCAATTCATACCACAATTTCTTGAATTTATCGGTCGTATTGCGTGCCGTGTGAGCTAGAGCATTGTCTTGGTAAAACTTTTTTTTTTTTTTGCTTTGCTTTCCTTGACCTCGTTGTCATGCCTGATTTTTGTCGACCTTGTGGACGATTTTTACCAGGCAATAAACAGTTGGCTGACTACCGATTAGACTTTGGTGCATAATGATGGATCCATATTTCATCCATTGTTACAAATAAATTCAAAACTTCTTATTAAATTCAATTTATTAAAAGGGGTCAGATTATGCCTTAAAAGTCCACAACGCTCCCTTTTTTGCCAACTGTCAAAAAACGCAGAAGCTTTTTTATGTGTAGACTAGTGGGAGTGGGTTAAATAAATAAATTAATAAAGGGTATTCTGTTTTTTTAATTATAAGCGGGGATATATATAGAGTGGAATAAAGGTTAACAAGACGAAGGAATTTTATTTCAATACCCAATGACCTGCGGGAGGGTAGGCTAAGCTAGTTGTAATTAGTTTTAAGATTGCTATAAATCTGTAACGAATAATTAAATTTAAAAAAAAACAAGTAATAGTGAGAGAGTAATTATTTCATAGAGTTTTTTCCCTCATGAGGTGGTGTCGCTTAGCGTCCCTGCACTGCGGTCTCCATGGTCATTTTATGCGTCTCCTGATGTTTTACTTCCTGCTGTTCTGCAGAAAGAAAGCACATCGTTTCGTTTGCATGCTTCGCATGTAGACAGTAGGTGTTGGGTAGTTTTCTCTTCTTCTAGACACCCACGGCATAGGGGGCTTTCCTCAATTCCTACCCTATGTTTGTGCTTATTCAGATCACAGTGATCAGTGACTAGTCCTCTGATTTTTTTTAGTTTCAATTTTTTCAGCCCTGACAGCATCAATGTGCCGGACCATCTAGTTGTGCTCCTCTGTTCAGGTCCTATGAATTCACCTACTGCCCCTTGTTTGACGAACAAGTCGGACTCCAAGTGTCCAATAATTCCTTGTTTCTTTAGTATCCATATTAATTGTATTTTTCTTGTTGTCGCCAGTGCGTCCAGTTTGTTTATACAGTTTATAACCAGCCACGACTGAGCTATCGGCGAGGCTAGCGCTTTTAGTGCTACATGGCTGTCCGAGATAATCGTAATTGGCCCTTTGTTGTGTCCCGACTTCATTACGGGATGAACACACCAGTCAATGGCGGCTATTTCGGCCTGGAAGATGAAGGCATGGTTTCCCAGAGCAACTGAGAATTGTTTGCTCCGGTTGGTTTTGGATCTTTTCTCCCCAAACGAGCTTCGCGTATTTCACTATAGGTCTTATTTAGTCATCATTTTTGGTTGTAAAAGGTCACTTATGGCCCATTTTCTGATGCTTTTCAGGTGGAAGTTGAAGTTCAATCTGGTATCAAGTGTGACCCCTAAATATTTTACTTCATTTTTTTCGTCTCCTAGTAAAGAGGACTATTCCTGCACCATATTTCTACGGTACTTAGTGCCCCTGCATCAAGTTTGATAACTTCCCGTTTACTAGAATTGTCAGGTCATCAGCATACCCTAGTGCATAGATGCCTTGGTCTTCGAGTAGCAGCAGAAGGTTGTCCTTGACGAGACACCACAGGAACAGCGAGAGAACATCTCCCTCTGGGTACTCAACAGGTAACCCTGAGTTAGGTTTAGTAGTTCTTGGGCAGATTGCTTCAAACGGGGTATTGATAGAGTCCATGAACTCCAACTCATGCGTTGTTCTCGCTACTGTTGGGCAGTCCCCTATTCGGTTGGCTAGTTCCTCTTTGTACAGGTCCCAGTCAGTTCTCCTCGGGTTTCTATTTTGAAATTCCGACAGTTTTTCTGATTCGATATCGAATTGTACATATCGATGGTCTGGTTCGTCAGATACATGCCAAAGTTTTATCAGTTCACTTGCTTTGCGAGAGATCAATTACTTCACTTCGCACCGCTCTTACGAACGTGGGTATATTTACAATATTTGCTATTTCAATGTCATTCTCTAAGATAAAATCTAATAGTTTCTCACCTCTTGGATTATTGTTCGTGCTTCCCCATACGATGTGGGGTGCGTTGGTATCGTATACAAGGATCAACGGTATGCCATTGTGGCTCCCGTGACGTATCAGCCGCTGAACATCGTCTTACGGCGGTAGTCTTGGTTGGTCGTAGATAACCGGGTCCAAGTATAAACTCCCTACGCATTCCCCGTTCCACTACTTCTAACCATACTGCCACTAGGTCTCTACAATATATGCCCCATAATGGCATGAATATCAGTTCATGTTTTACTTTATACATGTACGCGGGTTCAGCCACATTCAGTCGCCTTCCCTGTATGTTTAATTCATTTACTATTCCCTTGTGAGGACTTGGCTCTTGTACAAGTGCAATGTCAATATTCTCTCTTAAGATATATGCACTGAAGGCAGCAGATGCCGTCCTACACTGGTGTATATTAATTTGTAGTAATTTGAACGGACTGTCATCCGTTGAATGCCTTCCACTATTCTTCAGGAATCGGTTCTCTGGTTGTTCTGCACCGATATTCTATTGAGGAAAGTAGTCGCCGCTATTGGTGGACCTGAAGCCCACGTTAGCACTCTCCTGGGTTCTGGTAAGTCCTTCAGATCAATGATTTGAAGTTCCTTTTCGTTCCCCAGGAGATTCTTCTGCTTGGCTATGCTCTCGAGCCATGTCCTGGTTGGAAGATCGGAGCATACTACTTTCAGGAATTCCCCTTTGTGGATTCAGGTACATTCCTGAAATTTCGGAGAGGCTTATACTTTCTCTGCAGCATAAATACTTCGGATTATCAAGGCTTTAATGGTCTCGGCTTTCTGTGTATTTATCTCTTCGGTATTTAGCGAATGCTATTCCTGTCAGTAAGTTCCTGCGGTTTCGCCGGTTTCTTGTGGAGTCCCGGGGATGGTCTATCGTTCGACAGGTTTCGCTTTTGCGTTCCTGAAGAGCCGTCCGCTGACGTTGGTGCAGGGTATCGCTGATGCGTCCTCTCTCCTAACGTTTGTTCTCCCTGAGATAGGTTTTGTCTAGGCGTTCCTGCCGTGTTTCGCTCTCCTCTGGCGTCGTTTGATCGCCTCCGAATGCTGTTTTGGTCGTTAGGGTTCGGCTGTGGTGGCCCCAGTGGTGGTAGGGTTATCCGAAGATCTCCCCATGATTATTGGTGCTTTCTTGCTTCTGTCAGAATCTATTATTATTCTCATGAGCACGGAGGAAATAACTGGTCACTGTGCGCAGTGCCCCGACATGCACAGAAAGGAATCGTTCGGGACACATAACCCTATGTTATGCAAATATTGGCACGACATATGTACATCGTAGCTTAATAATATATTTTCAATATTCTACAAATTAAAAAAGAAAAAGAAATGCAGACAGAGTGATTGGTTGTGTACCAATCACTCTGTCTGCATTTCTTGATATAGTGATATACACGGGTTGAAAAGTTTCTGGCTTAACACATAGATAGCACCACCAAATAATTCTCATAGAGTACCAACCTTAATTTAGATGTCGAAATTTGATGACATTTCCTGGACTTCTTGTGCACGTTAGAGCTTTCAAAGTGATTTATTTTTATTACGAAAAAACGTTAATTTCGTTGCTTCCTGATGGTAAAAAACATTGTTGAAGTACTCTCTCTATGTCTCTTTTTTCTGTCTCCTTCATTATATAGGTATGCCATGTAATTATTGATATACGGAACCTTTATTATCTATTTGAGTTTATCTTATTTTTGTTTACAATAATATAAAAATTTACAATAATATAATATGTGTGTAAGAATTGTTAAAATTGACATTTATCTCACTATCTTACCCTTTCTTTTACTCTATGTCTAATTACCTCTGCCCATAAATATTTGTGGTTGCATTCTAACCTTCGGTATTTTATACTAACCGTGCTTAGTGATTTCTTTAAGTGTGTGACACTAGCACCAATATTTATACTATTATAGAATAACAAAATTAGGAGATAGAATAACATTTCATGTTAAACGATGAATTCCAATTTTGTTGAGACATGAATGATGGCCCTAGAAATGTATGAGAAATTTGATCTTGAGGTTGCTATTGAGATGCATACACACATAACTATTGGGGTAATGATTTAGAAGTCTATTATTAATGGTAGCCTATTACAGCTTAACCAGCCATAATTTTATTTAATGTAGATGGTCTCACGGTCTTTCTAGCAAGGCAATTGGTCAACAACCTAGGAGATGTGTGTAATATTATGTATAGAAGAGTGTTAATCTATAGATTTTAGCACAGTTACTTATAAGCTGTTCAAGAAGTTGTTTAGAATGAGGTGTAACAATGAGACTCAGATTATCTAATTTTATCGATACCTAGATATACAAGGTGGCGCAAAAGTAATGTCATAGTTTGAATTGGCCGCCATTTTTTCAGATGGCGCCAAATGTCAGTGTACTTCGACATTTATGATGTAGATATATAGTGAATTAGTTGTCAACAAGCCATGGAGCGATAAACACCTCAAGATCGTGGATTTATTGTTACTGCTTAATTGACAAATTTTAAGTCTGTTGTTTTAACGCAACGTGAATTTCTTCGTCGTTTTTTTTTGCGTTTCTGGGGCACATAGAATCTACATGTAATGCAAGAAGATTGCATCCTCTTAAAGTGACTCTTTGGTGCAGCATTTTCAGTAAAAAAGTGATTGGTCTTTATTTTTTTGAAGACGCCGATGGCGCCGTCGTAACTGTAAATGGCGAGCGTTACAGACAGATGCTAAATCAGTTTTTTTTGCCGAAAGTTGCTGCATTGGGTCTCGATCATTGTTGGTTTCAACAGGATGGAGCAACCGTTCACACAGCTCGGGTAACTATGGAGATTTTGAGACACTAATTTCCAGGTCGTGTGATATCCCGTTTTGGAAATTTGAACTGGCCAGTTAGATCGCCAGATCTAACAGCACCAGACTTCTTCCTTTGGTGTTTTTTCAAATCTCGCGTTTACCACAATAAACCAGGAACCTTGCAAGACTTAAAAGATAACATTGAAGAAGAAATCGCGAGTTTGGAGACAGATGTTTTGCAAGCAGAAATTCAAAATGCCACAAAACGAGCGCAATTATGCATCAATTCGGGAGGTAGCATTTAAGCGATATCATTTTTTCCAAGTAATGTAACCAATATTACACTTTCAAATACATTTTTGATGAAAACAGAGCTCTTCTTTTTTCATTTATAACAAAATGGCAGCCAATTCAAACTGTGACATTACTTTTGCGCCTTGTATATACGTCACTAAACACATTACAATTTGTTTCTATACATATTGTTGAAATTTAAAGCCCAATTTATCGTTTTATATAAGGCTACAATACTGGAAAAATCTAATACAAAAAATTACCCTCTGGGTGTAACATATATCAAATACGTATTTAAGAGTCCTATATAATCAAGTGGATAAAAAACAAGATAGCAATAAATTTCAATACCTTTAAACAAGATATTCGAAAAGATTAGATTGAAACTTAGATATGGGACATGACGTATTCAATCCGATCGGTGGGCGGAGCGTGCGTTTCGTTCTTTCCTTTCATTCTATTTTGTCGTTTTTGGCACGCGATGCGTAACGTAAACACGGGGCGGATAATTCGGGGCCTTTCCACACGAATCAATCGCCAACATCAATAATTCACCGGAGGCTCCAGTTATAAAACTATTTACGTATCAGAGGGATCGATCGTTGACAAATACACGTGCATACACGAACGAATAGAAAAACACTATAACTATATGCCCAACCATTTGGTTGATTTGTACGTGTTTGCAAACACACACATCTGTCTACATGTATATACAGATATTCGGTTTTGCGCGTGTAGGAGTAAAGTTTCGTTTGTCGATGGCACATGTATAAATAACACGAATTCCCGGATTGTTGTCGTCCAGCAATAAATGTGTCCGGTTCAGGCATAGAAGGAGGGTGGCGGGGGGCGCTCGGCCTTTTAATAGATGTCACATACATTTGGCCGTATTATATGGGGGGCGATACATTTTTAATGGTGGCCCCACTGCGGTTTAATAAAAGTCACCACTACTGAATGATGGCGAACCTTGTATACCGGGGCTGTTCGACGTTATTGGGGACAGGAATTAAAAAGGACGGCATTTTAATTTCAAATTGAAAATTTAAACAACCAACAATCGTAATATGCAATAAAAAAGAAACTATTCAATAATTAACAGTACTTCAATTAAATCACAAGAGAAAGTAATTATTTACGGAGGATTATCTTCATTGTGCATCGTTCTTTAATACGTCTGTTACCAAATTTAAGTGTGTGTTACATCGACATCTTCTAAATGAAGACGTGATTGTACATCACCTCTTAGTGTGGGCGATGTGCGGCCACCGTAAAACGCGCCGGTTTTACGAGCACCCTCCTTCCTCTAGGAATTGGGCTATCCCGTGGAAGAGGGTCGGACACTCGTATTATCTATTATTAAGTACCCTCTTAGGGACGCGCGAGGGGTCACGGGGTAGGGAAGTAAAGAGCGGTGCTTAAAGTTGAGGAGCTTATGTACACACGGTCTGGAACGTCCCTCGATTACCCTCGAGGGTTAACTTTACACCTCAGATCGCCCCGAGTGTTTACACACACACACCCCGAATCCAAACGCTAATCTCCACCCCTTAAGTTAACAGTTTAGAAAACCGGGCCTTTGCGCTCTCCTTTAATTTCACTTAAGTTACCCTTCTTTAACACACACATACACAAATAAATAGGCAATCCCTTTTCCTATTTATTTTTTTTTTCCAAAGTTAGAAACGCTCGAATGATTTATAAGGAATCAGATATTGGAGGGTTGAAAAACGGTTCGGGATCGATTTAATTACGCAGAGATTTGAATCGTACGTTTCGGACGGATTTTATGGGGGTGATGTTGTGGCGGTGGTGGTGGTGGTGAATTATATGATTGGGGGCGCGTAATTAAATGCTTGAGGCCGCTCGGATTTACCTAGAAACTGCCCTTCTGGGCCATTACTTCGCCCTCTCGGCCCATCCTGTGCAAATACCGCTAAACAGATTGAGATGAAGTGCTTCATTAAAGAATAATAAATCAGCTCATAAATGAATTTAGATTAAACGAATTTTTAGTTATTAATCACTTATTTTTCTTAATAATAGTTCCTAATGATGAAATTGATCTAAAATTAACACTGCGTCCCGGCGCATCCACCAATATAGTTCAAGTATTAAAATTCTAATCTATTATGTGAACTACGAAAATTAATATGTATACAATAAAGACTGTAAATGTGTATAAATATTACTAAAATACCTTTAAAATTGCATTTATCAAATAATAATAATATAGATTCACTGATAAAACACAATTCGTGGGAATTTTTTTTTTAATAATTACCTCAAATGATTTATGAAAAGTTTTAGACCTATTGCAAATTAGTATACTTCTCTATTCAACATAAAAACAATTGAAAGGTGGCCAACTCTTTAATGTCAAAAATTTGAATATATGGAATTAACATATCAACATTAACATTAAATGGTTAAATATTTCTAGAAAACAAATTTCACGCAAAAACAAATGATTTTGATACAAATTTTAAATAAAATGTTCCCTACAAATTTTTAAATAAAAATTACAACGATAGTTTTGAAATGTTTTACCGTTTATTACATAAAATATTGTTTGTTATTTAGAATAGAGAAAACACATTTAATTTTTTATACCACTTTAAACTTTTTGCAGTTTCGACAACCCGATAATCGTTATCAAGCTAAGTGTTGATATTTATTTATGAAGTTGGTTATATAAAATATTCTTATTACTCAATTTATTTATTTAGTAAAATATAAAAAATCAAATATAAGGTAAGAATGTAATGATAAAAATGGTGAAAATGATTTAGGAAAATAAAAATTAGATTTATTAGATCATATTTTTTTTTGTAAAACGTCTTCACTCATAAAAATCATTGATTAAAAAAAGTTTATTTTACAAAATATATTTAATTGTGGAGGCGTTTACTTTATGGTGTAACTCAAATATGATGATATTAAATATAATAAGTTTCTGTTACCAATATATTTGTAAACTACCAATTGATAAATAGTCATTGTTAAAATTAAAGTTTTAGCAAAAATATGTACTTATAAGTAAATAATTAAAAAAAATGTTATTCTATAAATAAACAGATTTTTTCAGTTTGAGAATTAAAATAAATATATTTTGGACATAATTAACTGATTGCAAACTTGAAAACATGAAAACTAACAATCTTAGAATATATGTTGATTCGATCTTTAATAACAAACTATATTATATTGAAGTGCAAATTTTGTACTGTTTTAATAAATTATTTTTTGAGAATTGTTTTAATCTTAATAACATTTCCATTGGTTAATTTTTCTAACATTTTTAAGGAAATTTTCTTTTTCTTGGACACTTTTTTCAACAGCGTTTTCTTGAGATTAAATTGTTTCATTTTTAGCTAAATTTCAACTGTTTATAAATTAATCTAAAAAAGTTCATATTGTTCTTACTTCTTAATAAATGTTAATTGTTTCTCCTTCAAAAACATTTTAATCTTATTTTGTTACCAACCACCAATTATTTTGAAAGAAATTTTCGAATTTTAATCTTATTTTGTTACCAACCACCAATTATTTTGAAAGAAATTTTCGAATTTTTCTTCCTTCTCTCAATTCTGAACACTGTGTTTTTCACATTGCATTAGTACAGCCAATTATATTATTACATTTATTCATTTATTTGAAATTGTATCTTTCTACTGCCCTAGTGTACGGAGTACATGTTATTAAAATCTTGCTCTTCACTTTTCTCCAGTATTAATTCTGTCTAGTATTAATTCTTAATTTCTTAATTCTCCCTATTTTGTACTCCTTCTGACTAGCTTTTCTGGTTTTTCTTTTGTAGTTTTTCCCTGCTGCATATTATTAAATACTTTTTCCTTATATTATTATTCCCCCTACGTTAGATATGATTAAACCATCGTAGTTTTCCTTCTTCACTTTTCTCTTTAATCTCTTTAATATCCATTTGTAAACTTTATCTCTAAATGTCGTTATAGAAATTAATTTTATTAATCTATATCATTGAGGTGGATTTGAATTTCACAACGCATAACACTTTTTAACATCAGTATCATTTTATGTATGTGTTTGTTTAATTAATTAGTTTTTTACTTATTTTACTTGATTTTATGTTGAATTATTCCTTGGCTGTGAAAATTTTAGC
The DNA here is from genome assembly GCA_963969525.1 of Ontholestes murinus. Lineage (NCBI taxonomy): Eukaryota > Metazoa > Arthropoda > Insecta > Coleoptera > Staphylinidae > Ontholestes > Ontholestes murinus. The sequence continues at coordinate 68,029,838 of OZ018387.1, read as the reverse complement.
TTTGAATTACAAATCGTGAACGATTAAAAAATCGGCGATAAAACCTTCAAGAAATTAATTATCCCAGTACGGGGCGTGTGATGATGAGAATCGATGTAAAATACCGCCAAGTAGATAAATAATTCAGGGAGGCGCGCGCGCGGGGGTTTATAGCGCGGAAATAATTCAAGGGATCGCCGTAAAGATATGTTTAAGTTGAATTAATGTTACACTCCTCTTCTTTTATACATGCAGTGCACAGATAAGTTCCACGGCGCACCACCCATTCCGACAAACCCTTAAATTCCGCCGCCGCCGACTACGTCCCGCCACTTCATATTAAAACGACGTACCGACTAAGTAATAAAAATATTTTCCCAGAGGGCACATCGTTCTATTTAACAAAACGCCATTCTCCCAAATGTATTATTATATTCTTTTACTAAATTTAGATATTTATAGAATTATTTATCATGCTTTTTTAATTATTGTTTTAAAAGTTTGGATTAAATAGAAACATCTAAACGACGTAAATCAAATAAGATTTTAAAACAATCCAGATAGATTAATATATATATCTAATTTAAATTCACTATATTCAAGTACATAACTCTACAATTAAATATACTACTAGTGAAATTACATATTTCTATTTACCTTTTTGGAATAATAAAACAAAAATATCTAATTAATATTTATCTTAATTATATTGTAGCCAATTCTGTGATATGAATTATTATGTAATTATAATTTCTGCATTAGCAGATTAAATCGAACGCAACATTTACACCCGAGTCAATAAGTTAAAGTAGGCGCAATCAGCATTAATGAAAGTCTGACCCGAAACACGGCTTAATTGGAAAACACTGAATTGCTTCCAATTCCCTCCAGTGCTGCGGAGGTAAACATTTTAGCTTATTGTCAATTTCCAGCTCAGATGAACACAAAGACGAACGCTGCAACAACACCGAAACTTTCCGGCATTAACTTCTGCAAAAAACATATACAATTACTCGTAATCCAATCGACGATTTCTCTCAGTTCAATTATCCAGCAGCACCCGAAAACAAATTAGCGTTAAGCTGCTAAAAATTTATGTAATTATTTAATAATCATCCATCATCCGGACTTCAAACAGAACGTCGTGATTAATTAAATCAGCAAATGAGCGTGAATTTTAATTTAATTTTGTCAAGAGGAAATGATCCGTTAATTATCATCTGTAATTCATATCATTTTTTAATAACCCGGTTTGTTGCGAATATGGTTTTTGTAATATGTGATTTTGCATTCTATTTAAAATTGTAACTCATAATTCATTCAAGCGGTTTGTTGCTATAGAATATGTAAATTTAATTTATTTTAATGTCTAAATAAAGGGAATCAGTTCTTCTCGGACAAAGCCTATCACTCTTATAGGCTAAAACAATAGCCTTAGAAAGATGTGCTCAGGTTAGTACGAAGAAGGGCTACAGGGGGGCACACATCTGTCTGATCTTAAACAACCAGGCTGACCTTAAGAACCTCAAAACGTACAGCTTTAATTCCAAAACTTCTTGGAACTGTAAATAAGCTCTGGACGAATTGGCCAAAGGCAAGAAGCAAATGACGTATAACAGATCAGAGATGATAGATATCAAATAATAAATAGATGAAAAGAGAAACAGCAGAACACATATGGCGGTTTTATATATTATAGTTTTATAGAGCTCTTTTTAAATTTATTTATTTCGTAAATTTACAAAAATAGGTCTTACTCAGACTATATGATAAATGTCTTATTGACCCAAAGGGCTTTAATAGATTTTATTATTAAAGAGGTGGAAAATTATCTACGATATTTTATGGTTTTATTTAAAGAATAACACTTTTTGAAAATAAATTCATTTTTATTTTACGAATTGTGAATATTTAATTTAAAGTTAAAGAGTTGCGTCAGAGCGCAACAATAGGTTACAAGATGACTATGGACATAAATGACAAAAACAGATGAACGCTGACAGACAATATATGATTGTTATCAGACAGATGGCAGTTGATGATTGACATGTGATAGGTCGTAGGTGACAGATTTATAGCAGTTTTACATGTTTAATTCATCAAATCAAAACTCAATTAAACCAGTCTACTTCATTTCTTCACCTGCTCTGCTTCCACTTATATTAGACATGTGAAAAATATAACAGGGGACAGATTGACAGTTCACTTATGAAAGATGACATACATTAGATGATATCAATTGCAGGGTTTTGATGGTTTTGTATAAAGAATGTTTATATAGAGAACAACTTTTTTTGTTATATTTTGCTGCATTAACAAATAATATAGAAGTGATGATAGATAACAAATGACAGTTCCCATATGACAGATGACAGGTGGCAAGTTACAGATGATGAGGTAACCGGTGACAGATAATAGTAATGGATTAAATGCGACAGTCGATAAGTTACAAATTTCCTTCAATATAATCGTTTTGACGGTTTTATGTTTATGTAAAGAATTTATAAATTCATAAAAAAAAACCTTTCCTTATTTCATTAAAATAGAGTTGTACTAGTAAAAATAGGAGACCTTTACTTGGCTCTCCATTTATATTAGATAAGCGATAGATAACATACGACAGAGAAAAAAGATAATAAACGGTGACAGATTTTTTTGGTTTTATATAGAGAATTTATAAATGAAATAGCAACTGTTATGTTTATTTTTATCGCACTATACATATTTCAAATCGGAAATTGGGTACAACAAATTTGTGATTGATAACAAACGATAATTGTTATAGATAAACATATTAGAAATAAAAAATAATATACGATGTACGACAGATGATAGGTAAAAAAAAGCTTTATTATTTCATCAAGTCGGCGTTCTATTGCTTAAAACAGACATCACACCCTTAATCAGCTCTTTGTTTAAATCTTAGAGTAATAAAAGGTTAGTATGTATAGATGATTATTAGAAGATAACAAATTTAAAATAGCAGATGACATTCAGGATAGTTTATTTAATTAATTATTCTTGCGATTTGACAGTTTACAAGTAATGGACACACACGATATATGACAGATGACAGGTGTTAAATGATGTTTCAGGTAAAAATAGCAATAGCAGATAATAAAGGGTGTCTCAAAATTAACGCAAGATTTGAATTAAATAGAAAACACAGTTTTTAGTCTTTAAATTGTGATTTTCTTATTAATTCATAAAGTATATAGAATAGGGTTATTTATGAAATAACACATCGGCGTTTAATTTCCTCCTGTAATGCACGGGTGGCTGTGGGCTTGTTGATATAGACCTTTGACTTCAAATAACCCCATAAAAAGAAATCTATTGGTGTTAAATCACACGATCTAGGGGGCAATTTTGGAGGAATTGAATTGTTTCATGGGCTATATGGCACGTGGCGCCGTCTTGTTGAAACCACATATTGGCCACATCAATATCAAATCTTGCCTTAATTTTGGGATACCCTTTATATAGATAAATAATCATTGATAAATGACGTATAATAGATATAATAGATGTTTTTATGGTTTTATATTAAGATGACATTCATTTTTATGGTTACATCTAAATAATTTATAAAAGTATAAGTAAAGTTCATTTGCGGAAGAACTGAAGATGGCCTTCACACCGCTCTTCTTTTCGTATTTTAGTTAAGGTTTCATATTATGCAGATGACAAGAAATGTGTCATAAGTAACAGGTAACAGATAACAGTCAAGTGATGTTTTAGTTGGTCATAGGAGAGGAGCAATTTCTATTTGATTTCATCAGAGCAATGTCCTACTACTTAATCTTAAGCGAACTATGTTTAACCTAATCTTTGTTCCAGTTTAGGCAATTAGTTTAGACAATTTAAACAGATGGCAACTGGCAGATGGTAAAGGGCAAATGATAAGTGCCAGATGGAAAATTATATGATATGATGGAGTGCATATAACCTATGCCTGATAATAATTGTTAGATGATAGGGACATAAACTTCAGTTTTTAATTCATTTCATGTACAAAAATGAAGAAAATATTTTAAACATGTAAAAATCTCCCTTCATTCCAGCTTAGAACAATATCAGTAAAAGTGTAGTTGTTAAGATGATTTTATATAAAAAATTAAAATGATATAAGTATTTTTTTAGGTTTTTGGTAATACATCATTATTACTGGTGTCAAGTATTACAGACAGGTGAGAGATGATACTTTGTAGATGACTATGATAGAAGAATTATGACATAAGGCGTATGTCAAATAATGCATACCAGATAATATTCATTGAGTTTTCAATAGTTTTATAAGTAAAAGAGCTTTTTTATTCATATTGTCAAATTCATAGCAAAACTCTCAAGTAACAAATGACAGATGATAAGTCATAACTGATATAAGATGATAGTTAATATACAACTTTAAGAAATAGCAGGTAAAATATGACAATTGATAAACGATTGACATATGATAGGCAATACCTTTCATGGTTTTATATGGAGAATTAAAAATGAAAAACTGCATATTTCTCCCTCCATATTAGATAGTAAAAGTTGATTCAAATAATAAATCAAATATTTCAAGTGACAAATAAGCAGTTGTCAGATGATATGATAGAAAAGACTACAAATTACAAATTAAAAATAACAGATAGCATATGACATCCACTGCAGGTTTTTAATGATTTAATGTAAATATAAGTTTCAGAACTAATTTTGTTTAATTAAAACCTAGAATTACACCTTTAAAATGTCTTTAAGAATTTCATCATCTAATCTAATAACAATTTTTGGTCATGTAGATTACAGTTATCCTCTCTATCAGTTAATTATATTGTTAGTTGATTTTATTCACAGGCGAAACATAAACAAGCGTTTTAATTAAGAATATACGAGAACGATTCGTAAAGTAGCACCCGTTTAAGAATATAAAAAAGTATATATTAACAAATATTAACGTCCTATTTGTAAAGAACATATCTTGAATATACTTCTCTTCATATTCACGTCACTAATTTAAGCATTTGTCGTAAAGTGTGACGAGTTTTTGTATCCCAAAATTCATATTCCTCCGCCGAGAGTGTAATGAAATACGTAATCTTTCTTTCTCAAAAATCCTTAAATTTTAATGGTTACCTGAAGGACCTAAGTCTAGATTATATGGTGGATGATTAAAAGATTGTCTGTAATTACAGCTGTCCCAAATGTTCATCATCATGGGTGCTCACTCTTCTTAAGCTGAATTTCGGCACCAGCGCCAAATAGACGACTTCAATTGAAGATGAATATCGCAATGTACCGCATTTCTTGCTTTGCGAAATCTAATCACCATCCTAACTTTACAACTAACGGCATTCTATATTTTCTTGAACATTATAAACACTCACATTCACAGTCAATACCAACGAGACGTAACTTGCGAATAGACCACTGAAATATTTGTCAGCGCTCCGCACGTTGTGAATGACGACTAATTTCCTACTATTCCTCGTAATTAATATAAAAATAACTTATGAACTAAAGGTTGTAAGAAATTTTAAAAACAGAATTTTACTAGTAATAAGAAAATAAATAATAATAAAAACCAATCTTGGAAACAATTTTCAAAATAGATGTTATAAAACTTGATAATTATAAAAACAGTAATTAACAGAAAATGCCACTTTTTGAATAACAAAAAAATAAAAATTTTAAAAAAGAAACATTATAAGATTGCAATGATAAATAATCTGAAAATTCGTCTTATTATTAGCAATAGGTAATAAAAAACTATAAAATATAATTTCAAACTGAAACTGTTTTACCCAATATTAATGGATTAATTGAGTTGATAAGTTTACTATTTTTAAAAATAAAGAAAACTTATAACTTTTTTATACCACTTTTTATTACACTTTTCGTGACTAGTTGTGACTAGTTTCGATTACACGGTGATCATTATCATCGAAACTAGCCACTAAAAGTGTAATATAATGTGGTATAAAAAAGTTATAAGTTTTCTTTATTTTTAAAAATTAAAAATGTACCACGAAGTGAACGCCGAGAATATTCAAGAATAAAGTAGACTATTTTGTAGTTTATAACAATATGTAAAGGGTTTATTGAGGTGAGTCAGGAATTTGTTAATCCTTTTGTTGCTTATAGAAATATAAATTTAAATTAACCATGTTTTTATTATCTTTTTTTAAATTTATTATAGTAGATCAGGAATACACTTTATCATTTTTTTGCTTATGTAAACATGGCAGTAGTAAAATTGTATTGTATAATAAACCATTCAATTGATTAGTTAATGGTATTTTATTGATTGTAAATCGTCGATATTTCTTTGTATTTCTACGATTTCTATTTCTTTTTATTTTCCCTTAATAAAATTCTGGATTTTATCAACTTTCACGACTGTAAACAATTTCTGATAAAAATCAAAGTACTCCTTAAACACCTCAAATTAATTTAAGAACAAAAACGAATGTTTTATAATTTCGTTTTTTGAGTAAGGTTTAAATTATTTTATTTAAATTATTTTTTTTCTGTAATAGTTAATATAAGGCTACATGTTATTTATTTCTTAACGTTTATATTTTCTAGTTATTGTGTGTCATAACTCTTATGTCTCTTCTTGTATTATTTTTCTCATTTCCACTCCGCTTAATCTACTTAGTTGTAAGCTTTTATATGTCATACAAAATCATTAATTTCTTAAGCGAAATCCTTTGTTTCATTAAATAGAATGAAATTGAATTATGTGCCATTTATTGCATTTCTAGCGTAAGATTTAAGATGTTTACTTGAAGCTTTGTTTGCACGTTTATTTTAACATTTACAATGCTAATTTATTACAGACATAAAAAATATATCAAAAAGTAGGTTTTACTCACCTGTTTTGAATTTATTCCGCAGTATTATCAACAGTTCTTTACCATGTCTATTATAACTTTAAGTTACACCTTGTGATCTTTTTATATTCCCCAGTAGAGGAACCTACACCATCGCACCCCCAAAAAAATCCACCCGGCTCCAATCCCCAGGAGCGTTTTAAATTTAAACAGCGCCCTTTCTTCAAACGAGTCAGCGAGATACCATCAAAGACACGGTTATTTTTATACGCCATTGTAGCCTTTCAGTAATTTTTGTTGTATTTTTTCCTGTCTTCTTTTTCCCATCTCTCCTTCTCGCTGAAAATTAAGGCCCGCGCTTTTTTCTTCTTGTTTCTCTCCACCCTCTCATCCCTCTCACAGGGCTCCATTATTAAAAACTTGAAAGAGAGCGTTGAGACGAACGGAGCAACGAACGAACTCCTATCTAATAAATATATTTCCGAAGAATTTCTAATATTACGGTTATTACAAAAGTTTGGGTAGTATGGGGGGCGCCGAAATTTACTTACGGATTAAATTGTAATATTTCCGCACCGAGGGGGGTGGGGTCGTTGTTTATGCCAACCAGCCTGCGACCGCCCCATGCTCTCTCCCATTCCCCTTTTTCAATATTAAACTTTTTGCTCGACTCCGCGAACTCACCTACGTGTTATTATTATACTTTTATTAATTTTTTTTGATCTATGTTAAGAAAAAATACATTTTTATAAAACAAGCGAAGTTTTTTCTTAAGAAGATCGAAGTAATATTAATGACTAGTATTTATAACTAGGTAAAAAAAAATAATAGAATGCCTCAAAATTGTAATAAGATGATTAGATTACCCCTATTTTTTCAAATTTTATCATAACTTTTAGTAAATATGCAAAGTT